>CM068368.1:698645141-699245141 GCA_034769895.1 Magicicada septendecula
TTACAACTCGGGTTTTACACATTGTTGACATTTCCGGATTTCATTCAACTAACTACTATTTATAATTCTACTCAGTATTACTCGAAATTGTGTGAAATATGTATTTGTAATACCATAACAATGTTATTTGTTACATAATGTAAATAATAAATAATTACTAGTGTAAAGCAAGCAATAGAAGAAATAGAGAAATCTAAATCTAAAATGACCATAAATATGCTTTATGCAAGTGCTGCTAAAATAGGACCTAAACGAAAAAAGTGGGTAACCACGCATAAAAATGTGCATACTTTATATAAAACATCACATAAAATCGAGCCCATTAATTTTTCTTGCATTTAATACAATTATTAATACAAATTTTAAAATTAATATGTAAGTAATGAATGTAAGTAACTTACCGACTTATAAAGAAGTACAGTATATACGAAGTCAGAATGAACTGTGAATTCAGTCTCATTCTTCAAGTCCGGCGATGTTTCTCTGTCCAAAATTGCTTCAACACCGGAGATATAGCTGCCATCGTCTGAAGAAGATTCAGCGCTTGATAGGTCATCGTCGTCGTCATCGTCATCATCATCTTCGTCTAAGTTAATTACAAGCCTATGTTGCATTTCATCTGTTACTCCTTCTCTTTCCAAATATTCGTCTTCAATTTTAACTACATGTTCACACACTGATGTCCATTGTTGTTTTTCTATTGATTGGCATGCTTGCCTAGTTAAATCTATTATGTTTTTATTATCAAAAGTGGTGTTGTTTTTTGCAACAGAGTGTTTAAGTTGAGCCCAAATAAGTTCTATGGGGTTTAGATCAGGATGATACGGAGGTAGACGAATAACAGTGTGGCCGTGATTTCCTAAAATACTATCTATTTTATAGGGTTTTTCTAACGGTTTATTCATTTTTACTAACTTATGTAGCTCTGGTTTAAACATATTAGGTGTAAAAGGAATTTTTTTATTAGATAACCACTGCATTAACTCACTTTTTGAAGAATTTGATGTGGGACATTTTTCAAATTGGTAATTGTGGTATGGTGCATTATCTAATACTAACACTGAGTTTTTTGGTAATCCCGGAATTAGCTTTTCAACTAACCATTTCTCGAAATTTGTACTATTCATATCCCCATGATAATCACCTGTTTTCTTTCCCGATTTAAAAACCAATAAGGCACCATCGATGAACCCTTGATCTGTACCCGCGTGAACTATTATGAATCTGTCTTCTTTATTTAACGGTACACTCGCGCCTTCACCACTTTCGTCGTACCACGACTTTTTTACTGCATGAGACATGTGTATATACGTCTCATCTGTGTAAACGATTGGCCGGTTTTCTGTCCTGAATTGTTTTATTTTCCTAAGGTATTCAATTCTTTTTGCCCTTATCTCTTGACGTTCATTTAACACACTTCTATTATTTCTAATCTTCTTCCACTTAAACCCTAAGTTTATAATAACTTTCCTTAAACATGATAAGCTACCTTGAAAGTTCACACCAGACTTCAGTAGTTGATGAAGTTTTCGTAGCGTAGGATATGTTTTTTCTGTTGTCGTAAAATTGTAAATTGTTCGTCTTATCACACATTTATCAAAATCATCAATATTAGATTTTGTTGACCTCCTCTTTCTTTCTTTACGAGGTGTTATAAAGTGTGGTGACTGTTCATTTTCTATTGTTATACCCTCACTTTTAATACGGCGAATCGTTCTTTCAGAAACTCCTGTTGCTGACGCTAATCGTTTTTGAACCTTTTTTAGTGGAATGCTAATTCCATTTTTTTCACTTTCCATAAATTTACATACATTAGAAATGACTTCCCGAGCTTGGCTATGCACAATTTTTTTACCTAACTTCGATTTAATAGGAGGAATTTTTTCTGATTACGTAATGAAATAAAATGTACTGTAAAAGTAACAATACGTTAAGCAAAATAAAATTCAGTTTAACTTAACGTGATGTCTGAAAACACAACCACAGACAATATTAAATGATATTAAAATGTAATTAGATTATTTATCATATGTCACAGTCCTAAACTTAACACTAGTAACGATACAAACTAAATAATTAAATGAAATACATGCCTACACGGTAAATGTTTTTGAAAACGCATCAACACTTATGCACTCAGTGAGACGTGCCGTTACACTGACAAAAAACAGTGTTCTGCGCACACTGCTTTCACCAAGGTTGGCGGCCGTCATAAAGTACGCAAGTTGTAAACTACCCCTTTCCCTTAACCGATCTTCACCAAAAACGATAGGTCTTGAGAACTCTACAATTCAGGGCTGTATGCAAAATATTATATGATTCTGTTGAATTTGCGGCTGTTATCGTTTGCCATACACAATACCCTTGATAAAACAAAAAACGTGGCAGGTAAACTACCCCTTTGCCTTAAACGATCTTCACCAAAATCGAAAGGTCTTTAGTACTCAAGAAATCAGGGCTCTATGCAGAAACGTATTTGATTCTGTTTGAATTTGCAGCTCTTATCGTTTGCCATACAAAATACCCTTTTAAAACATAAAACGTTGCAGGTAAACTACCCATTTCCCTTAACCGATCTTCACCAAAATCAACAGACCTTGAGCTATCTACAACTCAGGAAAGTGTGCAAAAAATTATTTGATTCTCTTTGAATTTTCGGCAGTTATGTTCGTCATAAAAAAATTACTCTTTTTAAAACATAAAACGTTGCCGATAAACTACCCCTTTCCCTTAACCGATCTTCAACAAAATCAACAGGTCTTGAGAACTCTACAGCTTAAGGCTGTATGCAAAAAATTATTTGATTCTGTTTGAATTTGCGGCTGTTATCGTTTGCCATAGACAAAAATCTACAGATATACAGACAGACACACACACAGACACTTTTCGAAAAACGACTTTTTTCATGTTTTGAGTGTAGTACAATCAGAATCTGCAATAATCTCGAACACGATTTTTTTTGCCATCACCATACTTCCATTTCCTTAAGGAACATGGAAGTAAAATTACCCTTGATAAAAAAACGTTGCAGGTAAACTACCCCTTTCCCTTAACCGATCTTCACCAAAAGCAATAGGTCTTGAGTACTCTACAAATCAGGGCTGTATACAAAACATTATTTGATTCTGTTTGAATTTGCGGCTGTTATCGTTTGCCATAGACAATACCCTTGTTAAAACATAAAACGTTGCAGGTAAACTACCCCTTTCCCATAACCGATCTTCACCAAAAACAAAAAGTCTTGAGAACTGTACAATTCAGGCCTACATGCAAATAACCATTTGATTCTGTTTGACTTTGCGGCTGTTATCGTTTGCCACAGAAAATACCCTTGTTAAAACAAAAAACGTTGCAGGTAAACTACCCCTTTCCCTTAACCGATCTTCACCAAAAACAATAAGACTTGAGTACTCTAGAAATGAGGTCTGCATACAAAATTTAATTTGATTTTGTTTGAATTTGCGGCTGTTATCGTTTGCCATAGAAAATAATTACCCATGATTAAAAACAAACGTTGCAGGTAAACTACCCCTTTCCCTTAACCGATCTTCACCAAAAACAACAGGTCTTGAGTACTCTACAAATCAGGACTGCATGCAATAAATTATTTGATTTTGTTTGAATTTGCGGCTGTTATCGTTTGCCATAGAAAAAAAAATCTACAGACATAGACACACAGACAGACCACACACAGACACTTTTCGAAAAGTTACTTTTTTTCATGTTTTGAGTGTAGTACAATCAGAATCTGCAATAATCTCGAACACGATTTTTTTGCCATCACCATACTTCCATTTCCTTAAGGAACATGGAAGTAAAAAATTACCCATGTTAAAACATAAAACGTTGCAGGTAAACTACCCCTTTCCCTAAACCGATCTTCAAAAAAAAAAAATAGGTCTTGAGAACTCTACAATTCAGGGCTGTATGCAAAACATTATTTGATTCTGTTTGAATTTGCGGCTGTTATCGTTTGCCATAGAAAATACCCTTGTTAAAACAAAAAATGTTGCAGGTAAACTACCCCTTTCCCTTAACCGATCTTCACCAAAACAATAGGTCTTGAGAACTCTACAATTCAGAGTTCCATGCAAAACATTAATTGATTATGTTTGAATTTGCGGCTGTTATAGTTTGCCATAGAAAATACCCTTGTTAAAACATAAAACGTTGCAGGTAAACTACCCCTTTCCCTTAACCGATCTTCACCAAAAAACAATAGGACTTGAGAACTCTACAATTCGGGACTGTATGCAAAAAATTATTTGATTCTGTTTGAATTTGCGGCTGTTATCGTTTGCCATAGAAAAAAAATCTACATACAGATAGACACACACACAGACACTTTTCGAAAAATGACTTTTTTTCATGTTTTGAGGGTCGTACAATCAGAATATGCAATAATCTCGACCACTATTTTTTTTGCCATCACCATACTTCCATTTCCTTATGGAACATGGAAGTAAAAGGATTGAATTAGATATACGATTTTCTTACATGCCCACGTCTATCACAGGGCTTCAAAAATATTCATTTAATGTCATTTGCTGTGCGGCACACCAGACAATAATTGGTGAAAAATTGTATCCACTTAATTCGTTACTAGGTCTTCATTAAAGTGATAAACTACAACAACTCTGTCACTACTTTTTTGAGCTTCTTTTAAAAAACATTTTACAGTGTATTTTGTTTACACATTTTGATAGAAATAACTTTACAAAATAACCGAACATCAACACATAACGCAAGCAGAATAACAGAGAACAGAATCTCTTACGCGCTTAATTATTCGACAATGCCACTCGAAATATCCTTCTGGCGAAAAATAATGCCCAATTAAACGATGTATCGTTATTGCATTTTTAAATTATAAGTTACTTAAACGTTATTTATTATTCCTCAACATACTATTTGTATATTTAATGGCTTACGTAATTATTAAGGACATAAGGACACAAAAATGTAAGTAATAAGAACGTTTTAAAAATGAAGGACAGACTAGTAGCAAAAATGGTTTAAAAAGCTGTTAGTAAAACTTTTGTTAATAATGTTAGGACGGTCTCCTTGATCATCGTATGGTACAGTGGAAAACAAAATACAAGACACCAATGAAGTAACTAATAACCAGCTTTGATTATCACAATTAATGTTAGTAATCAAGTTATTCAACAAGATTATACTCGTACAATATTTCAAATTAAATTTGTCCACACTCAATAATAATGTCAACTAAACAAAGTCCCGCACAATAATCACTTTTCACTAATAGCCACTTGAAACGCACTGAGTAATCGCCCCAAGTAAACTGAAAACTAAGCGGCAAGTGTGGATTATTTATAGTCTGCAGTGTAAATAATACGCATCCTTAACAAGCTCTCGAAAATTCAAGAGGAGACTTCAGCGCGTCCTTGGCAGAAAAACGCCCCGGCTAGGCTGTATACTAGTTGAGAAGCTTGTAGACCGACACTATCGAACGTACGAGAATGTTCCGTATTACGTAACAACAATGTCCTCCTCCTCCTATGGCGCTACAGCCCAAGTTGGGCCCTGGACTCCACCAATCTCCGCCACCAATCTATACTCTATCCATTGCAGCCCTACTCCAGTTTCTTATTCCCATGTCCCTCGCGTCCTCTGCAACGCCATCTTCCCACCTCTTCCTCGGTCTGCCTCTAGGTCTCGTTCCCTCCCGTCTACCCAGCAGAGCCCTTTTGGGGTTCCTGCCATCCTCCATTCTCATAACATGTCCGGCCCAAAGCAAGCTTTGCATCCTTATAAATTTTGAGACTGGTATCTCTTTATATATTTGATACAGTTCATTGTTGTATCTCAGTCTCCATGAGCCATTTTCTTGTATTGGGCCTATAATGCGTCTGAGGATTTTCCTTTCAAAGGTGTCTACTATGTCGGCTGTTTTCTGTGTGATTGTCCATGCCTCACACCCGTAGCATAACACCGGTCTGATGACAGTCCTATATATTTTCATTTTTGTTTCCCTGAGCACATCCCCAGACCTAAATGATGGCAGCAATGCGAAGTATGCCTTGTTAGCCATGGTGGTCCGTCTTTGGATCTCCTGCTTCTCTGATCCAGTCTTTTCTAGGTTCACACCAAGGTACGTGAAATTGTCCACCACTTCAATTGTGTCCTCCTCTATCTCAATGTTGTTATGAACCTGGTCCCTTCTTGTTTGGATAAGCATTTTTGTTTTATCTATATTTATAGCTAGCCCAACTTCATTGGCTTTGTTTTTAAGCTCCAGAAATAGTTCTTTAGCTGCCGCGATCCGTCTTGACATGATGTTAATGTCATCTGCATATGCGGCTATCTGTACAGTTTTATTTGTTAACAGATTGGAGCTATTTATTGATAAGCCTCTAATACATATTCCAATGCAATATTAAATAGTGCTGGGACAACAACAATATAACTTCATATAATTAATTCACTACCGAGTCGGAACACAAAGTTTTTTATGGGTGAAAACGTAAAAGTTTTACCTTATAGCCTAAACCTTATAGCTTATAACCTTATAGTTAACAGGTGTTAGGCCTAACAGGTAAAGGCTTTCACTATAGTCTACAACTCAAACCTGTGGTAGAAACTTATGGATATTAAGAAAAGTCTTGTTATCTTGATACATCTGTAGGTGTTTCATTAAGGTTTATAATTTCTTAATGCTTCTGATCTGCAAGTATGCATTATACAATTTTGAGTCGTACAACAAAGTTTAGAAAAGTCGTTGGTTTGACTGTTGTGTGTTTTCGACAGTCTCCGAGCAAATTGCATATCGATTCAGGAATTACCAGGGTAAGAACAACAATTTTGGTTAACATGTTGGTCTATACGATACGTTACTATTACGACATGCGTAGAGTATAAAAACATGCAAGCTACTCGGGTATGTAAAATCAATGTACAGTTTCACGTAGAGTACCTATATTAGAGAAACCAAAAATGGTTCTATTTTCAGAAATACGAGTACAAATGTGTCCGTATCGTCGAGGAAAACGTGTTTGGAGTGCTTAAATAATTAAGAAAGCTGCACACGTTTTTCAATGTTATTAATATGTTTTCAACTTACAAAAGACCGTTAACCGGGAAAAGAAGCCATAAATTAAAAATTCTCAGTCACATACCTTCCAGTTCAAACCGATTGTTTCTCCTCTTTATCAAACGTCTAACACAAAGATATGTAGAAGTGAAAGTGTGAAATATTTTGGGTTTTGATGTTGCTTTGCGATAAAAAAATATTTACAGCCGCGAAGAAACGCCAGACTAATATTAGCTCTTTACAAGCTGTAGGCTAAATAATACCGATAGCTAATGGATTTAAAGGTCCGTTTCCGCTCTGGTTAGCAGTTTCCAACTGGATGCTAGTTATTACTGTCGTATCTGCTGCATATATACATATACCTACATCTTCCTGCGTATAAATTCGGTACTATACGTCAGCGATGGCATACTAGGTCCGTAAAAATGTAACTTCTATGGACTTCTGCAAAGAATATGTGCCCGTTTCGTGAATAAGTGCTGCGCTCTGTTTTAACATTTTGGCAGCTTCATATAAATGTCAAAACATATTATGTCAGTTTAATGAATTAAACCCAAAAGGTAGGCTTACACATGTAGATATTTCATCTGCATTATGTCATAACTGCGTAATTTGTCAGTTACAGAGGAGATACTGCTGTTTACCAATAACAAAGTCTTAAATACAACAAATTTACTTATTAATACGCTTTCCCGTGGATGTTTGACGTGATAACTCAATCCATTACCAGACACTACTTTCATTAACAATCACTATTTTTATTAATCACTTTATCATAATCATACTTATTTCAGCATTCCTACGCAAATACTATAATCCATTACACCTTACACTCAGTGAACAACAACTGCAGAGACCAATTTTATAAATTCATAGTTAAAATCAAATAAACGAATAACTGAACTGGACCTTTGCATCGTATACCCTTGTAAAGACCTCACGAAAAAATCTCGAATCTGTACACCAGAACTCCCTCGGCCCGTATACAGAATTCGAAATGTCTGTGCTATTTAATGCTCATTTCGTATTGCGCTTTTACTGGATGTTATTTCTAATAAACTTTCTCTTATTGGTTGATTTTAAATAATTTTTTTGCTGTTGGGAATCTCATATTACATTACATTACATTACTCTACATTACACTACATTACATTACATTACATTACATTACATTACATTACATTACATTACATTCATTATATTACATTGTGAGAACTCGTTTAGTTCTTCCAAATCGCAGGTTTTCCCTGAATTGATTTAAAACTTAATAATTATCTTACATATGTCTTTAACTACACGTTTAATAGATATACAAAGTACAACCTTTGGTTACGAACTACAATGTAATTCATATGGTTCATATTATGAATCAGTTATATTTTTAAATTATAATCGTGTTAATAATTTAATTAATTTTCATCTCGTGTTCTTTTATCCTGTCCCTTTACTAACCAGGTGTATGCGAGTTGATATTAGCTTGGTTTATTTTATTTTAGTAACAAGAGAATAAGTATTAAGACAGCACTTCAGGCAATTATGCAAACTAGTAGTCGTTTAATCATCATCGCAATGTATTCCATGAGTGTCTCCATTCAACATACTAATATTGCTAATTTTCTATTTACTTTATTTATTTTACAGGTCAATCTCGTTTAATTCGTTTTTTATTCCTTCATCAGAATAATTGGCTTTTCTACAACAAACATGTTTAAGATTTTTGTAAAAAAGTTTCTTAATTTCTCAATGTGGGGCTTTTGAAAATTTTAATTGTTTACCGAAGAGAATTGGATACCATAGTCTAGTGTTCACAAACAACAATTTTTCAATTACGTCTGTTTTATATAAAAATCAACTGAATACTTCAGCTCCAACAACACTCCTTGTACAACAGTAGAGGTAGTATAAATTATTTTGTTTCTTATTTTATGAATTCTCTCCTCATTCCGTTCTTTAAACATGAATAACTGAAATCTCTGAACGACCACTATGTGTAGTATGACGCGACAGAAGTTAATTACAAAGTCGATACAGTAAATGCCGCTTAGTTGAATCATTAATAAGTGAATTGATGGGTTTAATGGGTCACATATCCCAAACCGCATCTTATCGTCGCCGCAATATTTAATAATCACTCACCTGAAAATATTGGTTTCTGATATGCAACCTAATTCGAATAACAAGCACTTACTATAATCTAGTATTCACCTTATTATTCATCATATGTCATTCGTTATTTGTACCTATAATTTACTTGGGCGTACATGCAATATACGACCTGGATATAGCTTATAAATGTTAACGATTAGGATTAGGTTTATAAACCAAGATTATCTAACTGCTCTAGTATCTATATACACTATTATGTGAGACGTATCATAATAAACTTCGAGGCCACTGCGGTATTGCCAGTGTTTGCAACAGACCTCCCCTCCTTGCCTTTGTGTACCCATAACCAAGTGTAATGTGCGACAACGCTGGATGGCGAGGGGCAGGGAAGAGCTGTTACTATTGCGTAACCTCGAAGCTTATAATGGTAAGTCCCGTACTTTTTTATAGTAAATTAAATTTCTGATCTTTAATATCTCACTCAGTTTCTGTAAAATCAATTACCAACAAACAACTAAATTATCATTAATGCTCTCTGTAAAACAGAAACCTATGTGAAAAATTATTCCTTATTCCGCTTTAAACTGAATTTTCAACTCACAAACAAAAAACACGGGAACAAATGTGTAACGTCACACACACACAAACCGACTTCCAGATCCGGTCATTCACACACACCCGCCGCGCGCACACACAATGACGAAAGCTATTTGGGAATTTCAGACCAGACGCAACTCAGTCTTCAATAATCATTTACACCACGCTTGCACACGCACACAGCCAAAAGGGACAGGGATAATCCCTTAACAATACGATGTTTGAACACGGGTACACATAAGCGACTTTCACTGCCACACAAAAGGATTATTTTAAGGGAAAGTTCTCGAATCTCACTCAAGTCGACAAACCACACAGAACTGGCATCATCGTCTCGGTTGATTTCCAAAGTGTTCCCGACTCTTTGCAACTTCCAATGGGAAAAGCAATAACCAACAAGTCGGATGTTCTGTAATTTTTCCTTTTGTTTTTGTACAATTATTTTCTTGTCTTCATTGTAGGATATATTAAAATTGCAGTAAGTAATGAAACATACATTTTTTACAGCTTCGGATGACTCAACAATTTTTTTTTAATTTCAGCAGTACGTTATATTTAATGTGAAGCAGTACGGAAAAGGGTGAAAACTTTCTACTGGGAGATATAAGTGAAAGAAGTGACAGAATACTAATATTTTCTACAAATCGAAACTTTGAGCCTCTGATTGAGTGTGAACTCTGGTTTGTTGATAGAACTTCCAAAACAGCTCCAAGTCTTTTTGAACAGGTATACACCGTTCACGGAGATATAGAGAAGGGTATGACGAAATTCTACCAGCTGTTTACGCGCGTCTTTCAAACAAGCGGAAGATAGCCTACGAACGAATACTGACTCACCTAAAACATCTGAAACCGAGACTCAATCCAAAAACCATCCTTACTGATTTCGAGCAGGCTGCTCCTTTCATTTATGTCGTGAATAGTTCGGAAAATTCAAGAGACCCCAGGTATACTTGAAGACTTCAGTCTTCACGTCCGGCAGTTGGCTGCACTAGCTTATGTACCGCCAGCAGATGTTGTCAACAGATACATGGCCCCCGAAGAGACAACTGACTTTTTCTCAGGCAACAATGAACGGATTCTTCGTCCTCTCCTCAACTACTTTGAGAATACTTGGATAGGCAGGGTAAATAGAAGACTTCAAAGAACAGAGCCATTGTTCCCAATTCGTCTTTGGAATTGCCACGATGGTTGTAAAGACGATTTGGCAAAAACAAACAATTCAAAAAACGATTCGATTCTCTATGCTCATATCCTCCTACCGTCCAACAATAAGGAAGCTTATTAAGGCGCTGAAAACAGTACGGTCGGTAATGGAGAAGAAATACGAGGGAATGGTTGCTGAAGCTGGACCTGCGAAAAAAAACAAGAGTATTTGAACACAGCAAAGAGGATTAAGCCAATAGTTGAGGAGTATGAGCAAAGGAACGTCCTAGAGTACTTGAGCGGAATCGCTCATAACTTTCAACTTCAAAACTGCTGAGTTAATCAGATGTGTAAACCCTGTATATATATATTGTAACGGTACATAACCCGGCCCCAATAAAGTAAATCATGAGAATAAAAGTCAGAAATGGGTAAAACTAAAGCTCGCTCAAAATTTAATTATATCACTCAACATAATAAACAATTCGAGTGGTATATAGTGCGAAGTGAGTTCTAGTGTACCCATTGAGGTGAAAAACCAAAGTGAAATTAATGTATTACCAAACTGTGCTGTATGTTTTGGATAGGATAAAACTATGGAAGTAGTATGTAATAATACTAATTGATTTTTGTAATTTTATTTATTTATTGTAATTTATATTGTATGAACCACAATTTGTTATACCAAAGTTAATATTATATTGTTTCAAATAATTGTGTTAGATTGTAAGAAAACCCAGGGTTAATTTTAAAAGACATAAAAATTTTAACTACCAAAGATAATATAAAATTAAAGTAATCCTATGAAGGAAATGGCAACCGGAAGTAGTACCGGGTATGAACACTATTCGAGACTAAATAAATAATATATAAATTTATTTAATGATAATAAAATGATAAAATATTTATATACAATGTCATAAAAAAATTAACCAAAACATATTATGTAAATTAAATTAGTAAAGAAACTGGAATGGAAGGGAATTATTTTTCCATAAATAAAATATAAATTTATAATAATCACAAACTGCCTACATAATAAAAATACTATGTGTTACTAAGAGTGATGAAAAATAACAAGTATTGTTAATAAGATATAAAAATTTTGAACTAAACCGGAGAGTTGAAGAAACGATGCGACAAAAATTATAAAAAATAACCTTTTTTGGACGTTGGAGGAGGCGAAATTCACGCAAGAGTAATAAACAAAGTGAATACTAACTAATTATACCTGAGGAATCCAAATTAAATGGTGATATACATTAAAAACCAGTGGATGAAAACATTCTGAGGATCCAATATAGTTCGGCCTACTTCCAGTAGACAATTAGAAAATACTCCAAACGAAAAGGAAATAATAACGCAAGACGTACCTCATCACAGAATAAAACTTCAATCCAGTAAGGACAACACGGAGCGAGGTAATATAAACATTTTTTCGTAATAAGTCCAGAAGAAAACTCGTTTTTCAACAGTGAAATAGAACAAAAAATATTCATTTTATCATATGTTTCTTTCAAAGTAAACAAATACATGCTGCTCTCTTACGGCAATTCCGGAAACTACGTAATATTTGAAAAATAAACAAAATTATTTATTAATTTTTTGATATTTGTAAAGCGTAGCAATTATCCATTTCTGACACTCTCATAACACAAAGAATTCACCCTGAACCCTGGGGAATTACTAAGAATTATGTAATAACTGATGTTTTTTATTATAGCGTAATATTGGGTAAATAACAACATATATGTTTTGTTCCTTAGACAGATCTATGTTTACTCGGTAAAGTCGAGATGATGTTTTTTTTTTCAAATAAGATTAATTGTGATACCTATATTTTGGTGGCAGGAGACAAAAGTCAATAATCAATAAAGCAATGTTATTGAAAATTAATATTGAATTATAACGTGTTATAATTTATTGTAGTGGGTAGTTAATGAAAATTTCAGCACAACATACAGAAGAAATCGTCACAACTGAGGGGCAATAATGATACTTACTCTCTCTTCTGCATAAGGCTGAACAAATTACCTCCTTGACCCCAAATCACACACTCTCGATTTCTTTTAGATTGAGTAAAACAAGATAAACAAAATCCTTTATTTATACCTTTTAAAACGTCAGTTAGTATAATTCAAAAGTGACGCATACTGCATGAGGCATATAATAACACTTTCGCAAGTGCACACCTCACATTAAGCGGAACGTTACAGAATTGGCGAACCCAACATTTGGGGCTTGAATGAGAAGGATGTTTCGCTAACACCCGCCTCTCGCAGAAACCGCACGTTACAGAATTGGCGTACAACTGTGGGGCGGAATTAACAAAGCTTGTAATTGCAATATACTCGTAAGTGGTGGACGCCTCTATTAAAGCCGTACGTTACAATATATATATTACAAGTAGTGCAAGAAAGAAAGATACACCAAACAGAAAAAACAAAAAAGGTATTAAAAAATTTAAAAAATATTTTTTAGAAGTTTCTTTTCTTTAGGAACACAAGACTTGCGTCTCACGACAAAAAATATTCATGAGGACTGGCTTGATCAGAAGAAAATTAAAAACGTTGTTTAGTTTAATCATCAAACGGTATAAAAAAAAATATATTTAAAAGACTGAATTGATTAAGTCACGACTCTTTAAACGCAGAGTGGTATTTTTGTCTATAAATAAATTTATTCAAATGAGAGAAACCGAGCCAAAACGAAGTCAGTACTCTTAAGAGGCGAAATCTCACGATATTGATCTTGAGGGGGCAATTATTCGGGGAACAATTGTCACGAAGGGAATTGTCCGGGAGGAATTGTCGGGGAGCAGTTATCGCGACACGAATATTACTTGTAGGCTACTAAGGTGGTACTTATTTACATGTAAACTATACGTAGGCACAAATATTTTCATTGTAGGAGTTTCATCGTTAAAACCGATTCGTAATAGGACTTCTACTGTACTCGATACCGGGCTTAGTGATTTTGAGTTCGTATCAATATTTTACGGAAAAAAAAGACAAAGTATAAAAGTATATCATTCTCATTCTCGTTTCGTTGTTTTACGTTTCGAAGTTGGAGAAGCCTTGAGCACACTGTGACGCCAACGACATGTGATAAACAGTAACAGAAGCCTGCTAAAAGACGTTGCTTTCTCCAGCATCAATAATGTATTAAGGTAAGTGTGCTGATCAAAGTGATACATTCGTTCTTAAAATTGGATATAAAGGTTTTAGAAGACAAAACTTGATTAAAAATTTGAGTGTTTTTGAGGGGTATGTAGGGTTTTTGAACCCTAAAATTAACATCTTATTATTAGTTATGAATAATTAATTAGTAAAAATAAAATTAATTGGATAAAAATTGTATAAATAAGTAAAAATAAAAAATCGAACTTTCAGTGGCGGACCCCCTTAAATCTTCATAGTTTTTGAAAAACCGATAATTTCTAAGTAACTAGCAGCAACTAGTAACAAGTAAGTCTATATACATAAACTCGTGCATGTTTAAAGTAAGTCAAGTATGAATTTGTTGGAGTATTTTAAAGAGGGGAATTACATAATTTGCGATTTTGCCATCATTTTACCGCTGAAAATCGAGAGAGTACTGTACGCGTAATTCTAAATATTTGCAACTACTGATTCAACTATTGGCGCGGTGAACGTTATTCTTTATACGTTTTAGTAATTTTGAACTGTTTAGAAAAATCTGTTTAAAATTAAAAATTATGAAATTGTTCAACTTTCGAGTTGTTGTTAATTTTATCCAGTTTCAGACTGGTGAGCTCGCACGCTTGTGTAACTGTAAAACATTGTAGTCTGATAACTGTCTAAACCATGTGCAGATCCTGTGGTGAGACGGAGTAGATCAAACAAGGATTCAAAGAGAGCTGTAAAACGCTTTGAAGCGCGCAACAAGTTAATTAATGCGATATCTAGCACGTAAGTACAGACTGTGATAAAGCAAAGTGTACCCCCCCCCCTACTTAGTTTAGTTTATTCCCTTCTATGCGGTATGTTGTTATAAATTATCCGAGGATAATACAGATTTAAATGGTAAAACGCAGTTTGCATTAAGACGTTAAAATTGGAGACGCGTTCACAGAACGCTGGCAATTTGTCGCGGTCATTTGTGAGCCTGCTTTGTCGTGCTAATAGCACTTAACTATAACCGATAGTCTGTACGCGAGGAATTTAATTTGACAAGAACTATGTAACATTAACAAGACGTCTTACATTCTTCAGCAGGTCAAGTGCAAATTGATAAATAGTAACTTTTAACTAAGAACAGAGTTAATTCACGGCCGGTATACTATTTGCATACAAGATGTAATAAATTAAAATTTGCAGCAACGTGTATTCAGGCAATAAACGTAAACAGATATTTGTCACGTCAGGCGACACCTCAATTACACACTAAATGCGAGTTTGGGTATTTGGGTAGTGTAACAGACCGAGGTGCTGGGGTCCGTGTTTTGGTGTAGGAATATAGATACAAGTCAAAAGTTTATAAAATGTTTTGGATAAAGCTTACAAAAGCTTTTACTATACAAATTTTCTGCTAGTTTCAACAACAACTGAGCAGTAATATTACTGTATAGTCAGATACCTTCGTGGGGCGTCTTGGCACCCTAAAGCAGTGGTTCCCAAAGTGGGGTCAGGGACAATGTTTCAGGGGGTCCGCGGACACTTGTAAAAAAAAATAGAATATACCATAATTTTCTCAGATTTTTTATGCTCTAAAATCTAAATTTTAGAATATTAAAACAATTAGTAGAAGATTCCTTTGAATTAGTAGAAGAATTAGTAGAATTAGTAGAATCCTTTGAATTGTAGAATTAGTAGAAGAGTAGGCCTACCGGTACTTTGTTTTTGTTCAAACTAATTGTAATTGTAAAAGTAATTTCAAACTAATGGCTTTAGTAATAGTCGTGTAGCAGATGTCAGCCGAACCGCTAGAGCCCCGCATCAACGCAAAACTGACCGCGCTGTTTTAGTTCACGTATAATCACTGTATCTAAGAAAAACGTTTTTCCGTGTAGCTGGTTTTACGCCTAGATTGCTGGAAAGATAGAACCGAGGTTGGAAAATTTAAGAAATAAACTTGATGTCGAGAGTGACTTAATATTGAGTTATCAGACATTAAACCTAATGTTGAAGAGCTAATTGTTCAAAAGCAGTTTCATTGTTCACTTTAAACTATGTTTGATATAATTAATATTGTAACTTTGCAAGTTAACAGAATTTCGATTTCAATTGTTTTATTTCATAACTCAGACGAGGTCCGTGAAATTTTTAATTTTTGGGGGGGAGTCGCGAACTGAAAAGTTTGGGAACCATTGCCCGGGTGAAACGCCATTTGTATCCGGTACTGCTCGGACAGCACAAGGACGTTAGCCACGGCCGGTAGGAGGCCACATCCTAACTATCCAGCACATCTGTGGTCACTGCGGCAGGTGCTCTATTTGAAGCTCGGGACGCAGCACACGAGCGGGCGACGGGCATGCCCTTCGTCTCGCACAGCCCCGCACTCAGTCAAGGAAGTTAGGCCACGACTCCGCGTTGTAGAAACGGACGTGCGAATCGGAGGAGGCTGTCTGACATTATTGTAGTTGCTCCGGCGTGACCCCAGTTCTAAGGTACGGTTCGTGACTCCCTTAAGGGCTCAGTATTCGCTTGGGCGGGCCTAAGCAGTGTGCTCCCATAGCGAGCCAGACAGCTTCCGCTAAATGGTGCTTTCGTAGCCTTACGGTCTGCACGAGCAGGATCCATTCCTTTCACAATGGAGTGCTATATTAAACTAGTCAAGTGTGAGGTAACCATCAGTGTGGGATTTGTCAGGCAACGGATCACTGGGTTGGGCAATTTTGAAGTTCTGTCAGTTTCATTCTTGTTGCTGTGACGTCAACTACGGGCATTCTCCCTTCCGATTCCACCAACAGCGTTTAGCGATCTTTTTGTCTTCTGAGATTATAAAAAGCATTTAAATCAATTCTGAGACAGTTACCACAATACGGGAACAGCTTGTTAGCATCACGTAATGTATACGACAGGACTGAAGAATTCTAAAATGACCGTACAAACGTTATGCATAAAGGGGGAGTTGGACCCTATTCCATTTTATAACTGATGAAACTCTAATTGCATATACTGTTAGAAAGACGAGTTCATTTAATCTGTGAAATAGTTCATAGAAATTTATGTCATGGAAGTCGGTTTCATAAAGATTGTTCAAAATGGTTCTACAAATAACTTAAGATGTCTCATAAATAAAAGCAGTGCGTGCGAGCCTCGTTGCTCAAGTAAAAGGTAATTTCCCGAGGGCACAAACACGCTTGTGCAGCTATGGAATGCGTGTAGCCTATTGAAAATCAAGGAGGCTATGTCCGAAAACTGTGTTACTGTAACTTCTTTATAATGTTTATCTCTGCAGTACGAATAATCATTGACACTCACCATACGTTTCCATTGGACGATGAAACGAAAAAGAAAACCAACAGACGAGTATAGCTGTAGTACAGTTTGTTAGCTGTACGTTCAATTTATCAATTCACAACATATTCTCTGTAGGGAGACACCCTTGTTGAGTTTAGAACAGTGGTTCCCAAACTTTTCAGTCCGCGGACCCCCTCCAAAAAATTAAAAATTTCACAGACCCCGTCTGAGTTATGAAATAAAACAAACAGTAAATATGATACAAACTCTCATATTTTAATTAAAATGTATTAAAACCTGAATTCTTTTAACTTGCAATATTATAATATTAATGATACCAAACATAGTTTAATGTGAACAATGAAGGTGCTTTTGAACAATTAGCTCTGCAATATTAGGTTTAATGTCTGATAATTTCAATATTAAGTCACTCTCGACATCAAGTTTATTTCTTAACTTTGCCAACCTCGGCTCTATCTTTCCAGCCACACGTGTCGGAATCCAGCTACTTAGGCGTAAAACTAGCTACATGGAAAAACGTTATGCTGAGGTACAGTGCTTGTACACGAGATACAGTGCTTATACGTGGACTAGAACAGCGCGATCAGTTCTGCGTTGATACGGCGCTCTAGTCAGTTCGGCTGACAAACAGATCTGCTACGCGACATGATTTAAAGACATTATTAAAGCCATTAGATTGAAATTACTTTTACAATTACAATTAGTTTGCACCAAAAAAAAAATTTGGAATCTTCTACTAATTGGTTTAAGATTCTAAAATTTAGATTGTAGACTACAAAAAATCGGAGAAAATTAAGGTATATTCTATTTTTGACATGATAATGTCTTTTGGCTGGCCATCATTTGAAAATTTCTGTAACGCATCACGCTGCATGACGTCATTCTTGCGTGACGTCATTGGGATTGTTGTAAATAAACGTTTGTTTTGATACGTCGCAATATATATAATGTGTTAAAAATAATATCACTGCAAACAATTAAACCAGATTTATAAAGCGTCCTGAAAGTTTAAAATCAAGTGTTAGCACAATTTACCAGCCGGGAATCGTTAACTAAAACCGCGACCGCTAACATGCTAACGTCGTCGCAGATTAAAGACCTAACAAGCGAACAACACTGCATAGCTGTAGATAGGTTATTGGGGTTATTGTCTCTAGTTAATGGTTGTCTTCGTATGTGATTCAGCTAACGATCTATTCATTAAAATATTTGTCATCGTAAATGCAAATCTACTGTTCTTTATTTAACATGATAATGTTTGTTATATAGTAAATATATTTGTTATATAGTAAATATTTGTTATATAGTTATATAGAAAACATGATAATATTTTCCACAAAATGCGTGATGCAAAATGTGTAACGTCATCGAAAAAGAAACAATCAGTCACTCAGTAACCATAATAATGTTGCGTTTAGCTGGCGGCTGAAAGACATTATCATGCTCTTAAGCTTTTACCATTTGGTAAACGGTACTGTATCTTTTTCTTAAAAGTGTCCGCGAACCCCCTGAGACATTGTCGCGGACCCCACCTTGGGAACCACTGGTTTAGAACGTCACGAATACGAGAATATCACAACCGACGCTAACGCACACTGTCTCCTCGTCGGCGTAGGGAACACCAATGGACAGCGGAACACGCTGGCGGTGGCAACGAGTCGCGGTTACCAGAACCTGTTTCAATTTTTTTCATCCGCATCGAAAGGAGAACACTAGATTGTATCATCGGCGACCACTTGCTGCCGACGCGAGCTAATATTAACCTAGGAAAACGGCGAGCGTGTTATTTAGTTTTGTTAGATGTAGGCGAAGTTAATGAAAACTATTTATTCTGGTAGCGTAGCCGTTGTTAGTGACCTACACCGAGTTGCCAACACAGGCGTGCTGCTCACTGCTCTGCTCACCTGACTGCTCATCACGCGCACAGTCTCGACCAATTCGCATCACATTATATTATAGTCAAGTCGGTTTGAATAACATATTGAATGAAATTTCACAGAAAGCAAACGAATAAATAAATAAGTAAATAACATAAACATCAAATAGTAAATATAAACTGTTCGCAAACTTTTAAAAATTATACATTTTTTAATGGAAAGAACCTAGTTCGAAAATATACTGTGAACATTAGAATTTGCGTGAAATTAGGAAAATTACTGAACCAAAATAGAACTAGATCTTGAGCTAGAATTTGAAATCGTGCCAACACGGAGTGATATGCCCGTGTAATTACTAATCTTATAAGTATCATTCACAGCTATACAAAATATACGTAAAATATTAAGATTTTGCTTTAATAGTTCAATGTCTTAGTTGTTTTAACTTAAGAGATTAAGCCGAAGCGCTACGGTATGTCGTCCCACCCCCTCAGCCTTCTTCACAAAGTACCATTAAGGCAAATTAATCAAGTAAAGACGTGTTTCTGTTTGGTGCGGTCGCGTGTTTGATTCCCACAAGACTTTGGCGTACTTTCGTGTTCCTAAACACGTTGTGATTCAACTACCATACATAGGTAGTTTCACGTTGTTGTACCGAGATAAAGTCAGTGTTCAAGTTATACATTGGTGTATCTAGAATTTGGCTTTGGGGGGAGGGATCCGGGGTCGGGTCGGCTTCATACAAAACGAAAAACAAGTTAAGACTAATCAACATTGTTATCTTTAAAGTGGCTGGGAAACGCGTGATAACATCCTGAAATCAGTTCCATTAAAGTAAACGGTAATAACACAATAAAAATACGCGTTATTGAAACACTGTTAAAAGATACTTATTGACTGAACTGATTATACTATATTTCATATTTCAAACGTATACCCTAATCCTGTGTAATAAACCTGTTTGTATATTTAAAAAAGAGCTACTAATAAATTAGCGTGCACAGCTGAAAAAAATAAAATATAACAGCCACAAAATTAAGAAAGTACACTAAAAACTCGTTTTATCCGAATCGCGTTTATCGGAAAATCCGGATTATCCGAAACAATTTTTAGTAAATTTTAAAAATACACAAAATCATTTTCCTGTCGCTAAACCTATATATTTAATAGCGTAGACAAGCGATTCCACATGATATAAAGTAGAAAGTCAATAATCAGAACTAACTGGGATAAGGGGTACTCCGAATTATCGATTTGTTCGGATTTTCGAACATTAAGTATTATGTTCATATATTGTAGACATAAAGTGACATAAACATAAATGTAAACATTGAAACTTCCCCTGCAGAACTTCTAACAATGAAACGACTTCGAGATCGGGCAGCCACCAAACGAGCTTCAAAGCTTAGGCAAAAAACTATGATTGATTACTGTATGAACAAGCAATAGGACTGTTCCAGTAATGTAGAAACTATAACTTACAGTGCGGTGCCATTTTATAGTGTATTGTGCCATATTCACAGTAAGTAACATTTAAATTATTGTTGTTAAATAAAGTTACTGTGCTTACATATGTATTATTATTTAAATAGAAGTTTCGGTTTATCCGAAACGGGCGCGGTCCCATCAAATTCGGATAAACGAGTTTTTTAACAAAATTCGTTAACTTTTTCGGTCCTCTGGGGGGGTCCCGTTCGCCCCCCCACACATAAATATGCCCCTGAGTAGTCATTAACTTTCCTTCGCACTGAATCCAGTGGAAGCGTTGTCCGGTAGTTCAAGTATTCTTTTATTGACTTCACTACTTTAGTCAACAGAGAAACTGGGAAGCAGAAGTCGTTAATTGGGAAATAGTTGATGTAAAATGAAATAGAACACGGAATACAGGTAATAATTACAGAATCGTGAGCGTTATAAGGTGACTATATATGTACGGTCTTGCTATTAAAGTGAAGATTTTCGTACACCCAAATTTTTGTACACACAATGAACACCAAATTGCCTATGAAAAAAGCAATGTTCATAAATGTCTCCATACAAAAAGACAAGGCAATGATAAAAAATAAGTATGAAACAGTTCTACTTACGGAATGATATGATGTAAGTTAGCAGTATGCTAAATGATTTAGGTGTTTCAGATTAAAGTTATAAAATTGGTTTACGGAATTCTCCCAGAGAGAAGTACAAGAGAGTTTACAGTTACTAGAAACGTGATTTACATGGTTAAACAAGAGTGAGAAGTTGTTATTGCAGAAAACGTGTCCCAACAGACAAAATATGTGATATTGTGAAAGGCGTTAATGTTCGAATAATGGTAATGACGAAAATTGTTTTGCTAATACTCGGGTCGACCTCAAATTGATGGAGAATTGTTATTAACGAAATCAGTTCTGGACACGAAACGAGATAAACAAACTTCTCTGAAATTACACGTACAAATTTTCTGTCCCCAGAAATAAAGACGCGATCGTCGATCCTTCTCGTACTGCACACGGCGTTCTTAGTGGAATTGAAGAAGCGAAGAACGGCAACCGTACGTAACATGTCAAGGACCTAGGCACAACAAATCATGACGAGAGCTTTATTTCTGTTTTGCATAGTTAGTGGTGGATAAGATTCTATTATAGGGCATGAAAAATGATCCGATGTTTAGCACTTAAGGCGCTAATGGTACACTAAAATTGATTACTTAACGCGTCTCTACAATAATTACATACTTATTGTATAAATTCCCGTTTATTGTCTCCTTCCATTGATTAGCCACAAGTGCTGACCGAAAGGGTTAATACTGACAGTTGATTAACGTCTAATACACACTTCCCTATCACAATATGTAATTACAACCATTATCCGCTATACATTGTTGAGAACTTTAATCAATTTATTGACTTCAATCAGGTTGCTATTCTTTTTTTATATATATAACAACTGGTTTTACTAAACACGTTTTACTTCTTTATTTCATGTTTCTTTCTGCAAACGTTTTTCCATCGAAGATTTCATAAAAGAAATACTATTTTTTTTAATCATCGAATATATTTACAACACTGTTTCTATAGCTTTCACCTTATTCTGTCCAGCATCATTCAGACTCGTTAGTGATATCTACTTACATACACAGCAGATTCGTAGCAAAGTTTTATAAAATTCAGACATTAAACAAAACGTGCCTGCCAACTTATCTAAATTCAGAAGATTAGGTCAAACACCAACAAATCCAGCATTCATCGATTACGTCAATAAAACTGGACAGCAGGTTCTTTAGCCACTTTCTTATTTCACTTCATCTATGAGTTTTCGTTAAATATATCGACATGTAGTGTGTTAAACAATAACTAGTTACTATGTTCTATTTTGCGCTAATAATGGTACTCCGTTTTAGTACCAGAAACGCCTGTTTAAAAGCCTCAGCCATGTAGGCTGTAATGCATTTTAATTTACGATAACATCTACAGTCTAACACTGGCTTAAATACTGTATTCATAAGCAGAAACAACAATTGAATTAGAGACTTTGAATGTGTAGAACATGATGTTTATTAGATTCCAGTGTATGGTTAAATTTAATTTGTAAATATTCGGCTTTAAAATACACGCTTTCTCTATAAATATATAGAAAACAGTCTCAAAATAATGTGGTAATTCCAGCTAATGACACCCATCCACCCCAACATAAAATGGGCGAGCTTAATACTTTAATATATACTGTCTCAATAATTTACAAATAACAGTTTCTAGAAATTCAAAAAAGTTAAACTAATAAAAAGAACACAAAATGAATGAATGGGAAAATCTCAATACATATAACACAGTAACGATAATTCACTAATTAAAGGAACATTTAATTAAAAATGAAGCAAGATTTTAAAAAAATTTTACAGACAATTTAAAAGTAATTCTTTATTTTTTATAAAAATTGTTTGATGCAAATATTTATTTTCTTTCATACTGATGCACATCTTATTGATCACCTTTAAATCAACCTTTAATTAACAATATTTTATATACTTTATTAATTAAAATTTTCACTATTTCAAACAATAAGGTAAAACAAATAAAACTGCCAAAACACCTGACTGCGCAAAATACATTACAGCTAATCGAAATATTTAAATTGAAGTACAAATCGATTGATTATATTATAAACCTCTGACGATGCAGATTGTTCCTGACAAATCTAAATAAGATGTACAAGAAAATAAAATTTACCTGCAGATAAATTTATTATTGTCCTGATACAGTGTGTACTTAATTACTGCAAGAAATTTCAAGACATGACAAAACATTTTGAATATAGATGCTAGAAATGCTATAACTTTTATATGGCTGCAAACAAGATATGTACATCATTCGAATATTTTACTCACATTGTGCAAGAGTACTGTAAATTAAGTATCACGTTTTCGTTCTGAATCAACATTGTAATTAATTTCACTCGTTCCGAGACTCTATCGTGAAGTTTTCCGCCAGAAGTGATAAAAGCAATTTCCATGTCACGCCGACTTGTTGCTTACAATATTCCCAGTTAAAGCCGGTGTGGCTGATCGAATACAAACAATATTTATCAAGTTCATATTCAGTATGCCTCGGTGACAGCGGCCGTTTCGATCACAGGAACAGAAAAAACAGCATGGAGAACCATACATAACTTCCATGTTCTAAGATTTATATTTAAAATCATTTTCGAAATGAAATATTTCCATAGAAATTACTTCTTTCTTCAGAGTTAACCACAGTACTATGGTCACTAACGTATAACACCTCACGTTAGCGCACTCGATTTTCACTGATGATGGCAGTCAATGGCACTGCCGAAACGTCTGGTTTTTCAGAAAACATTGGACTACAGTCAAACAGCCCGGGAAGGAATTTTAACAACAAACTACTTCTTTGTTGCCGATAACGTAATACACATACAAAATTATCCCCTTCCCCTTCAACTATAATTTTCATTTATAGAAAATTACCCACCCAGTTCAACTAGCCTCTTCATTTATAAATATTTCATCTACGTTTCTACAGTGGATTATTATGATCTTCTTTTTAGGATACTTTATTTATCAAAATTAAGTACTTTACTCTTGTTAAAATATAATTATCTTGTTGATTCATCCTCTTCGTTCACTTTATTATTATCTTGTTGATTCATCCTCTTCGTTCACTTTATTAAATTTATTAATATATATAAACTTTCACGTATGAACTTACTATTCGTTATCATCTTGTTAAAACATAAAATGTTCCGGGTAAACTACCCTTTCCCCGTAACCGATCTTCACCAAAATCAGTAGGCCTTGAGTCCTCTACAACTCAGGCACATATGCGAAAAATTATTTGATTCTGTTTGAATTTGCGGCAGTTATCGTTCGCCATAGAAAATATTCTACACACAGACGCACACACTTTTCGAAAAATGAATTTTCTTCATGTTTTGAGGGTAGTACAATCAGAATCAGCCCTTATCTCGAATACGATTTTTTCGGTATCACCAAAAAAAAAATTCCTTACGGAACATGGAAGTAAAAAACAGTAAATCACTTCCAGGCGATTAAATGTAAATTGCGAATCGACAACCATAAAACATAAAGTTCAAGTCAATGATTTTGTGCAAAATCTTAATCCCTTTGAATTTCAAGAAAAAATTTACTCACATGAAATTTTTTACATGCAAAACCTTGGAACATGGAAAACTATAGGCGCCGGTCTCGTGATCCACGCAGGTACTCAGAATTAAACTATAGAGAAATTCTTCATTCTATGTCTACTTAACTGACGTAACTATCAGCTTATGTAAACCGTTGTGGTGACAGCCAAACGTCACGTCTTTAACGCTGTAAACTAAAATAATTAAGATTCGGTTCGTTACAAAATTTGACGACTATCTCTGAATTCCGGGGGACGACAGCTCTCGAATACATAATGACGTCACAAGATAGATTACTTGTAGTTTTACAAAGATCTGAACGTTTGTTTCTATAAGCCGTATAATAGAAGATTTATTTGACATCTGGCACACATTTGGATTTCAAAATTAATACTTTTTTTTTTTTAAATACGAGTTTCATAATGAACTTTCATAAATCTTATTTAAAAAACAATTTACGTATTGTAGCAAATAAAATATGTAATTAACTCTTATTATATTAATTTTCTTACTGAATAACGAATAACTATAAATTATTATTATTATTGGTGGTGTTGTTGTGTTTCAGTTTGTAGTTGTACATTAACTGTATTATTTCATACTAAAAGAATGTGTGTTCGTTCTACATCCGAGCTATAACTATGTTTACATAAATATTAATAATTCTTACTTGCTGATATATTACTGATTCTTAATTGCTATCTTACTGATATATTTATATTAATTTCTCGTCAGGAACGTAAAAACATAGAATTTTACAAACGAGCAAGTAGTGAATGCACGGAACATAAAAGACTTCAATTTTATGATAGTAATATTAAAAGTATATGTTTATAAATAGACTAAGGGTAAACCTTAATAACAAAGAATGTTAATTATAAATACATCACATTATCATTAGCATTAACACAGAATGGCTATAACAGCCAATATAGACATGTCTTGAAGTCGATGATGAAACATAAGTCGTAAGGAGGAAAATCGAGTATGTCCAGCTTCACTTTTAAAATAGAATTGTAAGCTATAAAGTAAGTGCTACGAAATATGACAAATTAGAAATGAACAAATTAAAGAAGAGCGAATGAAGGGAATCAAACGTTAACACAAAAGGAAAGACTGTTCTGGAATGGCCACGTCAGAAGATCCGATGGAGACATACAGATAAAGAAATTGAGCGAATGGAATTTGCGAGACAGAAGAAAAAGCAGTGGCGAGAAAGCCGTGGCGAGATTATTACGAGAAGAATGGGAAGAAGGGGCTATATGAATGAGCCCTTTGAGGACAATTACCTTTGAGGGCTAAGGATCACCTTTGAGGACAATTAAGAAAAAGAAAATTGTGTCTGACTTAAAATCTTATGCCACTCACCCACACACGCACGAGCCAGCACGCACATAATAATATATTCGGCCTGCATTTTTTTTTTAATAGTACACTTTTTAGCATGTATTTAGAAAAGCCATAGGATTTCCATCATCAGATCTGAACATACGACGTAAATAAAATGTAAGAAATGTTAACTGTTTTTTTTCACGTTCACACGAATCAGCTGTCTTTAAATTAAAATGTATTTTTTATTATATTCCCTTTTGCTTACTTAATTTCATTAATGGAAATAAATTTTAATATTTTAAGTAATCTATTCCGTTTGGTGTTTGTTCGATGACCATAATATCATTTTTATATAGAATTTGTACAGATTTTCTCATAGACCGTTTTAGACTTTCGAGAATTTGTTTGATAACTAGTAAATTGTCAGGACTGGTCACTATTATTTAATGAAATTGTGACTAAATTTTATGTATACATTTCTGGTTTCCAATAAAGGTTTCTTGTTGCTTTGTTTATGAGTTTGTCCAACTTATAATTTATGGCAGTCTGACCACTGTATTCGTTAAAACTTTACAAACCAAACGTATCGCGCGCACGCACACATACATCTATGTACATGTGAACATGTATGTAAATATAATATGAAATAAGTATAAACGTATAATATAGCCTATAATCGTCTCTCTGTGTCTAGCCTTGTGGGTATAGAGGTCCTCCACGTTTCTGTACTCATGCACAGACAGTTCACTTTGTGAGTGACTATGTAACTGTCACCACGATGCTTTAACCACACGACCATATGTTTCGACTGTGTATAAACACATAATATAATTGTATGTGTTTATTAGATCTGTATGATAAAAAAAGATGAGTATATTTCCAAGAAAAATTTGTTAAACTTAGTATAGTACATAAGCAACTGTTACTGCCAGTGAGTGGTGTACTGTACACGTAGGTAAACAAAGTAGTAGATCAGAGGTCTCCAAACCACGGCCCGCGGCAACCCGGGCGGTGCTGCGTGCATTTTTTAAATAGATCGTCAAAATACTTCAAATATAACATTTTACTAAATAACTAAACAATAAATAAGTTCAGTAAAATGTTATAATATTTTGTACAAGTTTAAAACATTTACGTGGTTAATGCGCTCGTTCGTCAGGCTGCCTTGAATGTATCACGCTTTTCAGTCGCATCTCATTGAGTGATGATTTCAAGGAAATAAAAAAACTTTGCTGCAAGAGCAATGCTTTAAATGTTTGGATCGACCTATATCTGCGAATAAACGTTTCAAAAAAACTTTGTAAAATCAAAGTACAGGGCTAACTTTTCAGACGAGCACTTGAAATCCATTCTAGTCAAGTGGACCCAAAATGGACAGACAGTATATGTCAGAAGCAACTCGACACATCCCATACGTACATAAGAAAGCCAAAAAACAATACATAAGAAATATCTTTGAATGTTATTTTTTCCTTACTTTTATTTACATTATTCTGAACAAAAGAATTTGTTTTCTTTGGATCGGACTGCGTAATTTTTATTTGAATACCTATTTTATTGACTTGATTATTTTGTGAACTTAAAAAATGTTTACAATATGTGTGTGTGTTGTTGGCCCGCCTGACTTCCAAGATTTTGGAATTCGGCCCTCAAGTGAAAAAGTTTGGAGACCCCCTGTTGTAGATTATGTGGCAATAATGCACCTTTGCGCATGCGTCAACTGCTATTCCTAAACTAAAGACATTTGTGGAAGGTGTATTCTTCCTAGTTGTAACTACATTGGTACAACGTAATGTTTGCAGGTCAGTCAATAGTTAATTGGAAAGAGCGTAAATCGCCGGACCCCCTGTTTGTCGCATTCAACGTTTCGTCCATACGATACACTACATGTTACATGTTACGATATGCTACATGTTAGTAGTATCGGATGTAAGGCGAAGAAGAACGATAAACCGCAAAGTCGTAAAAAAAAAAAGAAATATCTGAAACTAAATATTAACGACGAGAATAAATTGCTTTTGTAGTAAGACGTAAGATAACTAACTGGTAAAAAGTTTGTAGTAAGATGTTAACTAAACTTAGCTACAAGTTAAAGCATAAAATCCAAAATTATCACTATGAATAAACGTGCTTGTATCAGAGAGATCGTTTTGTGCGTCATCAGCAAATTTGACCAAAATTATGAAAAGCTGTCGCTATCGTGCGGGAGCCCAAAGTATTTTAAGAATATAATTATGCCTTATAATTAAACACTTATACAAGTGTTTAATACTACAAGCTCTGGTGAAGTGAATTTTGGGGTTTGTTTTACTTGAGAATTAGTAAACTTAACGTTAGCTCATTAACTTATTCTTAACGTAATCTGTGAATAGTGCGTAATGGTTAGTTGTATTTGTGAATAAAAGTTATTATCTTAGACATGATTTGGAACAAAATAGTTAATTTATAACACGCGTAGTTTTAATAGCACTGGTTGACATTTTTTACTGAAGTAAAGGTCTTAAGTTACAAGAGTAGGTAGCTTAACAATATATTACACAAGATAGTAAAAATTTGAGAAATTGCTAATATTTCTTTGTGTGTGTGTGTGTGTGTGTGTGTGCGTGCGTGTGTGTGCACACGCGCGTGTTTAATTTTATCATGCTAGGCTTCTTATATATCACCCAGCTCCTGGGCAACTAAATATTTCAACCCTGCCAAGATTAGCGCGAGGTATACGCAATTTTTGTTTTGTCTCAAAGACTTTCCAGTAGCTTCAAAACTCTTTGAATGATATACAAGTATGGATCAGTTTACAAATTACGACTTGTATAATTTTCAGCAGTTCTTCCTCTTTAATTTAACGTGGAGGTTTTATCCACACTCTACTGGTATTCAAATTTTGTCGTACTTTGTTGCCAAACTGCTGAATCGTGCTGAAGTAGGCATTTCTCTGACTTTAAGTTTTGTAGTTTTTAACTCGATAATGGTGGTCACACCGAAAGGCCTACTTCAGAAGCTAGCAATTTGGTAACGGAGAACGACAACGTTGGACTGTTAACACGAGAACCTTAGGGTATTATTGCAACAGATATTCATTTAATGATATAATCGTGTAGATATAAATTATGGTTTAGTATGTATAGAGTATAAACTGTATAAATAAACGGACAAAATAAATTTGTTTAAATCAATTATCTTTTCAAGTGTTCGCAACAATTTAAAGATTTAATTTAATTCAATTTCAATTTAATTTCAATTCAACTGTTTTCCAAGATGTGCTAAAATGATACAGAACACCTAATTATTCTGTTCTATTACTGTATCTCAAACTGCAGTGTAAAACTAACGGTTACTTTTATCTTCTTCAAAGTTTAAAATTTAACAAATGCAGATTACATAAGGATAAAGAATGTGACAGAAAACCTAACGAACGCAGCAGACAATAAAATTATTCCTAAATGTAAGTTTGCATATAGGTTACGACCGTAATGATAAAATAGTTTCGCCAGCCCGAGAAACCTGAAACAGCCCTGAACAGTACATGTATGTAGCCCTGAACATTTCCGGCCCAATGGAACTGGAGCCGGCAGGTTCAGTGAATGATGAAAGAGTAGCAAAATTCGCTAATTACAAACCACCTCTCACCGTTTACACGATCAGAACTGAAACTTCAGGATCTTTCGGTTACCATGAACCAATTGAGCCAGCTCAGGTTCATGTTCCTGTTTAGAGTTAGTCAGGTGAACCGACTATCTGAAACCGTTTTCAACCGTTAACAGGAAAAGAAAAAACCAGACACGCGGCAGTCCTCCTATGCAAAGTTAAAAAGTCGCAATTAAACAAAAAAAAGTGGAAAATCGAATGTTAAATCTCACTGGATACCGAAATTCATACTTATGATAATTAAAAAAAAATCCTCTGCTCAACAGTCTGTAAAGGGCCAAGGCGTGCGATATGCTTTTTGTGTTTAGTGTGACGGTTGCATGGCTAGTACAACGTGTCGCCGCGCCGGTATCCGCAGCCAGGCTTATGAGAATGATTTATTTTTAATTTCGGCCTCCTAATAAAGTCATAGTAGACAGCTTTGCACATTCTAACTTTTTTTACTTCCTTTCAACCAAGTAAAATGAAAAATGAGTTACATTAAGTATGGATGGATGGACATTAACTTTCGGACGCTTTTCTCCATGCAGCTTACCAACCAACCTCGACGTTATGAACAAAAAAAAACACGTTTAAACAATAACATTTTAGAAGCTGAAAGGAAGACAACAGCTTGTTTCAGATCTGCAGGCATATTGTGATGGATTATGTACCGAAGTTTGCGTACAATGAAATACTAATTTGGCGTCTGTGTCACAGCAGTAACAGGGGTAGACGTTTGCATAGCAGAATCTCTCAGAACTTACTCTGTCCCTATGCTTCTGCTAAACACATTTATTATTCCAATCTATATCTATCTCTAATGCATTTATAATTCCAATCTAATGTATTTATTACAAAATTTTGTTTAATATTTGTTTTTTAATTTCTCCCTCTACTGTGTGGCGTCGAAGTGTCCCATCACCCCAACATCGACTCAGCACATGGTACAACCAGTTTGTTGATGATTAATTTCTCCCTGCTTAACCCAATCTGCGCGTGCACATTTTGATTTGCCGATGTACAGATTCATTATAAACAATAATAACTGTTAACAGGATTCCTGATTGCCGAACTGTAATAGAAAAACGATGAAGCAGAAATTCTAATCAGTTACGAGATAAACGAGCTTATTTATTGTAAGTGATTAATAAATATCTACTTATACACTAGACAGATTTGCCCTAGCGAGACGCCGATAAATCAACTTTTTAAAAATTTATTATTTTTACTGTAATCATAAAGAAATCAAAACAAGCTGGTTCCGTTTTAATCATTTCCAAAATATTATTATGTAAGATAACAAATTAATCACAGAATAGAATATTACACGTACACACGCCTGCCGAGCGGGCGGGGAGCGAGAGAGAGAGAGAGAGAGAGAGAGAGAGAGAGAGAGAGAGAGAGAGAGTGGAATAAGAACACACATACAGTGCCGCGATGATTTCACCCGCTTCGTGGGATGTATGGTATAATGAATTATTTAGCCGAGTTAATTAGTCTGGGAACGGTTCAAGTCTGCACGACGTGGCCAGTAATTTTCCAATTTAAAAACCATTCACAAAATATGGCAATAAACAGTCTGAAAACATTAGTAGTTCATAAATTAAAATTATAGACACTATTAGACCGGACGTGGAGAAATATAAACTAAATAAATTACGCGTTATTCGCAAAAATGTGTTCGAATAAAATATAATTTAGGCTACAATTTTATTCGAGGAAATAAATTGTCCTAGATAATGTTTAGAAATCTGACGCTGGCAATTCGGTTTAAAGCCGTAACGTTTCGTCCACTGTCATAACATTGACTGCTGTCCAACGCCTGCAAACCGCGCGTGTGGTCTTCGAAACGTAAACAAATTGTGTGAATTTCGTAACAAGTTCTGACTAGTTTTGAGTTAATGTTCAAAATACTCATATTCAGAACGTTAGTTAAATTTAGCATAAATAATATTACAAAGAATACCAATATTAATACACATCATTGTATTATATTAACGTTTAATATGTGAAGTAATATTATTATGGCAATAGTAGGTCTATTAATATTATGCAGTCACGCATATATTCACATTATTATGTTATTTACCTATCATTTCGTAACTAAATAATTTAATTGACTGAAACTAATTTACCACAGTTGAAACTAAACTGTCCGTCTCTCTGCGTTGGATTACATTGTACACACTTCTCGTGATAAATAGTCATAAAATTTATCGTGAACTTTTGTATTCACTATTACATTTTAGATGTGCTGTTGTTGACAAGTCAGTTAGCCTAATATGATTGCAGACATGCTTCATGTTTAAATTATAAAGTAAATCTGCGGAGACAACACGCTTCAACATTTCTGTTGCGGTTTCATAATTTCTCTTTTGATAATAGTTTGTAGCAAAACACCAATAATTTGCAACAAGATGAACGAGAAGGAAAAATTTATTCGGAAAATTATTATGAAGTTAAGATCTGATCTTTAAGGAAACGAACACCGCAGAATGATTTCTAGATGCAGCTGGACAATGTAGGAAGTGTGCAGAAATGTCAGAGTTATTTTCGTTCCTGTATAACAACGTCCTAAAAACAACACAATTATTCTTCACTAAAATCTTTAAATTATTATTGACCGTCAACCAATAAGCTATATCTTGAAAGGTTTAACGAGGATCTGTCAATAAGTATGGACACAATTTTTACGACTGCGTTTGGTGTCGTAATAACTCAACAACAATTGGCCTGATGATGGCAATAAATGTTGTCGACACAAATAATATAAAAATTGTGTCTATACTTATTGACCTTTCATCATGTACTCCTTATCTTTAAAGGTGGAAGATCTGATCTTCAAACTGACACAATTATAGTGCTAATCGATTCATAATTTTATATTTCAGAACGATTCTCACTTTTTAAGTTTGAAATTTATTATTTGGCTCACTAGGGAAAGAACTCTCAACCTATTAATTCTGAAGGTAATTACGTTAACCTTTTGACCCTTCTGTATGTAGTTGCGAAAATGTTGCCCTTACTCAACACTACGGCGCGTGTGGTTAGGCGCCAGATCAGAAGGGCTTGTTATTGTTATTGGCTCCTCCCCAAAAATCGTGATTTTAATTTCAGTTCACTGTACAAAAATTACGTAACCTTACAAAAATTGCTGCAGCAATCTAAATTTGTAATTAGTTTGAATCGGATTAGTAAAGCCTGGTGTTTATGGTAACACGGTTTGTGGGTTTATTCCTCTTATTCCTATTACTTACCACGAGTTTTAGGAATAATGTTATACTCTGACACAAAATGTAAAGTTTAAAGTGTAATATACTTTGGATGTTGTAATTCCTTAATGACAACAATTAAGATGAAGTAATGTGATGTACGAGTGCTTTTAATCTAAATATCAAATATTTTGTAGTTAATTATTTGTGGAAGTCAAGCGCCGGAATTACAAAATTCCATACAGGCCTACGGACGTGTGCACATCATTAGACTAATGGATGAAAAATAAAAACAATGTACGTAATTAATAAAATATTATAAATCTATAAGTCTATAAGTCTTTTTACACGTTAATACTTAGTGTGTATCCCTTTACTTTTTATTAAACCTACCGTATAATACGTAGAATACATATAGTACACGTATTACAAAGGATAGCGATTTTTCAACTTTCCCCTACGTAGCAATATTAGTTGGTAAAACACATGTAAACGGCCGTAGACCGTTTATTTGAGTAAAAATTCATTTTTTCTCTGTAAATAATATTTTTATTGCGTTTTGTGTAAACTGTTATTGACTTTTGCAGTTTGAAGTCTTATATTACCCACTAATGAACGACAGGATTTTTTTGAAATCTTTATTTTTCTTGTTTGTGAAAGTGGGATGCAGCCAAATCAAGCGGCTTGTGACTTCATCAGTCATGGTCGAGAGTTGCATGTATCAGCACAGATTTAGTAGACTTTCAATTGCTGAAGCGATAAAAACCAATCCTAATATAATACAGTATTAGAAACGTCTGTTATTTCATGTACGAGAGTGGTTTCCTACTGATGACTTCGGTTTATGCACTGCGGGGCTCGTCGCCATAAAACCAGAACATTAGGAAGAAGATGGTGTCCAAGTACTGCTGCGGCCAGGGAGTAGCCTTGATCTGAACCTAATCGAAGAGAAGTGGTCTATAAGTAAGAAAAATTAGGAAAATAAACAATGAGTAAAACCTTAAATTCGTAGTGACCGTCAATCAATGAATTTTTCAGTGAAGGGTTAGTGAGGATCGGTCAAGAATAACACAAATTTTAACTTATTTGCGTCGACGTTTCGACAATGTTTATTGTCATCATCAGGACAATAAACATTGTCGAAAAGCCGACGCAAATAAGTTAAAATTTGTGTTATTCTTGACCGATCCTCACTAAACCTTCATTGAAAAATTCAATGAGTAAAACAGTTGAACCAGTTGTTTCCTTTTGCGTATAAGGCATTGTCGAAAAGAGAAAACTGTTCATTGTATAAAGTTATTAAAAATTACGCTAAAAGCGGTTGCAAATAATAATCAAAATTAAAGGGATGCATACTGAGTATTAATATGTAGAAAAGATTTAAACTTTTCCTTTGTGAAGATTGCGAGTATAATTCATGTCCCCTAAAGACGTTACCAGCGTCTTGTAAGGTAAGTCCCGTGGTGAGGTTGCCATAAATAACAAATTATGGCATTTAAAGGGAAGAATCCGGTACGCTAAAAAATAATGGTTTATGGACATCCTGTAGAACAAGTATCACATTTTTGCTATTTAGGATCGGATGTCAGCTATCTAAAAGGACATCATATAGAAAGAAAACTTCAGAGATTTGAATACATAGGGGGCACGATAAATAGAACGTTGGGAAATAAAACGCGTAAGGAGACAAGATTAAAGTTATATAAAACTATGGTTGTCCCAATTCTGACGTACGGCAGTGAGACCTGGGTTCCTTCAAAGCTAGATAGATCAAAGATTCAGGCAGCTTAAATGCGCTTTCTGAGAAGAGTCAAGGGCTGTACACGATTAGATAGAATACGTAATGACGACGTCCTGAATGCGCTAAACATCTATAATTTGAATCATCGAATAGGCGGGAAAACGGATTTGATTACAAACAGAAATGGCGGGAACACATCGACCGCATGGACAAAGGTAGACTACCACAACAAAGATATTATAAACCAACGGGCAAACTTAACGTTGGAAGACCTTTTTCAAGATGGGACCAACTATGACATTGTGGAGACGGAACAGGCATTTCTGCCTATACCATGAAGGATAGAAGAAGAAGAAGAAGAAAGATTTAAACGATCGTTTACTCATTACGTACAATTTTCTCGTCATTTAGTCTAATGATTTCTACACATCTGTAAATAGGCTATGTTTATCTCCTTTTGTTTCTTTAATAATTAAAATTTTCAATTTGCAAAAAGTAAATCGATACCAGAACGACAGGTGGTCACGCAGCACCTGTCAGGGGCGTTGCCAACTCACAATGCGAAGCAGTTTGTCAGGAAATTTATAACTTCATTACGAATTCTCCTTGGCATGAGTGCTTGAAACAGAATGGAAGTAAACACGGGCCTAAATATTATTATTCAAATGTACTTAACAATAAGACGTTTTAAAAAATTTTAACCGATTTTAAAATGAAAACTGGGGCCGCTTTCCTGGCTTACACTCATAAAGCACGGCACAATAAAAACAATCGTGACGGAAGTAATGACAGAACGGACGTGGTGTGGTTCTCAGCGATAAACAGCGATCCGAGAAATGTACTTTTCTTGTTTGGTTCGTTTATTTGTTTTTACTACACAAGGTACTTAATAACAAGCATATCATTTACGTATCCAATTAATCTGTGCGTTGGCAGTCACACTTAATGTAAATGTGTCGGCCTGTCGTGTAGTACATAATGCATCTTCTCGACCTGTCACATCCTCTCAGCGTTACTGCCAAGGCTAAACGAGACCTCCTGTCTGCGATCTCTTGGTCGACGGTATCTCCACTCTCATAGCACCGAATACCGTCGAACAACAACCGCTTCAAAAATACTTGATTGGGAATACGTATTTATTCGAAAAGAGTCTTACCAATTATGTTATTATGTTATGAAATTTCCTGATAACGAAGCTAACATTTTTCTTACTCCTGTTAAACCACTGGTGTCGAATTAGCGTATTACCGCAGATGAGATGCAACTCCGTTGAAAGGGAATCTCCGAGATTATAAGATGCCAACAACCAGGTCGCTTTCTGATCAAGAAACAGTCTGATTTCTACAGTCTTTCGTAAGAAACTCAAGCCAGTCTCAAGCATCATCTGTCTTACAATTGTTACAACTTAAGAAAACCTGAGCTCATATTCACGAAAAAATTGAGTCATTACGAAGTAATGTTAATACACACAAAATTGTGTCATTAATCTTTTAATAAGAGAAAATAACGTTAAAGAATGAGATTACATGTTGTTTAATTAGACAGCAACAGATGCAGTAATATTTATTCAGTTATATTTAATTTTTTATTTAATATTATTTTTATTACACAAACATACAAAATACAGGTAATAAAAATGAAAACTCTATAAGTTATGATAAAATTAGTAGTAGGAATTGCCTTTTTCCGTCTTTTCTGGTCGCTCTTATTCTTTCTTCCTTTCTCATTGTATCTGAGAGCTTGTTTAGGTCTTTCGTTACCCATTCTTTCTATGCGCTCTTCCAGTTTTGACAATGAACTTTTATTTTGTAAGTGATGTTGTACAGCTCTACGTTTACTTGGTCGCCAATGTTTTGGGATATCTAATTGTTTCACCTCTTCTATGTACTTTCAATCTAGTAGCAAATTAGTTTGAGAAGACTGTATTTGAGTTTTAGTTTGTCTGCCCATACCCAGTGTCTCACTACCAAGCGATACAACAAGTCCAGCAACCCGTTTGAAAAATTTCAATTTACGTAGTATCCAATTTGAGCGTTCCACATTTCATTTGGTAAGTATTTTACCTTTTATTGCCTTCTTTTTATCAGAACTTGTAATATTTTCCATGTAAATGAAGTGATTGTCTATTATTAATTATCTGCCTTTCCCTGCAGCCTGTTGCACAGCTTGGTCGTGGTACAACTCACTTCCCACCGCCGCCAGGAGAAATCAGCCGTCTAGTAACCACGGGCGAACCGAACGGTCGAGAGGGAGTTGTGTGTGAGTGTGTCATTGTTACTTATCTAATGTAATTTGCTATATTTTTTTCAGACTAATTCGTTGAAAATAATAAAAAATGCAAAAACAAATTGTTCTCAACTCATTTTTTAAAATGTACTTTGAATTATATATTCTTTAACCTCCAAAGGGGACTTTGGGGTAGTTTTAATCCGTAAAGGGATGAAAATAATTTTTTTTAGCTCCAAAATGGCTATTTATTCGCAATATAAAGCAAAATGTAAAAACCAAAATTTTTATACGTACTTTTTATTTTACGATGTTTTAGGGGTAGTTTTACCCCTCAAAAGGGTGAAAATAATTTGCGATATTTTTTTTAACACTATTTCATTGTAAATTAAAATAAAATGCAAAAAATATATATCCAATTGCGTTTTTTCATGTGTACTTAAATTTAGATGTTATTTTCACCCCTGAAGGGGTAGTTCAGTGGTAGTTTTTATTTCTTAAGGCATAAACATATTATTTTTAGTTGTACAATGACTTCGAAACGTACTGCAAAAAGTAATAAAAAAAGTTTTTCATACATTTTTCCCTTTTTTTCTACTCAGGGAGTGGTTTTCACCCCCTTTGATTTACCCTAAGAATAAATTTTGGCTCAATTTAACATTATCTCACTAAAAATAAAAATTATTATTAAAATAAGAGCATTTCATAAAGTTATTTCAGATTGTTAATTAGATTTTTGCAAAAAGAAACCTAAAAGGGGTGACGCACTAATTTTGGAGTCGCGGAACCCCGATTTTCTGAATCAACGACCCAAAAAACGTATAATGAAAGTAGTCTCTATTCGTGGCATAAATTGAACAACATCCCCCCGCGTTTTGAATGGACTATATGATTTGTCCCCAGCGATACAGCGGAGCAGGTAGACCGAGTCGTGACCTTGATTCTATCCCAAGGTTGCAGCACACCGTTGCGATTGTGAGTCTCACTGTGCCGGCCCGCACCATGTTAATTAGACTATTATTTTGAATCCACTTTGTACATCTCCTTTGAAAGCTATAACCTTACTTCTGTTTTTGAATACGTTAATATTAACATTAAACTTGTTACCTTAATAAAATGCTCAATAAATAATAGGAGATATACGAAAGTTATTAACCAGCAGTGACGCTATACGGTTGGTAAAGTAATATAGGCCTATATTGAACGCATCTGTTTTACTCGTGCTGTACACGAGCATGTTACATCGACTTGTGGTTACTATAGGTGCCTAGTTGCTGAGTGAATTGCGAGATCTAAAACCAGTAGCCTTGAAAATTAGCTTTCGAAGTGCAGTTAATCAACTTCCTTCTTAAAAGTGTTTGTCGCTGAGAGAGTGAATCGAGTATTGTTCATTATCCAGCAACCACACACACACGCGCGCGTGCGTTTACGTTTGTGGTCACGCGAAGTGTCAGAATTTTGATTTATATAATTGTACAGTAAATGTTGTTGATAACACAAGAATAAACCTCTTAATGTTTATTAATAAATGTGTAATAATCTCTTGATGGGTCATGAGTGCTTTTACCTAACTCTGCTTTTGAAAAGTTACGTTTACAAAGAAATTATACGCTGAACGACGTCTGAATGCTCTCGTAAATGAGATGAGACGCCTTCAATGAGTCAGTGTAAGGCTCCACTGAAAAAAGTATTTATGGTCTCCAAATGGCGGCTTAGTAAGGTGTTGGACCACTGTTTGACGACACGAATACGTCAGGTGTTGGACCACTTGCTTAATAAGACTACAGAATAATAAGAACCACAGTTTTTCCATACATTGTTAAAACTACCCACTAGGAAGACATTATTTTAACAGACGATTTTTATTTTATTATACTTGAATAACATTATTTCAATTCCGTATCCTTCGCAAGCGGCAAACATTCGAAGAACTATAAAATATGTGACGTTTTCGGAGGCAAGAAACTTTATATTTTCCTGGAAACGTGGAAATACTTTACGAGGTGGGAAATCTTTCTGCGACATCGGTTAATCAGCCAGACGCAGGTTGTTAGCACCGAAAAACAACGATTGATAAAACCCCACCAAAATGGATATTAAATGATAAAAAGTCATCGGAACGCGATCAGAAATGTCTACTAAGCCTAGGGTTACGTAACAATTACAACAAATAGTAAAATCTACGTCACATGGTGTGCTGCTACAAGGTCGCGCAGATAGCGGTGACTTTGAACTAACTTGCGCGCTTATTGCCCTACTATTAAACCTTTCCTAATTCGTATTCTTTCCTCATCAGATATTTCAGTAACGCAGTGTGTTTAAAAACTTCCTAATGCGATATTACTGTATCGTATTCACATCAAGGATGCCAAAATAAAATAACGTACTTTCTTTCCTACCAGGAAATACAGAACGAGTATTTACCAGCAATTAACGGTTAATAGTGGTTTCTCTTGTGACGGGAATAGTAGTTTCTTTTGTGAATACAGACGGGAAACCTCTTTGGGTAATTTAGCAAAAAAATGTGTCTCTAAACTAATGGTAATTTAAATAATTTTTGTCGTTAATCGGTTTATTAATTGAAATGAAAATTTGCCATTTCACGCGTAGGCTATATGACTATGTTAACCCAGATGGGAATGTAACGTTTACTATTAAAATTCTTTAGCTTCAGAGGCACCACAGGACAAGAATGGAACTCAAAATTGTAGGAAAATTGTAATCCCCTATGTGGGGGATAAAGTTATGAGGAATTATATACAAAATACAGATTGAGTACCGTCTTTAATAATTTTACAGAATTAATTTCTCCCTACACTCCTTACAAATTTTGGATCACCCTAAAACGTTTGTAAGGTATCAACAGTTTAATAAAAAACTGTTACCACTAATGCAAATTTGTGAAAAGTATTAAATATAGGCCAGTATGTTCTGTGAACTCTTAAAAGCTAGAAATTAAATTACTTGTAATTTAGACGTTATAGTTTAACTAAAAAAAAACACTCAGTAATTTGGAATTTTTGTGTTTATATTTGATTTTCTGGTTAACGATTATTATTTTACTAAAAAATATAATAATAATCGAGGCTTTCGTAATTTTTCGGATAATCGAAAATTACCTAATTTTGAAATTTACCTAATAAGGAATGTATTTCGTTCAAAGAAGTGTGCCAGTTCTGTAGCTCAGGGAACACTTATTAATGATGATATATTGCGACGTAGAGGCTAGTAACCGCATAACCTAACGGGAAAATATAATTTTTTAAATTGTAGTAGATAGTTTCTTCATCCTATTAGGTAATTTGTTTGTTATGCTCCATTTGATTTAATCTTTCATTCCTACTCATGTCAGTGAATAAAATGTTGCATTCACTAAGACGACGGTTTTTATTTTGAGTCCTGTAATGTTTTATGTTCGAGTTATTATACGTACTTTTAATATTTCCATTCGAATGGTTTGATTCGTTTCATTCTCAAATCCCAGTCTTGTATGAGCGTGCGGTTCGGTGCGGTTGTACTGTCGTGTGCGGTAACTTAATATTATCGCTATCTTTCTTACTAAATAGACTTATATTTGTAAGTAATACTGCAACAAAAGGTTTATCTGATTACTCGAACAAATCCAAGCAGCCGGCCAGGGGCCCGCGCATGCGTCTGCTCGTTCGTGTAGGACTGTGTGTCTATCTGCGGCTTGTGGTTGTTTGTAACTGTTTCTCTATAAAACATAAACACAAGGCCAGAAATTACTCATCTGGAAGTACACGCGTCTTTTAATTTATCTGTCTACTGTAATTATCGACAATAATGAATTATCAGCAACCAGGCCTGTCAACTAACGTTGAACCTGTTCCTATGGCCACTCAGGAACCACAAATATGCTGTCTACATTACCTCCAGTGTCGCAAAATGCCCTTCAATCCTATAACAGTCAACAGCCAGGCAGAAATGTTAATGTTGATTTCACACAACACGGATCCCACAGCTGGCAGATGGTGAAAAAACGAAAAATAAGTCGCCAATCTTCAGAAAACACATCTGAAACACACACTCAGCTTAATGACCACAACAGATTTACGGTGTTACCTATAGATGACCCTGATGATGTCCAACCTACTCAAGTCTTGGCTCAGCCGAAAGTACCTAGACCTCCTCCTGTATACCTTCAGGGTGTCGTCAATTACAATGAAATGATCAATAACCTTAGAAACATTTTGGAATCAGAACAGTACAGTACTAAATCGTACGATGACAATACGGTGAAAATCAACACTTTTGCACTTGATTCTTACAGAACATTAATCCGTCACCTCGAGGACGAAAAAATTATTTATCATACATATCAAATTAAAGACCAACGAGCATACCGGGTTGTCATAAGAAACATTCATCCTAGCATCGGTGCACACTTCATTAAAGAAGCACTAAAAGAAAAAGGACACTCAGTCAGAAACATAATGAACATTAGACACAGAGTAGAGAAAACACCCCTCCCTCTCTTCTTTGTTGATCTTGAACCTGCAGCAAACAATAAACAAATATATAACCTAAAGTCTTTAGGTAACATGCAGATTACTGTAGAGCCACCTCGGAGAAAAAACTTCATAATCCGGTGCACTCGTTGTCAGTCATACGGTCACAGTAAGACGTACTGTAGAAAACCTTTCCAGTGTGTCAAGTGCGGAGGTGAACACAACTCCGCAACTTGTTCCAAATCTAAGGATACACCAGCCACATGTGTATTATGCGATGGTCCTCATACAGCTAATTATAAAGGCTGTGAAGTTTATCGAAATCTGCAGGCCAGAAAAAGCCCCGTACCTAACACCACACCTAGGAGAACCCCTTCAATTTTTAGGACTATGAAAACGGAACAGAACATGAATACCCGTAACGTTTATTTTCCTACTTACGCTCAAATTGCAGGACTACAGCGACACTCAGAATCCTCGCCCCCTTATGACAGCAATCTCAAACAGACACAAATGAGGACATCACACTTTCACACTTCCTGACAAAATTTGAGACTATGTTCAGTCAACTCATGCAGCAAAATAGTGTCATACTTAATCTCCTTACAACACTTGTCAATAAACTTTCTAATTAATAATGAATAACAATTACAGGATTGGATTATGGAACGCCAATGGACTCTCTCAACGCACCCTAGAACTCAAAGCTTTTCTTATTGACACCAGGTTAGACGTAATGCTTATATCTGAGACACATTTCACAGACAGAAGCCATATTAGGAATCCAGGATTTACTGTTTATGATACCCAACATCCTGACGGTACAGCTCGTGGCGGAACCGCTCTGTTAATCCGAAACAATATAAAACATTATCTTTTCTCTAAAGTCAAAACTGCTCACCTACAGGCAACAAACGTTTTAATTGAAGATCAAAAAGGCCCTCTAATTGTTTCTGCAGTCTACTGTACCCCAAAACACAGAATCAATGAAACTAACTCAGCTCCTTTCTTAGAACTCTTGGTGCACGTTTTATCGTGGGAGGTGACTTCAATGCAAAACACCCGCAATGGGGTTCTAGATTAGCTAATCCATGAGGTAGAATTTTATATAACGTCATTAGACAAGAATCCTTGTCCTTTATGTCCACTGGTCAAACAACCTATTGGCCTTCTGATACAAATAAAATACCTGATCTCATTGATTTCTTTTTAATACGAGGCTTGTCTCATAAATATTACAAAGTTGAATCTTGCCTTGATTTTTCCTTTGACCACACTCCAATTATTGCCACTATTAGCAATACTATAATTGAGTCTGAAAGTCTACCAACACTCACAAATCGTAATACTGACTGGGACTACTTTATAGAGCTTATAAATAATAATATCTCGCTAAAACTTCCACTCCACACGCCTGCTGAATTGGATGAGGCTGTAAATTATCTCACCAGTACTTTTCAAAAATCAGCCTGGGAAGCTACACCTTGCAATACAGCGAAGAGTAAGCACTTAAACCTTCCTCTGGTCGTCCGAAAGAAATTAGCTGAGAAGCGTAGATTGCGACGAATTTGGCAGCATACTCATCATCCGGATGATAAAAGAAAGTGGAATTCCGCGGCCAGAAAACTAAAACGATTGTTAGAAAATTTAAAGAATGAAGTGATTCAGGATTATCTATAAAATCTGTCACCTAATGAAAGTGCTGAATATTCAAGGTGTGCAAGGCTACAAAACGATTGAAAAGGCCACTATTACAAATACCACCAATACATAAACCAGATGGTAGCTGGGCGCGAAGTAATACAGAGAAATCCCAGACTTTTGCCGAACTTTTGGTCAACGTTTTCAACCTGAAGCCAGCAAGAACGTCTCTTTCGATGAAGAGGTACAAAGATATTTACATTCTCCGCTCCAACTGACTCTACCTATTAAGCCTTTTAAGGTTAACGAAATCAAGGAAATAATCCTGTATAATTTGAAAAGTAAAAAGGCTCCCGGCATTGATTTGCTATCGGGGAAAATTCTAAAGGAGCTGCCTCACAAAGGCGTTGTACTAATAACATACATTTTCAACGCCATACTCAGACTTGAATACTTTCCTCTTCTCTGGAAATCGGCTCAAGTAATCGTGTTCTTAAAACCTGGTGAAAACCCTCAAGAGCCCTCTTCTTATCGACCCATAAGCCTTCTACCGATAGTTGGTAAGATCTTTGAGAAGCTGTTTGTGAGACGACTTATGCCAACAATTGTAGAAAACAACATAATTCCGGATCACCAATTTGGCTTTCGAGAAAAGCATTCTACGGTAGATCAAATACACAGAATAACAAATGTTATCAATAAAACGTTGGAATCGAAGATGTTCTGCTCAGGTGTGCTTCTCGACGTTTCCCATGCATTTGACAAAGTCTGGCATCTTGGACTCTTATACAAAATAAAGAAAAATCTGCCACATAATTGTTACCGTATTCTACGTTCCTACTTAGTTGGCAGAGTGTTTCAAGTCAAATACTCGGATGCTACTTCTCCTCTATTACCAGTGGGGTCAGGAGTTCCGCAGGGTAGTGTCCTGGGTCCTCTGCTCTACCTCCTGTTCACCTCGGACTTACCGTCAGCAAGTGAAACCACTGTTGCTACCTACGCCGATGACACAGGAATCCTAGCGACACACACCGACCCCTCAATAGCATTTCTTACTACTACAAGAATCATTAAACAGCGTTCAGTTATGGCTTGATAAATGGAGCATAAAAATCAATTCATACAAGTCAGACCACGTTACCTTCACCACACGTAAGGCAAACTGCCCTCCAGTAACAATTAACGGTCAACCAGTACCGCAAGGTGAAAGTGCTAAGTACCTTGGTATGCATCTGGACAGGAGACTGACGTGGAAAAAACATATAACATCTAAGAAGATTGAACTTAATCATAAGGTGAGAAACATCTACTGGCTGATAGGCAGAAAACCACGGTTAAGTCTCGTCAACAAACTGTTGATCTATAAAGCAGTTCTTAAATCGGTATGGACTTATGGTATTCAACTTTGGGGTACTGCTAGTACAAGTAATATTGAGATTATCCAGCGCTTTCAGTCCAAAACTTTAAGATAGTCGACGCTCCATGGTTTGTCTCCAACAACTCTATACACCGCGACCTCAAAGTTCCAACCGTGAGAGAAGAAATCATGCGCCTCTGCAGGACTCACGTCTCCAAAGTAAAAAAGCATCCAAACCACCTGGTAATTAATTTGTTATACAACAGTGAAGATATTTATAGACTAAAAAGGCACAAACTATTAGACTTACCATTCAGATTTAACTAATAATTTATTCTCTGTATTTTCTGTATTGTATGTCTGTGATGTCTGTTCTGTTCTGTCTGTATGTTTTTGTATTCGTGTCATTATTAAGTGTTAATGTCAACCTGTATATGTGCCTTATGTGCCCAGTGTTTAACATTTGAACTTATTGTATTATGCTAGCAGGAAGTGGAAGTGATTTTTATTCATTTGTTCGGTTTGTTTACATGTTTTTATCATTTAGTTTTGTAATTTGTGTACCTCTTTAATCTATTATCAAAAACAAGAAGAGCTGTCAATGCTCAGCTCTTCATAATCCTGTATGTGTGTTGTCAGCCAATTTCTTAAATGTTCGCTTAGTCGAACAGATTACAGATCTCCAATAAATTATTTAAAAAAATTCTCAAATCCCATTTTTTAAAATCAGAGGTAACAGGAAGTTAAACGACTGATATATAGTCAACAAGAAAGACGATTCTGTTCAAGCAGTCACAATGTATTCAGCATGCTCGTGAGTGTATTGGTATACATGTAGAAGTATAACTAAATGCAGATCACTGTAAAAAATGTTTTATGCACGTTTATCTCCTATGCTAAATAATAATAATAATAATAATACATCGTTTTTAGCACATAAGCAGTCTAGGAGCAAAGCAGGATATAAGCTGCCTTATGTCAGACACAGACATTCGGCATATAACGAAGCTAGTTGTGGCCAGCATTACGCTTCAGCCGTTCATATTATTACCACAAAATGTCATCGCAGCTACTCATGTTCACAGGCTGGGTCGACCCGAGAGCTGAAAAAACGCACCTCGATTTTATAGTGCGCCCAGCAATCGAAGGGCCACCGGCCCGTACTAAGTCTCACCAGGAATCCGCTAAGCCCCACCTGCCTCTACACGATATTCTCTAAAATATATTACCATCTCGTGTATTATAAATACACGATTCTCGTTGTGTCCATTTAGTAATACTTATTACACACATTGATATAATTATACCACCGTAATACACTATTATGGTTTGACATTTATTGTTTCCCAGATCACATCCTTATTCGCTGATGAATTCTAACCAGTCATCAAGCGACCGATATTTGCTCCATTTTCACTTGCTCTGCCGTGTCTTCAGCGATGGAGAATGTTTTCAGATAAAAACGGATAATATTTGTGGTCTCTGTGATAACGTGACGAGACCGCAACCATCCACGTCATCTTCACAATACACCTGTTGCCGAAAGTAGGTAATATACATTTTAATGCTTTGAGTGTTATTTTATTTATTTATTTTTGTTGAGTTCCTTTCTCTGTGTGCTGTCCTTACTTTTTTGCATACTAACATTTTTTAATGCAAAGGGTTGTAAGTTAAATTCGTACTTTTTTTTTAACATATAGGCCTACAATTAAAATTAATTTTCCTCGAAGTGTCCCGGTTACCTTTCTTAAAATACGGAAACGCTGACTACCAGCATTGTAAAGCTGATGAATATGCTTTAGTGTAAGTAGCTTTAACGAAAACACCGTTATTATGGCGTCGTAACATTTAAATTGATTTGCCACAATTTTGTCATTGCGTACGTGTTTTACATGTACTTTGAATCACGTAGTCATTGTTTTGCGAATAGGAGCGCGTGCTGGTGTATAAGCACGTGCGCATACGTATGCGAACAAACAGCTGTTTGGTACACTTAACTACAAAGGAATTAAAAATGGACCAGCAGAACACACACAACATTGCAGATAAGATGCAACAATCTTATCTGACACGGTATTATTGTAAAGTAACGTTTATGGCAGTATTGGTTTAGTTGTAATCGCTTCATAAGCCGCTACAGATGTGTGTTTTATGTTGGTTATTTTATACGTTAAGCAATGTTTCGTTGTTATTTTACATAGTTTATCGCGTAAACATGTACTCGTGTATGTTACGTATATACACAAACACACTTCGTACATGTGTGTGTGAAATAAAAAACACGTGTAGCTATTCGTAACTATTATGTATTTTTGCAACAACGTGACGTGATTTGGGTAACGACGAAACTACAAAAACTACATTTTTTTTAACCCGTCTGTGCGGACGCTGATCGTGTGGTGGCCGACTTACACAATATCCTTGATCGTGAGCATGAGCGTGTCATTGATCGGTGACACTACGTTACGCAAGCTTGCACAGTAAATGGGTTTACACCTTTTGGTTTCGCAGTGAGTGACGTCACACCGTGCATACGTGAGGCAGAGCATGTTCGCGATCAGCTGGAATTTGCCAATGAGTGGTTTGAGCGCTCCCCCTCCCATTTGTTCACGTTGCAGTCAGCTTCGCTCGGCACCGTATCATTCCGTCTTTCTCTGCTGACCTTGTAACGTCTGCTCTGTAGCCGCCGAACTGAGGTGCCAAATTTTATAGACGGCTGTCTGTTCGTATATAAAGATGTATAGTATACGTTTTCTCTGACGTCACTTTTTGAGTCATTAACTCCCCGTTGGACTATTTTATCGGCACGTTTGGTATCGTTTATTTTGTAAACTTTCGATCACGTGTGTCGTTCGTTCTTGGTCAAAAGTAGTTCAGGAATTAGACAATAATGAATAGGCCTACAGTATAACCGGTCATTTGACAAACGATCTCCGCGATGTCTGTTATCTTACTTTTATGTGCTTCTGTAGGCATAAAAATACGGTTTTTAAATTATAATTTTTATAAAATTATATCCGACCACGCATGCAACTGCCGCGTTTGGTACCTACATAATCACCGATACCGCTTTCATGGTACTTTCTTTTTTAACGAATTACGTAAACATTGCTTTGTTTGTACTATGTTTTACACTACGACACCCAAACTGAGAAAGAATTTACTTCGCGGTTACGTCATTCACAGTTACCAACAAAATGTACTCAAAATACTTTAATTAAGTAATTTTTGAGAAAGTAATTCTTGGAAATATTATGTTCCAAAATTACCTCCACAATAAAAAAAAAGTTTTCTACTAAAAACAAAAAAATAAGCCAATGTTTCTACTAATTCGTAACCTTAATATAGCCAGAGACTTTTTATGATGTTCATGTCATTTTATTTTGAACATTTTCGTCATGCAGGGAAGAGTCTACATAAAATGTAGAATTATAATTCGATATAAAAGGTTCCACGCTATTATGCCATGGCGGTTTTTGACAGATCCGAACGTTTCGGCTATGTCCTTGGTAGCCATCTTCAGGGGAGCTTACAGCAACGTGTGGTCGTCAGTTCTGAGGATGGTTGCCAAGGGCGTAACCAAACTTTCGGCAGAGAATTTGTAACCAACGACGGCCTCACAGCTCTAATGACCCCCCGTAAAATTTTCCTTATAGAACTATATCATAATCAGCAGCAACCCAGAAAAAATCCTCCACTTCGCTGTATAACACACACACACACACACACACACACACACACACACACACACACACACACACACACACACACACACACACACACACACACACACACACACACACACACACACACAGTTAGTTATATTTATGTCGAAGTGAACAATGATATAAAGTAAAGAGCAGATACTTATTTTGAAATAGTACTGATTTGATATGCCAATTTTAAATAACATCAGAATGGGTGTTCCAATTATGCTTTCGGTTCGAGCTCCTAGTCTTTCATTTCCCGAGTCCAATAGTTTTAAAATTTTGTTTTGATAAATATTCACAAATAATAAACGACATGGTAATGTTTGTTTTATTCACTAGCAAATGCTACTCTGTTCCCTTACGAAAGACCAGCTTTAATTCTCTGAGTTATATTAACATCAGTCTATTCTCGCTACCTATTAAAGTTAATCGTGTTTATCTTTCCGAGCAAATTCGCTGGAATAGAGACTATGAATTGACATCATCTCATGGGCAGAGAACAGCAGACTGCACACTGTGCAAATGTTTTTATGTTGTTTCGATAGGGCGTCTTCCGTATTGTGGTTTTGGTAACGTTTTAACAATATCATTGTTATGTCATATTTAGATTATAAAATTCTCTAGGCTGTAATATGATGATTCTTATATGATGATTTGTTCTACAAAGGAGTAGGATCGGAATGCTTTAAGGGAGAAGCAGCGTTTCGACATCGTACGACAGCTCACGTCATCGACATTAACTAACTTCTGGCCTTAAATTTTACATTTTACAACACGATTAAATAACTTCAAGACATCTGGCAACGTGCAGTGTTTACTGTGAAAACGGCCAACAGCCGATGTACCTTGACCGGCCAAGCGATTAAAAAGCCATTCTTCTTTACCCATCTTCCATCAATCGTATACCCGTTTTGTTCGGTTTATAGGTTTCGCGAGAGTATTATGATGTGATACTGTTTCGAACTGAATCCTACGTTGATCTATGCAAACTCTTTCCAAAATGTTTTAGCGACATTACTACAGTTTCAACTCTGCCATCCTCAGGCTGCCGACCGGATGATGTTCTCCGATTAAGTGCCATATAACTGGAACCGTCTGGCATTTGCAGCAGGCGTTTTCTCTTGTAATGGTTTTCTCAGGAGTGTGATTTTTCGTTTCGTATTTTTGTACAGCGAGTATATGCTCGCGGGTCACTGGCGTTGTGTTCAATCCAGCTAATTAGGGCTGATCAACGCAGAGTTGGCATTCTCTCTTACAGTAAGCGTTTGTGAGATTCCAAAGTTTAGAAATAGGAGACGATGCAAGCAACATACCTACGTCAGGCGTAACATATTTCCAGGAGACAAGATTTCAGTGAAGACATCGAAAGTAAATCTTTAATAATCTTTACTCTGAAAAAATGCTTTTTACACTGTCACTGGACTTGAATCGTTGGATGTTATTGGGCAAGAGGAAAAGTATCGATCTTACAAATGAAAGCTGATTGCTGAGTCCTGTTCAGTGTATTACTTTTGGATCAGTGTTTTACAGAATAACCAGTAGAGTCTGTCAGCAGCATTAAACAATAAAGCTCTAAAAATGAAAATGAAGACCTTGGGTTAAAAACGTAACTGAATGTAACAAGATTTAGGTGGAAACACAGTATCTCACGTTAGACAAGGATGGAACAGTAAGGCTGAAGATCGGCAAGTGTGGAAAGTAGTTGTCAACAAGCTTGCGGCAGGTAACCTTAGAGAGAGAAGATTGAATGTAATGTAAGAACATAAAACTGTAATTTCGAATAACATTGCACGCCTACATACTTATTTTTGAAAACGTACCTATGCTTTACAATGAAGTTTTCGAGTCAATTGCAGTTACTGGTGTTGAAATTAGCAGAATATAGGCCTATATAATATTATTCAAAGTGATCTTTTTTCGTGCCAACTGTTCACCTGTTCTGAAAAATCTGTTCATGTCATGACGAAGTTGATCATTTTGAAACAGACAGTCTAATCAAATTTAATTTAGTTAAATAATTATTTCATTTCTAAACTATATTAAATATAGTTTCACGGCAACGTAGAACGAAAACGAGAGTCTTCCAGTGGCGTAATTACGGGAGGGGCGAACGGGACCGCACCCCCCAGAGGGTAGAAAGTTGACAAGAAATTTGGTTAAACTCTTAATTTTTAACCTGTTTTATTAATTTCTCAGCTGTACGCTAATACAGTAGTAACCCTTTTTTAAATGAAGGCCTGCAAACCAGTTTATTACACAGAATTTGGCGTACGTTTGAAATATGAAATATTGGACGTAATACGTTATATTGGACGTATTTACTATTTATTAAGTAGTATTAATATATTATATTAAGTATCTTATAAACAATGTTTCAATAGCGCTTATTTTTACTGTGTTATTACTTTAATGGGATTGATTCAGTATGTCATTACACGCTTTTCAGACACTTTAAAGATTGTAATATTCGTTAGTCTTAATTTGTTTTTGTTTTTTTTTTTTGTATGAAGCTGACTCGACCCCCCCCCAAATCAAATTCTAGATTCGCTACTGGAATCTGTTGCTCATTAAACGTCATTACCATATCAAGTGACAATTTAACCGGTAATGTGTTTAACGTAGTCAGTAGCAAAGCTACGTAGGTTAATGGAGAGCGTTCTGTCGACCACGAGATTATTTGTGGGTCATTGGTCACTCAGTTGCGACTTTTGTTAATTTAGGCGGAGCCATATCACGGCAAGCCGTTTCAGAGTGATCAGTTCGTGTCTTGTAATTTATGCGCAGTGATACTTAGTGTCTTCTTGTTTTTAACTGCGATTTAGCAAAAACTTAACGACTTTAGTGGTTGGTATTATTTATTGTTAATACCCCGTAACAGAGCATGTAATTATAAAAAAATGAGAAATAACTTAAACTCTTAGTTGTTGAATTAAGAACGATTTGGAGAAAATTTATTAATAAAACTTCGGATTGTTGTACTGTCTCTGGTTATACATTTTCTGGTCTCTACTACTAGTATCATTTAATGACAAGTATGCATAAATGCATCACGTCTATGATTTGTGTACAGTAAAAGTTACAAATTTGGCAACTCATGCCATAAATACAGGACAGAAATTTATTTCCCAGTCATTGAAAATGTGACATTAACCACGTATAACACAGGTCCACTATATGGCACTATATTGAACATTTGGGAACGCCTGCATAAAATCATAAAAACACAAAAGAACTAACACCAGAATATATCAATTCAGTACAAACCTTAACACAATTTTCAAACCGCTAAATATTGAAAACACAAAACAAAATTATTCACACAACCAATCACACCAATAATACCAATAACTCCCTGAACACCACCCCTCTCAATCAAAACAAATTAATTCATCTAGCAGCGAATTAACATGGCTGACGATGACCAAACTGTTCGATGCTTGAGGCATATCTCAAGTTAGAAGATAGCGAGAAATGTGTTGATTGTAGACTACACTGATATAATATAACATTATTATTATGTCAAGATAAGGAACCGCACTAAGTTTTCAAATATTAAAAATAGAAAAGTAAACAGAAACCGAAGACAACAAAGACAAGAAAACGAAGATTTTTAATGGTTTTAGAGGCACATATAGAATCAGGACGTGGGCGGAGCGTGAACTGAAAGGTTTTAGAAATTCAAACTAAGGTAAGCTATTATTCATAAATACTTCTCTTAATGTACTTTGTATTCTTAAGCCTGCGAAGACGATACCTTCTGTACCAGAACTTTCACCTGAATCAGTTACACTGCGCTTTATGAAGAATACATAAAGAGGTACATAAGCTTCCCGTGACGCTAAAGTTAATGTCAAGGGAACCCAGACTCAGAGCCATGTAAACAGCGTCCGGTTTTTTTCAGTGCGTTAAACACACACAGAAACCCTCGTTCTGTATCAGCAGTTAAATGTCTATAAACCCAGTTTAACTGCATTACATAACAAGCTTCGATTTTCTACAGACGGGTACATTTAAATGTAATAAATTGTGAGAGGTTCATGTCTAATGAGGCAGTACAAAATCGATTAGGTTTTTATGAACATTCATACAGTCACATCAGATAACAAGAACACATTTTTTTAACTTTATCGCTTTCAGTCGATTAGTTAAATAAAAAACAATTTTAAAAAATCGACATAAAATTAAATAAATTAATTTATATTGTTGGCAAGGACAACGACGTACAAAGACGTCCGCACGCTCAGGTGCACACAAGTTATCGTGCCTTAAACGCTAATTATTATCTCCCATTTAAAAGAAACTATAAAAGCTTCAGAAATCGTTGATTTGCACTGAGTTTTCCGTCCAGTTACGCTAAACTAATTAAATTAAAATTGACTAATGAAGGTTTAAATCAGCTTAGACGAGTTAGCAAGTTTTATATGTTTTTAAGTAATCATGATGTATTTGGACAAAATAAAACTTTTAAACGTGAATTAATTACTTGAAATCTTTCAACGCATAAAAAACAACGGTTGCGTTCGCGTCGTTTTCATTTCCTGATGCTGAGTCGATGGAGCGTTGTCTTTGTACCCTTCATTTCCTGATGCTGAGTCGATGGAGCGTTGTCTTTGTACTCTTCATTTCCTGATGCTGAGTCGATGGAGTGTTGTCTTTGTACTCTTCATTTCCTGATGCTGAGACGATGGAGCGTTGTCTTTGTACTCTTCATTTCCTGATGCTGAGTCGATGGAGCGTTGTCTTTGTACACTTCATTTCCTGATGCTGAGTCGATGGATCGTTGTGTTTGTACCCTTCATTTCCTTATGCTGAGTCGATGGATCGTTGTGTTTGTACCCTTCATTTCCTGATGCTGAGTCGATGGAGCGTTGTCTTTGTACTCTTCATTTCCTGATGCTGAGTCGATGGAGCGTTGTCTTTGTACTCTTCATTTCCTGATGCTGAGTCGATGGAGCGTTGTCTTTGTACTCTTCATTTCCTGATGCTGAGTCGATGGAGCGTTGTCTTTGTACTCTTCATTTCCTGATGCTGAGTCGATGGAGCATTGTCTTTGTACTCTTCATTTCCTGATGTTGAGTCGATGGAGCGTTGTCTTTGTACTCTTCACACCGACGTTTCAGTCCGGCCTCATCATAAAGTCGCAAACCGACTGTGAGTCTACCACTATCTGGCGTCTTCAGTCAAAATGGATTGAACAAGGACTACTTCAGATGCAGCCGGGTCGTCTGAATAATCCAACAGTTCACCACAGCCTCAACACCAGGAAATTCAAATCGAACCGAAGAAAAACATCGTTCGTGGAAAACATAGAATAACTGGGTCGCTTTTTATGAATTTACGAGCAATTTGTTGTTAATTAAAATAAACATTCTTAGATAAAATTACTAATGGATGTGTTATGTCTGGCCTTCAAAGAGCCCTGATACCACGGTAAGAGAATAGATAACGTTGAACACAGACTTTAACTTAAACTAAATCGATCTTCCGCAGAAGACCTTACACACACCACTGCTAAACACTTCCTAACTGTTTTCGTAATCTCGTTATTGCTAGTAAACCACTCACTCGTTACAAGTGTAGCTTGTAGGTTGTAGCGTTATCGTTGGCGCTATTATCACTGCAATTACACTTTATCTAAGAAGTTTGTTACAAAGTACGTACGGCGTCCTCAATATTTACTTTTTTTTACCTTAACTTAACAGAAGTTATTTAACATCTGTTTCAGTGAGTGAACGTGTCGAATCAATTAAATTGAGTAGTACCAAATGTTTTATTTGTCTTTTACATAATATGTAGGACACACGCTGGTTAAAAATAAATAATGATGCAACCCGAAAACGACAGCTTGCATGTTTTAATTAATGTTTAGTCAAGAACGTTAAACAAATAGATTAAATAATATAAATTAAAAATATAATCTGGTGTTGTTGGAAGGCTATTCTTCCCTCGAAGGTGATGGCAAATAAGCGAGGGATACCCATAGCTAGAAATACCTCTCTTCTTACTCATTAGGATGCTAAATGTAGGTTCCGTATAGCTGTGCGAGAGGGAGAATCCCTGAGAAAGAGAGAAAGAGCGAGAGGGAGGTGAGTGAGAGAGATTGCTAACACTCGGATTCGAATCAGCGGCACTCGGAATACAAGGTTCCACATTGTAAGCATCTCTTGCTATAGTTATTCGTGCAGCTAATTTTTGCTGTAACGTGATCGTCTTTTAGTTCGCTATGAATGACGTCTCGTTACTGCGCATTATTAATGCGATTGATTCAGCATTTTGGATGCTGCTGTTTGATGTGGTGTTCTTTGTGAGTGTCTGTTCGCTACTACGACTAGTTGATGGAAATTTTCCTTCCGCACCTCGTTCAAGCGGCAGGTCCTGAAATCTGTTCAATTCAAAATCTATATCCCTAATTCTGCAGGTATGATGACATAATTATATTTAAAGAGTTTTATTTAAAAAAATTAAATAGCGATACTTGTAATTTTAGGTCAAGTCGAACTTGGTCAATCGAAACGTTTTTTTATTAAGAATGAATCGAAATTGAATTATATGTGGACCAGAAATTATTAGATGATTTGAAGTCGTAATGTTTATATCGAACTTTCCAAAATTTTAATTATACAAAAAATCTTGAAAAAGAATTAAGAAAAAGAACTTTAACGTCACACAACTTTCTCCCGTTTTAAGTTTTGTATGACTGCATTGGTAATAAGGTACTCTGCATTGGTATCCACAGTAACAGTCTGATGTGATAAGTTACTTTGACGCTGTCCTCCTGCAGCTGCTGATTCGGAACTTGCCTTTCAATTAATCTAATCTAAAGAAGTCAGGCGCTGTTGAATTTGAAGACTGCGCTGAAAATTCAATTTCGACTCGCTTCGAAACCAGTTCTCTCTAAAAATATGCCTTTACAATATTATTCTTGGAATTGCCGTGTGAGCGACCCTATGGTGTACTTTGAACCGCAGAAGGAAATCCAGGACAGAACCTCAGTGTCGTTCACTGGTTTCTACACTATCGTCATCGTTTTGAAAGAAAAAGTACCAACGATTCCCTGCTTTGTTACTCCGCGTCGACCTGTACATTTAATAGGGTTGAGGCGATGTTAATGAACTGCCTTTGGTTTACAGATGCTCTAAAATGTACACTTTTGTTTATTTGCAAAACCGTCTAAATGAAAATGAGATTCATCGCTCATAATTAAAGGAACCTCTTCTTCTCTTACGAGGCTGTAATAGAAACAAGGGGAATTTCCTTAAATAAAACGCCGCATTTCCATTTGACCGGAACGAAGTCTCAACACTTCTACGCCTTGAATATATGCATTTGTGAAGACAGAACGTGACTTAACCACTACGAGGCAAGTCGGGAACAGAACATCATTTTTGACTCTTTTAACTGCTGAAAGTCCCATTACACAATACTGTTGTATATAGGAATGTCTGCCTGTGCCTATTGAAAGTTTTGGTGTGCTCTTTGAGTTTCAATTGTTGGATGATTATTTTCAAAGAACTTATCTTTGTAAACTTCATTGGAAGAAAATAAAATAAATTTAAAGATAATAAAGAAAATCCTTTGTTTTTGTTAACTTTATCAACATCACGGCAAAATGTACACAAAAGTGTGAATTTATCATAAAACATATATATATATATACACACACACCCTTCCCATCCTTGTTAGTGATTTATATTAATATTAAAGAGAATTATCTTACATTTTGTAGACAGCGTTCAAGGTTTTGTATTAGAAATAATTAAATATGCTCTTAAGTATGGAACTTCAGCTTATTTACAATCATATTGCCAAGTACTCGTTAAATAAAAAGGCATTTAAATCAATGTACATACAGTATTTATTAAATTAATTTGTTCGATATACGAGTAACATATTAAGAACGATTCGTTTTATTTACTGCGGAAACAACAATGTCCAGTGAATTACACGTTAAATGTTTACTGACACCTAAACTTACTTGGCGTCCTCTTAAAAATGGTCTACGATGTGTGAAACACAGCCATTTGATTTAAAGTACCATCGTGAGTATGCGACTCTGCTCCGAACAAAGACTAGAGCCAAAGGCTGGTAACAGTAACTGAATTGAAAACAGAGACAGAAGTCATAACTGAAAATAGAAAATAGTTACCAGTTAAAAAAATATTATATTGTGAATGTTTATATTTATATATTAACATGGTAAGTGGATATGGTAATTGCGTTGCACAAGTATAGTCTTTTGTAAGTATGGTAATATTTAGAACATCTTTTATTGTAAAACGTTCCAAGAAGTCTTCCAAGAAAATCTGATAATTACTCGAATTGTTACGAGATCAACGAGTACTCTCACTCTCTCTCTCTCTCTCTCTCTCTCTCTCTCTCTCTCTCTCTCTCTCTCTCTCTCTCTCTCTCTCTCTCTCTCTCTCTCTTTCTGTGATAATTAGGCCGTTTAGAATTATATAAACTCTGCTTCACTTCACAGCGCAACAGGGTTCTTTGTTGTTGTTGTCTGTGACGTTAACGAAGCGTTTTAAAAAGAACAGTATACCGATGTAAATAAAATTGCTTCAAGGGCTACATCGTCTAATTAACTATTAAAATTCCTCGTGTACGCACACATAATAACGACGAAACCCCTTCTGGTGTGGCAAAGGTCAGAGACGGCTACGATTATTGTGCAGCAATTTATTGGAGAAGAAAGGAGGAGGTAAACAGTGAGATTGTGCACATCGCACAAAGAGCATGCTAATCCTTTAATCAGACCGAAGAATTAATTGCGACGTTTATTTGAGAATCGTGTAAAAATGCGTTGGCTTCATTTTCCAGACAGTTTTCTCCTGTTCGAATGAATACAAAACCTGATTATGAATAAGGTAATTCGGTCTAGGTGTGCGAAGCATTAGTTTGTGTTTCTACAAACCTCAACATACGTCTAAAGTAGTATAAACTTACTACTTGATTTCAGTCCTGAATCCTGAAATGCGCCCTGAATATCAAACATCAATTAAATATCACTGTTAAGAAAAAACGATTGTGTAGACGATTTATCCGTGTGTGGGCGAATCTGTGTAATAACGGACATCGGTGAAAAGTCTAATGGATAGTCAGATTTGCTCCAGAGGTGTTGTTATGATATGTTACTCCAAGACAGGACTTCCCGTTAACTACTGTCCTTAACGTACACAAATATAATTTTCTAATATAAAATGTATATTTGAGTTTAGAATAAGCGTGTTATTTAGACTGTTTTAATTAAATTCAAAGAAAACCAAAATTGGATATTCTTGTATTTTAAAAGAAAATAATAATAGTCTAATAATAATAATACAAAATATTATTTTATTCTTGTTCAATAATTAAAAAAATGACTTATTGTTAGTTGAGTCATGAAAACAATAAGAATTAATAATCAAAAATTGTTTAACTGTAATGAAAATTATCATGTCACCGATACGTGAGAAGCAGCAAAAACTGAATTATTTATGCTTTTCTAATGGAACATTACTTTGGATACCAGAATACTAGAGCCCTTCAAGAGGACAAATTCGTTAACTGAGTTTGCCTAATTTTTAATAATATGTGTTAGCATTCAGAAGTTATATACACAAAGTATGCATAAATATAATAGTTCTATTAACCTAATGACGTCAGTACGCATGAAGGGAACTTCGTCCAGCGATGTTTCTTGGCTGAAGACACTTCATCGCCTCAAGTGATTTGGGCACTTCCTTTGGAGTTTCCACGGATTGGTGACGTTAAGATGTAACGCCAGTGCATCATCTGGTTCTGGTGTTTGTTATAATGTTTTTGGACTCTATTTCCTGCATTCCACTTTTACAAAATGACGAAGTCTTGTGTATGGTATGATTTGATATGTACCATCGAGCTAGGATTCTCAGTACTTTTGATTGAATTCGTTGGATGATGTTAATATTTGGCTTCCTGGTCCATCCTCACAACTCAATCCCATACGTACGCATTGGATTAATAACAGTTTTGTATAAAAATATTTTATTTTCCAATGATAAGGATGGTTTTCTTCCAAATAACCAATACATAGTTTTAATTTTCAGGTCCATTTCCTTCTTTTGAGTAGTTATATGTTTTTTCCACAACAGCTTACTGTAGATAAAGTCGCAAGTGTGTCGGGGAGTTGGAGGACTCCCTCCCCCCCGAGATTCTTGGGAAATCTCGGGGACTCGAGGTTGCACGGGGAATCAATACACTGGTGGACATCCAGATCGCTTTAAGTTACGCATAACGTGAGTAGTTTTTGTCTCGTCCACATTTATCCTCCATTTGTTCAGGCAGTTTTATGATATATCTAGGTGAAGTTGTAATCTTGTAGTGGCAGTCTGTGGATCATAAGTTGATATAACATTACAGTGTCGTCACCAAACGGTCTGTATGCGTATCCGGTGTAATTGGTACGTCTGAAGTACGTAACGTAAGCGGCCAAGGACACTTCCTTGCGAAACTCTAAAGAGTCGGTGGGACAGATGAATTTACGTAACCGAGAGAAAAAGAGGGTATTATTTTCTTTCAGTTTTCTTGACTGTACAATTTCGCTAGAAGACTTTGTTGGCGTAAACTGAACATTTTAACAAATTTTCGAACAAAATGATAATGTTAAATGTCTTACAGCGTTTCCGGAATAATTTTGCCAGATTATGAAATTCTACCATTAATAAGTAGGCCTATAGAATAGCCTTAATTGATTTTATCAAATCTAATGCCTACTCTTAAAAATAAGAATTATGCAGTCTGAATTGTGTTAGATTATCTAATTCAAAGCCTGTAATTCCGAAAATTAACAATAGTTTCCAGACTTGAGAATCTCGACTAATTTTTTAAAATGTTTTGTGTGCATTAGCAAAAACTCATGTCACTAAAACTTCATAAATTCCTTGCTTATTATATTTTAATATCAGTTACAAAAACTAAAAATTTATAGCGTTTCCTTTTTTTTAATAAAATTTCACAGGATTTCTAACGATCTCCGCGTCTGAAAAGTGTCATGGTTTTTACTATTACTAATACTCTTTTTTCGATATAAGACACGTTTTATTTTCTCAAGACTGTTCGTTTCACTCATTCTACGAAAAGGTTTCAGTGGTTCGACTCAGTCTCAGTCGATCTACTGAGAATATACGGTATTTATTAACATGTACCAACCTGCAGGCAGTAGATATCACCAGTATCAGATGTGTATTTAGAGCTAGGCTATGTCCGAATCTGTCGTTAGTGATGTAATACAATGCATGCAGTACTCGTGCACGTGTACAGTTAGAACGTAATAGGGTCAGTAATTTCATTCAGAATATGGCAAGATGTTTCACAATGCTAAAATTATAAGTCTAATGTCAGAAATCGCATAAAACTTCGAGTTGGGTAATCAATGCATAAATGACGTTTTACTACGACAATTGATGACGCCGGAATCATAATTACTCGACTGACACAGTGATTAATGTCAGCAAAAATCAACATGCCGTTCTGCACGCACGCTAATTTGCACACTCATAGCTTTGCACAAACACCATGGCCATGGCTTACGTGATATTCGCCGCGTACTATTTACTCGTGCACATTTTAATTGGAAAGAAATAATAAATCGGAACTGAAAGCTGGTGGGCGGCTGACGTAAGCAAGACGTGTTTCTATTGCTCTACTGACGCGTTTACTGACCTGCAAGCCATTGTTAAGAATAAAGCAATTAACGACTTCAGTCCCTGTACACAAATAGACACAACATTCATCACTTATTGAAGTAGTCACCTCAACGTGGTAACTTAAATTCCACGAGAATTCCTGTTTACTCAGTAAATTAAAGGTTAAATTACCAAAGAAAATTCAAGTAGGCCTACTAAACACCAAAGGACCGGCCCAAAGCCCTAATCAAAACGCTACCAAAGTATCAAAGCACTAGGTAGCAAAGTGCGCTGTTCTACTTAATGTTCTTATTCTCATCACGTTTTGGACTTTACATAACCTCTACATGGCTTTACTCAATACAGGAATTACTATATTTGCTTTGGTTGTTATCACTTGCTCCTCTGTTTAAAACTGTTTCAGACAGCACGCCTGCACAGAGAATGAAAGTTCTCCCTCACGTAGTTAATTTTACAACTGGGTAAACACAGATGTATCCTTTCGTGGTACAAATTTTAGTCTTGATTACGTCACAGATGATCTTGGCTGATTTTATTTACACAGATAGAAATAACGATAAAGAGTTACAGAAATTCTTCTACGAATTGTTTTACAGCGATTTGAGTATGGTATTTTGCAGTTGCAGGTGTTACAATAATTGTTTATTGTCTTGGATATACTGTTAATTTATTAATTTAGTGAGTGCTATCTCTTGTACAGAATGCGTATTAGATTAGATAACTGTATAAAATAGGAGGGTAAATGTAATACCAGTATGACTGTTTTAAATGCGTATTAATAAAAATTGTTTGAACCAATTTATGTGAATTTCTATATTTTTCCACCGCCTCAAGATCACGTCGTATGATTCTAGTAACATTCTAGTAACAGTATGAAGAAGCACATTTACATTTACTCGAAGATGATGATGATGATGGTGATGATAATCTGTAGAATCGAAGCAATTGTTCATAGCAAATAAGACTGTAGCATCTGAAATTCTCTGGTTCATGTAGTCCTACAACTCACGCGAAGTCTACGCGTATTTAAAAACTGTTAAGTGAACTCAGGACTGTGTCCCAGAGGAACGATAGTAAGTTCTTATTCGTTAGTGACTGTTAGTGAATTTGGTGAATTTGAACATTTACTATAGACGTATTGTGAACTGCCTGTATTTTATTCTTGCATTCGTGAAGGAGAAAGCTGGATTCGAAGTATAGGTGTTCGAATAAACTTATGATGTTTTGTTAGTTACAGTGCAATTAACCCTATAAATCTGCGGGCGAAACGTACGCCAGATAGCCTGTATATTGTAATTATAGGCTCTAGACACTATCAAATACTACTGTTATACATAAACTAACTCACTCCCTTTTATATTAAACGTACATACTTAACATGTCTTTATGGTAATACACCATAAAGTAGTGGTAGCGAATTAACATTGCCTTAAGATGACATAAATTAAAGTTATGAAGGAAACTAACCGCTGTTGTCATGAAAAAATTGTTTGCCATATAAAAAAAAAAAAAAATAATTCTGTAAGACGATCGCGTCATTTAATCAGATATAAATTTTAACATTGATATTATTATCTTCCGGTATTCCGAAAAACCCATTAATACAAGACGGAATAGTAGACGATATTTTTTGTTTCTAATTGTTGGAGTTGAACTACATAGTAAATGTATGTTTGATGTTGGGTGTAATAAAGGGTACGATGTAATTGTTTGAATGCTACGATTTTAGTTACCGTAAACTCAATACTATTTAAATTTAGAAATGTAACATTGAAATAGTGATTACTTGGTTCTTAAGTTATTGTTTCAATGTTAATATTCCGTTAAAAATTTTCTAAATTTTAATAAATTTGCTACTTTCACAAATTTATTAAGTATTTTAATATACGTACAGTCCAATAAATAATGATGAAAACTACTAGCTAATTTTAAATGGAGATTTAACATTGTTTACTTAAAAACTAAGTTCTATATTTTTGTTTACGTGAATTTTATTTTATTTTAAAGAAACTTTTGTTTGTTTAACGTCTATGAAGCTAGCTTGTTGTTAATTTTTAATATTCGCTTTTATAAATGTTTATTTAGATATTATATTTAAACATGAGCACTTTTTATTAATATAAACATTTTTCCAAATAAATAAACAAATAGTTCTTTTCAACACTCAGCGAAGGAATTAAGAGACTATTTCTTTCGATTTAGTTTTTTAATTTTTCTTTACTATATGTATTTTAAGAATGCTATATCGATTTTTTGTACCTTCCTTAGCAGACTACGTCAAAATTTTGTTAATTAATTAAACAAATTGAATCTATGAATTTCCACAAAATAAAACATATGTACGAGTATATCGCTCCTCGAGTATTAGTACATATCTAATAATATTAATACAATAATCCTGACCTTAAAATTTTATTTGCGGACTGTTAATATTAGTACTGTGTAAAGTTGAATATCATATAATACATTTTTATCATAGTTTAAATAATAAAGCTATGTTAGTTGTTACAGCCACAAACAGAAATTGTTACACACCACTGTATAAAAAGTTTCCGATTCTCGAAATTCCCTACATTTTTATCACAGATTACTGAGGAACGGTGATTTAGTAAATTAATTTTTTGCGTCATAACTTAACAATTACTAACATCATTTCCTAATAAAAATATTCGGCACTAGGTGAAATAATGTTCTTTCTGATGCAGTCTATTCCAAAAACACGTAACTAGTCTATATTTTTAGCTGATGAAACAATGTAACATTAGACGTCATTTAGTCATGGAGGTCGTAGTCGAATTCACATAGACTGATCCTACAGTGTCCACTTCCCCTCTAGTAATTCAAGTGACTCTTTCATCTTCCCTTTTTTACGTTATGAAGCTTGTTTAAAGTGTCCGTAACAAGTGTCATAGCGTAGTTTCCCTTAGCACTGCTTATAGCCTCTTATTTAATTCTTCAAACCAAAGTGAATGTAAAAAAAGTGATCAGCATCCTCATGTACTCCACAGGTATGTTGGCATCGCGTTTTCATGAATTAACAGGTATGGTTAATTCACTTTTCTGTGTTAGAGATGGAACGATGGTCCATTATGCCTTCGGTGAACTATCCCAGCATTCCCGTTGTTGGGTTAACCGTTTCATTCTTTCCTTCTTACAGGCTCTAATCCTGTCTGCAGGTTGTTTATCGCATCCCTTGCATATCACGTATCGCACCTCGGTCAGGATATCAATATGTTCATATCCTTTGGTTCATATCTGATGGATAGGCTTAATGAGCTCACAGATACATTGTGGAAAGCGCGAGCAACTATTAATAGACTTTGTCGTAGGAATGCAGTCATTTCCATTTTATATGTTCTTTCCTTGAGATCATTCGACTATTTATGTTCCAAGAGATTTTATTACTGCTTCAAAGATCAATACAGATGTTCTTAAATGGAATCAGCAACAATTTTCTGTTTATCCGGTCACCATGTTTAGGTATTAACGGTACCAGTGCTTCAGCTGTCGGGGTTGCGTTGTTGGTAGTGTATAGAATATGAATCGTAACAATAATGGTTATGTAAATCTGAAGTAATGGGACAACTATCAGCCTTGAAGTAACCTTGAGTATTCTTTTTTTTCGATCATAGTGAATATTGCTCCTATTTGTGGACATTTGTGGGCAGCCATTCTAAACCAATTACCAGGAGACCTAGTACCTCGAGACTATTCTTTCGTAGTGATTCTAGTGATTTCCTGGATCTGCTTTCGGGGTCATAATTAATATTCCAATACTGAGAAAATTTTATGAAGCGCCCAACATTTCTGAGGTAAAAATGGTATCCACTGTTGACACTCAATATTTGTTACAGACACACACTCAATTTATGCCAAGCGCTCCAAGTATTTTTCTTTTTGTTCTTATATCCGGCGGGACAAAAGACACAATATTTCTTCTATCTTTCTAGTCCTTTTATAAAATTGGCACTAATGCGATACTGACTACTATCTCACTGTATTGGTGCGTAGTAGTCTATGAATATACTCTAATTTCATATTCTAATCTAAGGAACGCTCAGTGATTTTATCCATAAATTACGCCTTCAATACAAAGTGTTTGTTACGTCAACAAAATTAGCCTACTTTTTACTGTTAGCGGGCAAGAAAACTACTTACTACCACTTACACCATTTTTAGAACCCTCTCCAGTAAGACACATAACATGCAGGTCCAATAACGCGTCAAGTTCTTTTCGAATGACATTTTCATAGACACATTCGATATTTAATCCACTATCGACTACTGTTTTACTTTTATAACATAACATCCTGATACACTCCAGTCTCAGTGACTACCTCGAGCTGCCTGAAAAACGTATCTTGATACTGCACATTAATAACGTTTATTTTCATTTAAAACGAATTAGTTTAATACGTCATGCATAGTAGTTATACTATTTTACGATCGCACTGCCATCTGCAGGTGTCTATGGTAATTTGTGTGAAAGACGAATGTAACGAATCTCCCGCTAATCATAACGTATTTTGCTCCGATATTTCTTTTTCTTTAAGTGCCATCTCCTCTGAAAAGGTCGGTAATAAATTTGGCAATACGAGTCTAGACACAGAACTCTAAATAATTTGGAGGAGCTGCAGTTGAACCATCTCTCAAGTTCTTTAACAGGAAGCTCCTCCTTCCCGAATTCATTTTCCTTGGATCTATAGAAGGCTGTATCTTCCTCCGCTCATTATATGTGTCCCATGTATTCTAGTTTTCTCATTTTGACGGTATTAATGATTTCTTTCTTATTCTACATCCTTCTCATCACCTCACTATTAGAGACTTTATGACTTTATACATCAATCTAATTCCAAAAATTCTTCGATGTGCACATTTCGAACACCTCCAATCCATCACTGACGTTTTTATTCAGAGTCAAGCTTCCATTCCACACAGCAACTTTTAGAACACAGCAACTTTTAGAACACAGCAACTTTTAGAACACAGCAACTCAACATTCGAATCTTGAGAGTCAGGCTTAAGTCTTTACTGTAAAATAGACTGTGCATCTTATTAAACACTGTTCGTTCTTTCCAATTCTTGATCTGACCTCCTCAGTGTCGTCGTTTTTCTCTATCACAACTGATTCAAAATAACGTTTTTACTTTTCTATAAATTTTTCATTAACTCTCAAATTACCTTGAGGCTGTTATGTCTTTGAAACTGTCATAAATTTTGATTTTTTAACATTCAATGACAATCCATTTTCTTCACTTGTAGCCACAACTTAGTCAACTAATCCCTGTAGATTCTTCCAGGCATCCGACAATCAGTGCAGTATCATCTGCGAGTCATAAACTGTTAACAGATTTCCCTTAACTTTGGTACCTATTGTATCTCCTGCTAATAATGCTTCCTTGATTATTCCTTCTGAGTACAAATTAAAGAACATAGGCGAAAGCACACAACATACTCTTCGTCTTATTTCTACTTCCTCATAAATTCCTCATAAATCTCGTTCCTCTCTTTTGTCAATGCCTTTTGGTTAAAGTAAAGGTGACAGATAATTTTTTTACACCGCTATTTGAGGAAATATAAATTCAATAACTGATATTTAAAGCAAATACAAAACAAAATTAAACAGTTTATAAATCAAAATTAGAATAATTGAAAATAATAAATTCCCTTCGTTGCTCTCTCTTTCTCGTACGTGTTTTCTTTCTCTCTCTCTTTCTTCTTACCACTGAGTGAGCGCAGAGCCCTATGCGACCGTAACTGTCGCCCACTCCATGGGCGGCCAAGTCTGTAACAAGCCAGTGGTCTACTTTCTTTTTTTGACTCCTTTTCCTACGGGACTACAGACACATCATTAACTAGAGCGATCTTGTGTTCCAAACATCATGGATATTGCTTTGCTCGGAGTACGCACTCAGAAGTAGACTTGTGTCAGAGAATCTGCACTGACATTATCGAGCGCAGTAAAGGTTTATGAAGAGACTAATATTTAAAGAATCAGGATGTGGTTCTTTTGAACTTTTATCATGGTTTTTGAACTTTTTCATAACAGAGAAATTTAAGTGCGTAGAAACAGGAAAATTTCAAACCGATACCTGTGTTATAAAAGTAATATGACTCACGAGTATAATTGTTGATTTATGAGTTTGAGTTAACTGCGCTGATACTATTTGAAGGCATACAAAGCAAGTGGTAGGCTATGAAGAGTTACACTGCTGCACGTTAACGAGAGACTTTGTAGGCGTACATATGGAGCATCACGGTTTGTTAGTCACAATTCGGTTTCCTGCCAGTTCGTTGTCATCTGTTGAGTGATTACATTTTGTATGCGAGGACGATTACAGCAAGTCGACGTGTTGGCTTTAGTAAAGTTGGAGCTACATAATGCAAATTTAAGATGAAAAATGACGGTGTTAGCAGGGGACCTTGGGGATTAGAGATGTTTGTGAAGTCAGGTATGAGATTTGCGTAGGACGACTTGACATGGTAAACGTTTTTGCAATAAAACTAGATATGATTCTTGATCCTTAGTTCCTCCTACACTTGTTTCTTCTTCATATGTAGTATACTGGGCTGCTTCTATCTAACAACAAGAATATTTTTAATGGATTGTGGTTTAGTTGGTCTGTTGTGTCAGTTTTTTAATTTAGTGAAAGTGCATCATTTTCGTTCCATGTCTCCGTTTTCATAACTAGTAAAATTTTACACTATTAAAATCATTATTTACACTAATTACACTATTTATCAATTATAAATACGCGTGACTGTGGGTGTGATACGAATTAAATTTATTATTTGCATTCTTTTTTCTGAAAATTTCCTTCATTATGAATTTTCATTTGTGCCGTAAAATCAGTTCTGAAGTCTTGGACTCGATTACTTTAACCGGTGTAAGTAAACTGCCATAGTTTTTTTTAACTGAGTTCATTGAGCTTCAGAACAATATTTTATAATCTTTTTTGAGGTTTTTCAAACCATATTAATCGCCTGCAACGGAATTTCTAAACCGAAGCATTCTTTAAATAAGCGGATGTATCAGCTGGATTCCGTTTCTAGCCGTCCTTCGACTTGCTGCTTGGAATGGTTTGAATTTGATCAATTATCAAAAAGTTATGTCTACTCGTTTTATTAATTGAATTTTAAATAATAAATTCATTTATATTTATAGTTTCTCAAATCCGGCCGCTAGTCTTAAAAGTATACTTCTCTGTCGTAATAATACAGGTCTTTATTACCACAACAACAAATTTGTAATTATTCATAATAAATAATTCATGAAAAATGATTTATTCATCAATCTCTAACTACTAGCGGCTCTGACTATTGTCTACGGAACAAAATATTTTTCAGGTAACTCGTTAACCTGTTGAAATTCGTATAAGCTTAAGAATACTAGTCTGACTGAAATCAAACATATTCTTGATATTTCTGTGGCCCTGCCCAAGTAGGGCGATGATTTTGCTCTTTAACAGGCCTTACGTCGGCTGTTTGTGCTAGCCTACACTAGCGCAGTATACACCGAGGTCGTTTCCATGAACCACTTGGACATATACGGTATTGGCCCAGCCCCATTATATCTGGAAACCTTGCCCCACGTGCATAAAATTTGCCTCTAAGACGCCTGATAGTGTCTTCTAAAGAGCGGACTCCAAGCCCGCTCCTCTGAAGCCGTGAAGAAAATCGACGGGGAACTTTGGTCGCTAGCCGAAGACCCCTGTCGAGAACGGTTTGCAACGTCTTTTTATGCATGGCGCTAAGGTATGCCCAGACCGGGCAGCGTACGTAATGACCGGCAGCAGATACGCGCCGACGATCATTTTGTTCAATTTCCTTATCATAGCCGATCTGACCAGGAGTGGAAACAGTTGGCTCAGACGAGGGAACGCTCGCTTGTGAATTGTCTGAGCGTGGGTACGCCAGGTGAGCCGACGACCTAGGTGTAAACTGAGGTACTTCACTTCGATGGACCAGCGCAAGTACGTTCTGCCGATGCGAAGTTGCCTCCGCGGATCTTTTCGGCGCTTAGAGAATAGAACGCCTACGCTCTTGGTCGCGTTTGAAGACACGTTCCAGCTACCAGTTCAGTCCCCGAGCGAATCGAGCTGGGGTTGTAGTCGTAGGACGGGCCGTTCTGCATGACGATCAGCGGTAAATACAGCCGTGTCGTCAGCAAATAGGGCTATCTGGACGCCACGCTGTCTCGGTACGTCGTTGAAATAGACTGAGAACAGGAGAGGACCGAAGTAGCGGGAAAAATGAGGATTCTAACTCACTTTCACTTTCTATCAGCTGGACCACAGCATCCGCGACTTTTTCGCGTATATGCCGCCTTTCGCGAGCCTAGATCACTTTCACTTTCTATCAGCTGGACCCGCAGCATCCCAAAGGTGGTGGGTGGGTGGGGGTTTCCGACTTGATGCATTATAGTGTATATATTAAATATATGATCAGGGTTACCAACCTTGCACGAGTTCAAATTTGTTGTGTGTTATAATGTATATTAAATCTATATGATCAGGTTTACCAACTTATGTATGGGTTCAAACTTGATATGTGTGTGTATTATAGTGTATATTAAAATATATGATCAGGGTTACCAATCCTGCATTATTGTGTATAGAACAGATCTGCCAACATTTTTCTTCGGTGGGAAATTCAAACTATATTAGCAGACGCATTATAGTGTATAGTAAATTATATGACTGTTGACGACTTCGATATCAACTCTCTCTCCCCTCCTCTCTCTTTGTCTCTAGACACAGTTATCGATCACGATACCTCGTTGCGTCCTACTTCTAATTTTGACACATGACAGTCATTGACCACGATTTAGAAATTAATATACTGCCAAGTCTGTGTGTGGTAAAGTGTTACGCATAAAAAAATCTCCTTGAAATAAGGTATTTTCAAAAGTTTTGTGTACACATACACATACACACATTGTGTATGTCTCTCTCTCGCTGCAAACGTTGACAAGAATTCCCTTATTCAAAGCGATTTGTATGTGTACACGAACTTAAATATGGTTTACAGACCATTGTAATTTTAAAAATTCATTTTTGCATTAATTAAATATATATATCGTAAACAATGAAATAATAATAATATTTCGTCATTAGAAAGTTATATTCAGTGTGGTAATTAGTGATAGAAAGATTAACTACGCACACACACACACACACACACACACACACACACACACACACACACACACACACACACACACGCACACACACACACACACCAAACTTAAATATGGTTTACAGACCATTGTAATTTTAGAAATTCATTTTTGCATTAATTAAATATATATCGTAAACAATGAAATAATAATATTTCGTCATTGTAAGATTTTAATAAAACAATTATCAGTTTAAATAATAATTTTCGTGATTGTAAGATACAACCTGCAAATTATTAAAATGTCTCTCTCTCTCTCTCACACACATTTCTGATTACTATACAAATAATTGCATGCATATTCGGAGGTTTATAACGAAATAAATTAAAATAAACCATAATTTGTTTTAAATAATTAAATACGGGGTTTTGACGAACAGACCAATCTGCTCGTACGCAAGGGGGTATACCCTTACGAGTACGTTGACAGCATTGATCGGTTCAACGAAACAAGTCTATGCACACACACACACACACACACAACGATACTGAATTAGATATAGTTATTATTATTCGCTAACTTAAACCAGAGGTCATTAACCTCGCTCGCAGACGTCGGAAGCAATTCCTAGTTTATAATGTAATTACCTGTGCGTGTATGTCTCTCTCTCGCTGCAAACGTTGACAAGAATTCCCTTATTCAAAGCGATTTGTATGTGTACACAAACTTAAATATGGTTTACAGACCATTGTAATTTTTAAAATTCATTTTTGCATTAATTAAATATATATCGTAAATAATGAAATAATAATATTTCGTCATTAGAAAGTTATATTCAGTGTGGTAATTAGTGATAGAAAGATTAACTATGCACGCACACACACACACACACACATACACACACACACACACACACACAAGTTGACAGCAGTTTATAATGTAATTACCTGTACGTGTACTGTTACAGATGTCTCCTCAAAATCTGTTGTACAACATCTCTCGCTCGCAGACGTCGGAAGAAATTCCTAGTTTATAATGTAATTACCTATGTGTGTGCTGTTACAGATGACAAATCCATTCAATAAATACTGCACTTGATAATGTGTTAATGTGAATAATTTTACGTTTAAATATTTCCAACAACTATGTTGATTAGAAGTGCTGTAATTTCAATAACAATGTTCGCTTATTAACGTATTCAAATCTTTTTACTCACCTCTTAAATGTTGATGTACGCAAGTATCGATTTCACAATGAGGTATGAAGGCTAATTGCATTCTTCACGTATATATATTGTTGTATCTTACAACGGTAGGGTAGGGGTAGCTTAGCGTGTTCGTTTTGAAAGTCGATGTAAGTCATGTACCCAAGAGTCATTGTCCGCAGTGGAAACTTTCAGAAGTTAGCGATACTGAAAGTATTTTCGTACATTAGTCAAAATTAGGAAAACAATCGAATCGACAAACATTATGAATTCCGTTCGTGGGAAGAGTGTAATTTCATAATATTATTTGTATATATAGACATTTTACAAAATCATAAAGCATCAAACTGTATATCCCTTTGTTGGTTTGTAATTATTACTAAACAGTAATACATGCTTAGGATGAAAATATTTGTTACGATTTTAGTAACTTACAACACCAGCTTAACCCAAGGGATCATCGACCGTGATGGAAAAGCTTTCCCTCACTGCTTAAAGCTTTAAGAAGTTAGCGATACTGAAAGTATTTTCGTACATTAACCAAAATTAGGGAAACAATCGAACCGACAAACATTAATCCAAGAATTTACATTTTCAGCATACATACATTTCAACCCGCAAAGATGTATGCAGATAAATGAAATACATATTTTACATTAAAATACATTTCTGATTACTATACAAAGACTTACATATTGTTATTCTTCTCTATTTATGTTTCCAATTGTAATGGAGTGTTATACTCAGCATAAAAGAAGGACAATAGTTTCAATACCACATAAGAAAGATCTTTTATAAAAAGGTGACAGCACGTGCTGAAAACCGTATGCTTTCGGTATTCACGAAGATGAAGATTGTACAGCAAGCAAACAAACTGTCAATAAAAGATATGGACTTTTTTGGCAGGTGACGAAGGCAGCACTGATCCGCTATTACCGAACAGTATTCGTTGTATACATTACACACGCATACACACACACACACACACACATGTTAGGTTAAACGCAACCTCTATACAAAAACAGATATCGGATTTAAATAATAATTTCGTGCTTACAATATATACTACCTATGTACACAAATTTAAAATATAGTTTACTGACCATTGTAATACAAGAGGTCATTGACATGACTTTACACTGGTTTAGCATAGTTACTCATGTTAGGTTGAACGCAACACACACACACACACACACACACACACACACAATCAGGTCAATGACTGCTACGTGCTGTCACCAGCCAGACGACAATACAAGAAGAGTACAAACAAATAGATTATCATATAGGAGAGTTAGTACTGGTTCGTAACAGACAACTATCCTCTTTTGACATTGTATGATTTTAATAAAAACAGATATCGGATTTAAATAATAATTTCGTGCTTGCAATATACAATCCATGTACACAAACTTATATATCCTTTGTTGGGTTGTAATTATTACTAAACAGTAATACATGCTTAGAATGAAAATATTTGCTATGTTTTTAGTAACGTACAACACCAGCTTAACCCAAGGTCATTGACCAGTGTTATACTCAGCATAAAATAATTAACGCGCACGCACCCGAAAGATTCAAATCATACCTTATTGGTGCTGTCAACTTGTGTGTGTGTGTGTGTGTGTGTGTGTGTGTGTGTGTGTGTGTGTGTGTGTTTGTTCCATACATTATCGTTTGCTAACGTTTGTATTTTGTCTAAGCTATGTTAACTTCACACACACACACACACACACAAGATATCAGATTTTTGTATACGTTCTAGGTGAAAAAAACTACTTTTTGGCAGGTGACGAAGGCAGCACTGATCCGCTATTACCGAACAGTATTCGTTGTATACATTACACACACATACACATACACACATGTTAGGTTAAACGCAACCTCCATACAAAAACAGATATCGGATTTAAATAATAATTTCGTGCTTGCAATATATACTACCTATGTACACAAATTTAAAATATAGTTTACTGACCATTGTAATACAAGAGGTCATTGACACGACTTTACACTGGTTTAGCATAGTTACTCATGTTAGGTTGTACGCAACACACACACACACAAGAATCAGATTTTTTGTATACGTTCTAGGTGAAAAACTACTGGGGTGTCTCTGACTTTAGTTGGAAATAAATAACATTACAGATATTGATATGGTACTATGAGTAGTCTATACGTGAATACTATACATCAGACTGCATGTATCTGTCATTAGCAATCTAACGTTACGACGACATAAATATCAAATTCAGTCTACTTACGTTTCACGTTAGGTTAAAATGCAAACACACACACACACACACACACGTGTATGTTATTTAAATTATTATTTAAATAACATACACACGTGTAGTGTTTAGGTCATCAGTACATGACGCAACGGGAGTGATAGGTCCAATTAGGTTTGTTACACGTTGTGTGTTAGGTTAAAATGCAGTCCATTCACGTTTCATGTTAGGTTTAAATGCAAACACACACACACACACACACACACACACACACACACACACACACACACACACACACACACACACACACACACACACGTGTTAGGCTGGTTATCAGTACATGACGCAACGGGAGTGATAGGTCCAATTAGGTTTGTTACACGTTGCGTGTTAGGTTAAAATGCAGTCCATTCAAGTTTCATGTTAGGTTTAAATGCAAACAAACACACACACACACACACACACACACACGTGTTAGGCTGGTCATCAGTACATGACGCAACGGGAGTGATAGGTCCAATTAGGTTTGTTACACGTTGTGTGTTAGGTTAAAATGCAGTCCATTCACGTTTCATGTTAGCTTTAAATGCAAACAAACACACACACACGTGTATGTTATTTAAATAACATACACACGTGTTAGGCTGCAGCCTAACACGTGTGTGTGTGTGTGTGTGTTTGTTTGCATTTAAACCTAACATGAAACGTGAATGGACTGCATTTTAACCTAACACACAACGTGTAACAAACCTAATTGGACCTATCACTCCCGTTGCGTCATGTACTGATGACCAGCCTAACACGTGTGTGTGTGTGTTTGTTTGCATTTAAACCTAACGTGAAACGTGAATGGACTGCATTTTAACCTAACACACAACATGTAACAAACCTAATTGGACCTATCACTCCCGTTGCGTCATGTACTGATGACCTAAACACTACACGTGTGTATGTTATTTAAATAATAATTTAAATAACATACACGTGTGTGTGTGTGTGTGTGTGTGTTTGCATTTTAACCTAACGTGAAACGTAAGTAGACTGAATTTGATATTTAACATGTCGTCGTAACGTTAGATTTCTAATGACAGTACATACAGTCTGATGTATAGTATTCACGTATAGACTACTCATAGTACCATATCAATATCTGTAATGTTATTTATTTCCAACTAAAGTCAGAGACACCCCAGTAGTTTTTCACCTAGAACGTATACAAAAAATCTGATTCTTGTGTGTGTGTGTGTGTGTGTGTGTGTGTGTGTTGCGTACAACCTAACATGAGTAACTATGCTAAACCAGTGTAAAGTCGTGTCAATGACCTCTTGTATTACAATGGTCAGTAAACTATATTTTAAATTTGTGTACATAGGTAGTATATATTTCAAGCACGAAATTATTATTTAAATCCGATATCTGTTTTTGTATGGAGGTTGCGTTTAACCTAACATGTGTGTATGTGTATGTGTGTGTAATGTATACAACGAATACTGTTCGGTAATAGCGGATCAGCGCTGACTTTGTCACCTGCCAAAAAGTAGTTTTTTTCACCTAGAACGTATACAAAAATCTGATATCTTGTGTGTGTGTGTGTGTGTGTGTGTGTGTGTGTGTGTGTGTGAAGTTAACATAGCTTAGACAAAATACAAACGTTAGCAAACGATAATGTATGGCACACACCCACACACACACACACACACACACACACACAAGTTGACAGCACCAATAAGGTATGATTTGAATCTTTCGGGTGCGTGCGCGTTAATTATTTTATGCTGAGTATAACACTGGTCAATGACCTTGGGTTAAGCTGGTATTGTACGTTACTAAAATCATAGCAAATATTTTCATTATAAGCATGTATTACTGTTTAGTAATAATTACAACCCAACAAAGGATATATAAGTTTGTGTACATGGATTGTATATTGCAAGCACGAAATCATTATTTAAATCCGATATCTGTTTTTATTAAAATCATACAATGTCAAAAGAGGATAGTTGTCTGTTACGAACCAGTACTAACTCTCCTATATGATAATCTATTTGTTTGTACTCTTCTTGTATTGTCGTCTGGCTGGTGACAGCACGTAGCAGTCATTGACCTGATTGTGTTTGTGTGTGTGTGTGTGTGTGTGTGTGTGTGTGTGTGTGTGTGTGTGTGTGTGTTGCGTTCAACCTAACATGAGTAACTATGCTAAACCAGTGTAAAGTCATGTCAATGACCTCTTGTATTACAATGGTCAGTAAACTATATTTTAAATTTGTGTACATAGGTAGTATATATTGTAAGCACGAAATTATTATTTAAATCCGATATCTGTTTTTGTATAGAGGTTGCGTTTAACCTAACATGTGTGTGTGTGTGTGTGTATGTGTGTGTAATGTATACAACGAATACTGTTCGGTAATAGCGGATCAGTGCTGCCTTCGTCACCTGCCAAAAAAGTCCATATCTTTTATTGACAGTTTGTTTGCTTGCTGTACAATCTTCATCTTCGTGAATACCGAAAGCATACGGTTTTCAGCACGTGCTGTCACCTTTTTATAAAAGATCTTTCTTATGTGGTATTGAAACTATTGTCCTTCTTTTATGCTGAGTATAACACTCCATTACAATTGGAAACATAAATAGAGAAGAATAACAATATGTAAGTCTTTGTATAGTAATCAGAAATGTATTTTAATGTAAAATATGTATTTCATTTATCTGCATACATCTTTGCGGGTTGAAATGTATGTATGCTGAAAATGTAAATTCTTGGATTAATGTTTGTCGGTTCGATTGTTTCCCTAATTTTGGTTAATGTACGAAAATACTTTCAGTATCGCTAACTTCTTAAAGCTTTAAGCAGTGAGGGAAAGCTTTTCCATCACGGTCGATGATCCCTTGGGTTAAGCTGGTGTTGTAAGTTACTAAAATCGTAACAAATATTTTCATCCTAAGCATGTATTACTGTTTAGTAATAATTACAAACCAACAAAGGGATATACAGTTTGATGCTTTATGATTTTGTAAAATGTCTATATATACAAATAATATTATGAAATTACACTCTTCCCACGAACGGAATTCATAATGTTTGTCGATTCGATTGTTTTCCTAATTTTGACTAATGTACGAAAATACTTTCAGTATCGCTAACTTCTGAAAGTTTCCACTGCGGACAATGACTCTTGGGTACATGACTTACATCGACTTTCAAAACGAACACGCTAAGCTACCCCTACCCTACCGTTGTAAGATACAACAATATATATACGTGAAGAATGCAATTAGCCTTCATACCTCATTGTGAAATCGATAATTGCGTACATCAACATTTAAGAGGTGAGTAAAAAGATTTGAATACGTTAATAAGCGAACATTGTTATTGAAATTACAGCACTTCTAATCAACATAGTTGCTGGAAATATTTAAACGTAAAATTATTCACATTAAAACATTATCAAGTGCATTATTTATTGAATTTAATACATGGCTTGTTCAAATAAGTAAAAACATCGCTAAGTGTGTGCGTGTGTGTATGTTTGTACGGATTTATTCTCAGTTGTATGTGGCGGTACAGTTATTCTTACACAATTAGATCTCGGTAGCTCACATACACAATCATGTTCACTCAAATAATTGATCTGTTGTGTTTGATATTTCTTTGTATTCATACACAGTCTTTTTATATTCAATCTATTATTATTATCTGAAACAGAAACAGAACGTTATATAGATTCGAGTTGTAAGTAAGACGCTGTTGTGAAGTTCACCGGTTATATATATATATATATATATATATATATATATATATATATATAGTGCGAGCGTCGATGTGTGTGCAACTGTACTAAAAAAGCTGTTATGCGCATGTGCAAATAATTCAAATGCACATACGTAGATGACTGAAAAAGAGATGATTTACATAATAAATGTACGCTTAGACCAATAGATTCCGCGTCGTGCCTTCAGGGTTATCAAATTTCCAAAAACTTTCAACTGGTTGATCATTAGCTAAAACATAGTGGAAAACTATAACTAACTGAAATACAGACGGGAATGTCTGATGTTTCGTCCGCAATCAAAGAAACATACTGTGCAGTTTTTATTTCTTAAAGTGAACATAATTTTATTGTATGTACAGATTTTATTTAAACGGAAAATTATTCACATTAAAACATTATCAAGTGCATTATTTATTGAATTTAATACATGACTTGTTCAAATAAGTAAAAACATCGCTAAGTGTGTGCATGTGTGTATGTTTGTACGGATTTATTCTCAGTTGTATGTGACGGTACAGTTATTCTTACACAATTAGATTTGGAAGCCTTATGTATATATAGTACTGAAGCAGGTACTGTTATTATAGGAACAAGAAGATGAATACTTCTCAGAACATTGAACTTAAATGGTTAACTGTAGCCAAACATACCGCCAGTAAACGAGAGGGAGACGAGCAGAAGGTTAACAACAAGAACATTGAATTTAAATGGTTAACTGTAACCAAACAGGCTGCCAGTACACATGAGCAGAAGACTAACTGCAAAAATTTCAAGAAATTCCGTAAAGTATGTCTTTTCTCTTATTTGTCAATCGTAAGCAATTATACGGTATTTTAAATTAATAAAACAGTAATATTTATATAATTAATACTGAAACATAATTTTATTGTATGTACAGATTTTATTTAAACGTAAAATTGTTCACATTAAAACATTAACAAGTGCATTTAATACAGGACTTGTTCAAATAAGTAGAAACATTAACAAGTGCATTTAATACAGGACTTGTTCAAATAAGTAGAAACATCGTTGTGTGTGTGTGTGTGTGTGTGTGTGTGTGTGTGTGTGTGTACGGATTTATTCTCAGTTGTATGGAGCGGTACAGTTATTTTTACATAATTAGAGCGCGGTACAAATTGGTTGAAATGACAAACACGTTGAAAGCCTTTTGTATATATATTTCATTCACTTTCTGCTACAGTCCGTTTCTTGATGTATATAATACTATAATACTTATAACTATTTTACCTCAAGATGTATTTTTTCTTTAGGGACATGTTTCGGGAGATCCTGTTCTCCCATCTTCAACCTTCGCCATCTTGCTTCTGGTGCAGTATTTGTGTGTTGGCTTCTGGATGTTATTATGGTGGTTTGTTGGTCTTTGGTCCTTCAATGTTGCATTATTGTGTGTGGTTGTGGTATCTGTTTTTGTATTTTGTGTATTTTCGATGTTGAGTGCTTTGAATATTGTGTCATGTTTTGTATTGATTTGTATTTGTTCTGGTATTAATTTGTTTTGTGTTTTATGTTTGTAAATCTGTAAATTTTCCCAAATGTTCATTATGGTGCCTTTGTGTGGTATATGTTTTATTAGTGTTACATTGGTTATGTCTGGGAATTCATGTCCTGTGTTTATTGCATGTGTGGCTAAATTGGATTTATATATACTTGGTTTTTTGTATGCATTTAGGTGTTCAAAATAACTTTTTTTCAGCTGTTTTTTTGTTTGTCCTATATAACATTTATTGCAATCTTGGCATTCAATTTTGTATAACAAAACTATTTAAAAACACAGATATAAAAATAGCATACAAAACTAATAAAAATAAATTGCAAAATATAAATAACTCACACAACAAAGATAATACGACAACCAACGGTATATACAAAACTTGGATTTGGAAGCCTTATGTATATATAGTACTGAAGCAGGTACTGTTATTATAGGAACAAGAAGATGAATACTTCTCAGAACATTGAACTTAAATGGTTAACTGTAGCCAAACATACCGCCAGTAGACGAGAGGGAGACGAGCAGAAGGTTAACAACAAGAACATTGAATTTAAATGGTTAACTGTAACCAAACAGGCTGCCAGTGCACATGAGCAGAAGACTAACTGCAAAAATTTCAAGAAATTCCGTAAAGTATGTCTTTTCTCTTATTTGTCAATCGTAAGCAATTATACGGTATTTTAAATTAATAAAACAGTAATATTTATATCATTAATACTGAAACATAATTTTATTGTATGTACAGATTTTATTTAAACGTAAAATTGTTCACATTAAAACATTAACAAGTGCATTTAATACAGGACTTGTTCAAATAAGTAGAAACATTAAAAAGTGCATTTAATACAGGACTTGTTCAAATAAGTAGAAACATCGTTGTGTGTGTGTGTGTGTGTGTGTGTGTGTGTGTGTGTGTGTGTGTTTGTACGGATTTATTCTCAGTTGTATGGAGCGGTACAGTTATTTTTACATAATTAGAGCGCGGTACAAATTGGTTGAAATGACAAACACGTTGAAAGCCTTTTGTGTATATATATATATATATATATATATATATAGCACATAATGTATATAACTACTTTTACAACTGCTATGTAGAGAGAAAATTTATTCAGCCACATGTTTCGTCCAGCCACAACAGATTTTCTCAACGAATATATATATGTTTCCTTTAATTGAAACAATTACAACAAAATGTTTACTAGTGTAAGAAAATTAATTATTGTTTGTAGCTGTTTAAACACAAACAACTTTTGTTGTTGATGACGTGATTTTCTTCACCAAAAGTATGACTTTGTACTGTTTTGAGCTCTGGTAAATTTATCTTTAGGAGGACGTTGTTCTCTGGTAATGTTTATTTGATCACATAATTGTTTTCTGCCAACAAATTGGACTCTGACAAACTGATCAATAAGATCTTTTGTAAAACTTAATGATTCCGAGTAGGTGATTGTAGATTTATTCTGTACTGAGTTTCCAAAATGTATCAATGAAAATACTAGGAGACTAAAATATATTGAGTACCAAATCGAAACTGAACGATTGTAGCAGTACAATCCTGCTACAACGACTACGATCTCACGTTCTGCTGCTCGAATTTACGATTGTAGAGAACAATTCTGTAATTTACAAATGTAATTTCTCATAACAAAATACTGCATTCCATTTCATTTTATATTCAAACTATTATCTGAAACAGAACGTTATACAGATTGTAACGTTTAAATTAGAATGTTACATTTGAATAAAAGAATGAAAAGAATTGTAAAGTATGTCTTTTCTCTTATTTGTTAATCGTAAGCAATTACACAGTATTTTAGATTAATAAAACAGTGATATTTTGTACTATTAATACTGATTGCATGTTTTATTTAATGCTTTGTCTTAGGTTTTACCATTAAACAGAAGTATTGTACCACAAATTATTGGTGGTAGTGATCTTTATGTTTATGAAAACCCCATAAAAGTGAAGTCCAAGGACTGGCTTAATGTAGTACCAAATGAAGAAGAAGAAGAGCGTATTGAAGATTGCTTCACAAATTAAAAAATTCATAATATGTAATATATATTTTATTTGTAAATATACATTTCATATATTCTGTATTTTTTTGTTTTATATATTTTTATTTTGAAACATTTGAACCCTTTGAAGTTCACATAAAGTCATGTGATTTGTACATTTTACTAACAAAGACACGTCTGTTCATACTAAATGTGTGTGTGTGTGTGTGTGTGTGTGAGAGAGAGAGAGAGAGAGGGGGAGAGAGAGTTGATCCCGGTCTCATTCTTGTTATAGTCTTAAAAACAAAAGGTTGTCGAACCAACATCATTTTTATTTGAAAATAGTTTCATTGTAAATATCACTTATTATTATTGCTACTACAATTTATATATCGTTAGAATTTTTAAAATTACAATGGTCTGTAAACCATATTTAAGTTTGTGTACACATAAAAATCGCCTTGAATAAGGGAATTCTTGTCAACGTTTGCAGCGAGAGAGAGAGACATACACAATGTGGGTAACTACATTATAAACTAGGAATTTCTTCCGACGTCTGCGAGCGAGAGAGAGAGAGAGTGATGGGGAATTTCTACCGACGTTTGCAGCAGCAGCAATACACGATACGCTGTGCTGAGTCAAAAGATTCAGCGCTAGTTCAGTCATTTTATTGGCAGTTTTGACGTTATTGGCAGTACGAAAGTTAAGGACAGTACAAAAATTAAAGTAATAATGAGTGCTGCTCCCTACCCGCGGATAGGAGAAACTACCATTTTCGATTTTTCACTGTTTGGTCGGTGTTGCCATCTGCTGAGTTTTTGCAGCAGTTTTAAAACAGTGCTGCAGCCTGGTGAGATTTTCGTTACCCAAACGAGCACGGAACGAAAATTTCTGTTAAGGCCTTGTCTCAACATCGAAGTCTAACTGATGGCTGCGTGGTAAATTCCTTCGGTGGAGAGGTATTAATTTCCAACATCTTCTAACTACTATGGTGAGATAGTTTCTTAAACGACTGCGTAAGTTTTGATTTCATTATATTAATTATACACTAAATTTCACGGGAGAAAACGTTTTTTTTAGTAAGCTTGAGTAAGCCCCCACTTGTCGAATCATGCATTGTGAGAGACGTAATTGTTGTAAAGTTTTTTATAAACCAATAAAACTTGATTATTGGACTGTCAGAATCTCGGCCTTAATACCTAAAGTACAATAACCACAAAATAATTAAGTTTGAACTTTCATTAACGCTGATGTAACGAGATTGTGTTGTGCACTTAACCTGTTGCACAATGCCTCGTCATTAAGTGGTATAAAGTTTTGCTACAATGACAGTAAAACTTTATACATATATATGGGAACTTACTCGGGCACGTTTTAAATGTAAATCATGTCACATTTAAATTAATGGTGTTCTTAAAATTATATGGAGTAAAAAACTATGTGTTTTAAATAAATTCTGCGCCACGTGGTAACCTCAATTTCACTCAAAGTAATAAGTTCATAAGATGTTACAGAGCCAAGATAAATTATTATATTGCAAAAGCAACTCACATTCAGTGAGGTTCAGGTTATAAAGGGTTATAAAGAATCATTGTTAGAGAGTTTTTTTAAGTAAGGCATGTTGGCCAAAATAATGTTACCAAGTTATTATGTAGCACATACTAGGTGTTGTTTTTATATATGATTTTGGAGGGTGTCCAAACAGTGGGGGCATTTGTGTGTGGTCTCTCACTAAAAATATAATATGTGATCAGGGTTCGCCGAACAGAGACAAGTCCTGCTACATGACTGAAAGAATGACATCTTAAAAGCTCCACACTCGACACCGAAGAGAATAAGACCACAACAACCACAACAACATGCCAATCATAAGATCGCCACGTCACAAATAAGAGATCATCCTTCTCGACACATAAGCAGGTGAAAAACAACCATTTATATTTAACACGTAGAATCAACATGGCACCAGTTATACATAATCATCAGTTTTTACCTTTCAAGTTAAACATTCATTTGGATCCCCAATTGATGGGACAGTTTAGTGTGAAAACTAAGAATTAATTGTAAAATTTCAATATATGTATATTAAATTGTCAGTTCAGAGACTGACATGTCTACAACACAGCATCCAACATAGATTTCCACTCATTTCTTTATAGGGCTATCGCTACAGATTTAAAGTCAGTTTAGTTATTAGTAATTTTCTCAAGTTTAATTTACTATGCATAAAAACATATATTTTCTCTTATTTTTAAAATCAGGTTATGTCATTTGTATAAAAAGATTACTGGGGAGGTAGGTTTTTTTAAATTAGTTTCAACCAAGCTATGCATGTCGAAACACTTTTCAACTTGTTTGTCGAAACAAGGTTGTTGAGACAAATTTGTTGAGACTGGTCATAAGTTGAAGGAACATGTCCGTCTCTGACACACACAAATGTATTTTTTTATATAAGGTGCTAATATTGTGCAATTTTTCTCTTTTCATTATTTGGCCCTATTTTAGTCTATATAAATTCTTTATATTAATCATGGTAACTGGGGGGCGTTAATTATTTTAAACAATTTTATTTCTCACCTTAATTAAGTATTTTAGCACTTAGCCACTTAGGCACTTCTTTTGAATTTTTATTAGGTCCTGGGGACATTTGTATGGAATACTTTATGATACACATGACGTGCAATTAACCCACACCATGGGGGTACATTTATAGAAATAAATCTTTAATCCTAATTGGGATTCCTATAAAGAAGAAGTTTAGAATTTATATACACCGGAAGGGTAATATATAAAAAGGGGCGTGGCAAGAGACCTTTATGTATTTGTATACTATTGTATAATGTAATTTGTCTTGTGGAACATGTTATGTCTGTATATTTCTGTGTACATTTTGGGGGATATATATATATATATATATATATATATATATATATATATAAATATTATGCATTACTGTACTTTTGGTGGGATATAGGGATTTATTATTCAGGGTCTTTTACTGCAGAAAGTTAACACATGTAGGCATGTGGATATATCCTTTTCATTTTCTTTTTAAGGGAGGTATTCTACTCAATAATCGTGGCTGATCATTTCTTTAAATAAATTATTTATTTTATTTAACTGTATAACAAGTATAGGAAGTGTCACCTTTAAAGTTCATTTATTGGTTGAGTAATTATTTTAATTATTAATAGTAACTGGGAATGAAATCATTTATCTTCATTAATTTATATACTGCATTTTAAAAGGAACACATGATATAAATTTTATATTTTAATAAATAGTTTAACGGGAGTTTTATTTTGAGGTTAATGATTATTTTTAAATTTCAATTCATTGATGGTGACATAGCAATTATTTTCTTGGATTCAGTTAATATTTTTCAGGTGGCCTTGTTGAGAGGGTATACTTCTTTATTTAACCATTTAAAAGGGGAATTGTAAATCACTGTTGTATTTATTTGTTCATTATATTTTTATTATGAGATAGAATAATAAAATGGGATTGTTAATTATTTAATTCTTGAGTTTTCATTGCAAGTCCCGTCTTACTGGATCCAGCGCAATTTTTAGCTTCTCTAGGCCTTAGCCTAGTTTTAAATAACTTGTAACCCCTCTTTACAAAAAGAAATATTCTTTTTGTTTTAACTACTCAAAATGAATTAGGGGTTTCATTTGGTAGCAGAGCGTGGTTACGACGAGGGTCCTGTGGGTGTGACGGGGCTTGCAAACTTAGGAAATATTTTGGAACTTTCACAATGTTAAGTTCAAATAGAACTTAGAAAAATTTTAAAGGCCCTATATCCCAAGTTGAAAATATTTCTTGTTAGTTTTAAGGTTTGAAATATATGTACATGTACTTGCCCGCCTTGCATAGTGAATAGTGCCACGTGGTAGGAAATTTTAGAAGGGGAAATCCCTGGGCAAGACTTATCGCAGTCGGTGCTTGGTTAGTTTGAGTTACCTTACCCATGTTTGGGGAGGTGTTGCTGTTTTTTTGTGATTATGCGGTATGGCCCGATCGGCAGTCGGTTTCTTCCGATAAATGGTAGCCGGAGGTAACCTAAGAAATGGTTAAAATAAATTTTCGTTGGTCGGTATTTTGTTTTTTGTGTTGTTTTCGTGTTGTGTGTGTGTGTGTCGCGTTCCTTTTGTCTGGTGTAATCGAGTGTGAGCTGTTCAGGTAGTGGGCTAGTTCTCGCATTGTTAGGTGGACCCGCAGTCTACTCTTTGGAAGAACAGTACGTGAGTTTTTCTTATTCCAATCTTATTATTGTCATTATGTTTGTAGGTGTTAGGTATTTGTAGGGTGTTGTGTTTTGTTGATAGTGTTTTGCGAATTGTGTAATTCTGGCGGCGCTATGCTTTCAGAAATTGTCGTCCCCCGACCACCGGGAGGAACAGAAATTGCCCCACCCTCTCACCCCAGTTCTCCAGAAATTTTCGGTGGTAGATGGATTTAAGGAGGACCAGCTGCTGGTTTTCTTGGACCTTGTCCTGCAGTTGGCAGCCTATCCGGGTATATCCGATGGGGAGGTCTTGTGCCTTATATACCCGTATTGCCAGGGTACGTTGGCACAGAAGGTCACCAACACTTGGCGTCGGGGCGGCACGGTCGACACTTTTCATGCGGAAGTGTTGGATTACTTCATGTATCCTCCACGACGTTCCCAGCTTAGGCTGGATTGGTTCTATCGTTATCAGGCCGACGGAGAGCCGTTGGGGGACTACGTGCAGGACATACGAAAAGCTGCCCGGGTATTAAGATTAGGGTTGACCGACACCGAAGTCCTAGATATAATTATAGGAGGACTGAATTCCCAAGACAGTTCCCGTTTGGGAAGGTTTGGGAATCGTCCAAATAATTTCGCGGAGATGGCCCGGTGTTGTGTTGCTACAAATACGGTCCGACCAAAGGTCGCAGTAATTGTTCCGGTAAATCCATTTCTGCCCAAGGTGGATCCAGAGCCGATAACATCATCATCGCCTACGCCGGAAGATGATAAGTCACTTGATGGTGGAGCTTTACCATCGTCAGTAGAAGTTAATTTAGACATTGCACATGGACCTGGACAGCTGGATTCCAGGTTGAGTACTGTTGAGGAAGTTGTAGTTGCTGAGAGTGGTGAAGAAGAGGAATCGAAGGAGGAGGCAGAAGAGTGGTCTGCACATGCTACGCAGGGGAGTATAAGTGTAAGTGTTAGGGAGGCTGCAAGTGTTTCTGAGGTCGCGGATGGACTAGGGGATGTCCAGTCTGCAAGTGTGGTAGAAGTAGATGAGGTAGAAGTTGGGGAGAAACTGGGTGGCAGCGTTGTAGAGTTTGGGGGTGAGAATGATGTAGTGTGTGAAGATGTGCAGACGCTTTCTGTAAGTATTGTTGAGGATTCCGAGGAGTGGAAAGAAGTTCCAGGGGGACCAGGTGAGCAACTAGAAGATGAAGATGTGCAGTGTCGTGATGATGATTTGGATTATGTAGAGGAAGAAAAGGAAGAGGTGGAAGAAATAGAACCAGAAGCAATTGTAGAAGAGAAGAAGATAGAAGCAGAGGAGTTAGAGGTTGAGGATAATCCAAATCGGGGTAAACGTAGAAAGGTAAGTTACCTTGATTATAATTCAGATGAAATAAATCAGTATTGCTCTACACAAGATAGTTTCTCAGAGAGTGATGTCCACAAGGAACGGGTTCCTAAAGTTCGTCATAAAAGGGTGAGACAAAGCGGTTGATGGGTAGCGGGTAGATGTTCCCCACACTCCCAGTGGTGTTCATCTACTTCAGGGTTGCGCCCCTGCCTCCGCGAGCCTTGGTTTTCTCCACCTATCCTTATTACCGGAGGGAACCATGTCCTTTACCTTAGTCCTAGCTGTTGAACTTTCAAGGATCCTTGCCCTTTTCATCTTCCCAATTTTCCTACTCCTCCCCTCAGAAAACAAAGTAAAAACCAAAAAACAAATAAAAATTAGAAAGGAAAAAGCAAAAAAAAAATTAGAAAAAAAAAAAAAATATCCGAGAGGAGTTAGAGAGAAGTTAGTTGGAAGAGTGGTGACTACGTGGGTAGTGAGTTTAGTGTCGTTTTCATTTTTTCTTTGTTGTAGGTTGTCGTTGATTTTGTAGAGTCCTGGCCATGCCGCATTCCCTAGTTGCTTTCCGTGGTAGTTATTTTTGATTAAGTGTAGGTTGTTCAACGTGCTCGTACTGAAGTAAAACCCCCCTCGTTAGTTCTGCAGTATTGAAGACCAAGTAATGGGATTGATGTTCGCGTGCCCTCGATGCGGTTTTCTCTGTCCGGCTAATAGGGGCCGTCCGCCCTAGTATAGGGATGTTTTTTTTTAACGACCAGTTAGATATGTCAAGGATATGTGATGCCTTGTTTTGGCATATGGCTGGTCAGTCCATATGTGGACAATAAAATTATGGGCGCTCACATACCAAGGTATTAGTTACCTTGTTTTGGTCTTCGGACGCGTGTGTGAGTGGGAGCAGGAGTAGGTGGTGGTCACCAGAGAGTGTGACGTATTGGGGCGGTCCTGTGGGGTTGGTCTGGCGGAGAGGGTCGCATGAGGATGGTTGCATTGGCGTTGAGATTTCCAATCCAGTAAGAAAGGGGGGGGTTTGTTGTTGTCCTGAGTAGGTATCAAGTTGGGTCTCAGTCGGTGGGCGAGCCTCAGGAGGTCGGAAGATCCACGTATGCATACAAGAATCTCTCTTTTGTCTTTTGCTATCTTCTCTTGTGCTGTGTGCGGACTCTGATCAGGTCAGCATGCAGCACTCGCACACTTACATAATACATATCTTCTTTCGTCTCTTTCGTTTTCCTTCGGAGAATCCGTTCTCCTGAGAGCAAGCTCTGCTGAGCCAACTCAACCACGACGTCCACCGGTTTGTTTTGGGGAGAGGTACACTGCAGGGTACTCTCCTGGCTTTTAACGTTGGGGCAACTATGTTGCCCTTTTGGGGTGAGGGTGTGCTGAGTCAAAAGATTCAGCGCTAGTTCAGTCATTTTATTGGCAGTTTTGACGTTATTGGCAGCACGAAAGTTAAGGACAGTACAAAAATTAAAGTAATAATGAGTGCTGCTCCCTACCCGCGGATAGGAGAAACTACCATTTTCGATTTTTCACTGTTTGGTCGGTGTTGCCATCTGCTGAGTTTTTGCAGCAGTTTTAAAACAGTGCTGCAGCCTGGTGAGATTTTCGTTACCCAAACGAGCCGGAACGAAAATTTCTGTTAAGGCCTTGTCTCAACATCGAAGTCTAACTGATGGCTGCGTGGTAAATTCCTTCGGTGGAGAGGTATTAATTTCCAACATCTTCTAACTACTATGGTGAGATAGTTTCTTAAACGACTGCGGTAAGTTTTGATTTCATTATATTAATTATACACTAAATTTCACGGGAGAAAACGTTTTTTTTAGTAAGCTTGAGTAAGCCCCCACTTGTCGAATCATGCATTGTGAGAGACGTAATTGTTGTAAAGTTTTTTATAAACCAATAAAACTTGATTATTGGACTGTCAGAATCTCGGCCTTAATACCTAAAGTACAATAACCACAAAATAATTAAGTTTGAACTTTCATTAACGCTGATGTAACGAGATTGTGTTGTGCACTTAACCTGTTGCACAATGCCTCGTCATTAAGTGGTATAAAGTTTTGCTACAATGACAGTAAAACTTTATACATATATATGGGAACTTACTCGGGCACGTTTTAAATGTAAATCATGTCACATTTAAATTAATGGTGTTCTTAAAATTATATGGAGTAAAAAACTATGTGTTTTAAATAAATTCTGCGCCACGTGGTAACCTCAATTTCACTCAAAGTAATAAGTTCATAAGATGTTACAGAGCCAAGATAAATTATTATATTGCAAAAGCAACTCACATTCAGTGAGGTTCAGGTTATAAAGGGTTATAAAGAATCATTGTTAGAGAGTTTTTTTAAGTAAGGCATGTTGGCCAAAATAATGTTACCAAGTTATTATGTAGCACATAACTAGGTGTTGTTTTTATATATGATTTTGGAGGGTGTCCAAACAGTGGGGGCATTTGTGTGTGGTCTCTCACTAAAAATATAATATGTGATCAGGGTTCGCCGAACAGAGACAAGTCCTGCTACATGACTGAAAGAATGACATCTTAAAAGCTCCACACTCGACACCGAAGAGAATAAGACCACAACAACCACAACAACATGCCAATCATAAGATCGCCACGTCACAAATAAGAGATCATCCTTCTCGACACATAAGCAGGTGAAAAACAACCATTTATATTTAACACGTAGAATCAACATGGCACCAGTTATACATAATCATCAGTTTTTACCTTTCAAGTTAAACATTCATTTGGATCCCCAATTGATGGGACAGTTTAGTGTGAACACTAAGAATTAATTGTAAAATTTCAATATATGTATAGTAAATTGTCAGTTCAGAGACTGACATGTCTACAACACAGCATCCAACATAGATTTCCACTCATTTCTTTATAGGGCTATCGCTACAGATTTAAAGTCAGTTTAGTTATTAGTAATTTTCTCAAGTTTAATTTACTATGCATAAAAACATATATTTTCTCTTATTTTTAAAATCAGGTTATGTCATTTGTATAAAAAGATTACTGGGGAGGTAGGTTTTTTTAAATTAGTTTCAACCAAGCTATGCATGTCGAAACACTTTTCAACTTGTTTGTCGAAACAAGGTTGTTGAGACAAATTTGTTGAGACTGGTCATAAGTTGAAGGAACATGTCCGTCTCTGACACACACAAATGTATTTTTTTATATAAGGTGCTAATATTGTGCAATTTTTCTCTTTTCATTATTTGGCCCTATTTTAGTCTATATAAATTCTTTATATTAATCATGGTAACTGGGGGGCGTTAATTATTTTAAACAATTTTATTTCTCACCTTAATTAAGTATTTTAGCACTTAGCCACTTAGGCACTTCTTTTGAATTTTTATTAGGTCCTGGGGACATTTGTATGCAATACTTTATGATACACATGACGTGCAATTAACCCACACCATGGGGGTACATTTATAGAAATAAATCTTTAATCCTAATTGGGATTCCTATAAAGAAGAAGTTTAGAATTTATATATACCGGAAGGGTAATATATAAAAAGGGGCGTGGCAAGAGACCTTTATGTATTTGTATACTATTGTATAATGTAATTTGTCTTGTGGAACATGTTATGTCTGTATATTTCTGTGTACATTTTGGGGGATATATATATATATATATATAAATATTATGCATTACTGTACTTTTGGTGGGATATAGGGATTTATTATTCAGGGTCTTTTACTACAGAAAGTTAACACATGTAGGCATGTGGATATATCCTTTTCATTTTCTTTTTAAGGGAGGTATTCTATCTCAATAATCGTGGCTGATCATTTCTTTAAATAAATTATTTATTTTATTTAACTGTATAACAAGTATAGGAAGTGTCACCTTTAAAGTTCATTTATTGGTTGAGTAATTATTTTAATTATTAATAGTAACTGGGAATGAAATCATTTATCTTCATTAATTTATATACTGCATTTTAAAAGGAACACATGATATAAATTTTATATTTTAATAAATAGTTTAATGGGAGTTTTATTTTGAGGTTAATGATTATTTTTAAATTTCAATTCATTGATGGTGACATAGCAATTATTTTCTTGGATTCAGTTAATATTTTTCAGGTGGCCTTGTTGAGAGGGTATACTTCTTTATTTAACCATTTAAAAGGGGAATTGTAAATCACTGTTGTATTTATTTGTTCATTATATTTTTATTATGAGATAGAATAATAAAATGGGATTGTTAATTATTTAATTCTTGAGTTTTCATTGCAAGTCCCGTCTTACTGGATCCAGCGCAATTTTTAGCTTCTCTAGGCCTTAGCCTAGTTTTAAATAACTTGTAACCCCTCTTTACAAAAAGAAATATTCTTTTTGTTTTAACTACTCAAAATGAAGTAGGGGTTTCAACGCATTACATTAAAACTATCACGATTATATTATTCATTGATGTACAAACAATTTACATAGCACACACACAATAGGCTAACATTTACTGTGAAGCTGTTAACGTATGGATTTGTCATCTGTAACAGCACACACATAGGTAATTACATTATAAACTAGGAATTTCTTCCGACGTCTGCGAGCGAGAGATGTTGTACAACAGATTTTGAGGAGACATCTGTAACAGTACACGTACAGGTAATTACATTATAAACTGCTGTCAACTTGTGTGTGTGTGTGTGTGTGTGTGTGTGTGTGTGTGTGTGTGCGTGCATAGTTAATCTTTCTATCACTAATTACCACACTGAATATAACTTTCTAATGACGAAATATTATTATTTCATTGTTTACGATATATATTTAATTAATGCAAAAATGAATTTTAAAAATTACAATGGTCTGTAAACCATATTTAAGTTTGTGTACACATACAAATCGCTTTGAATAAGGGAATTCTTGTCAACGTTTGCAGCGAGAGAGAGACATACACGCACAGGTAATTACATTATAAACTAGGAATTGCTTCCGACGTCTGCGAGCGAGGTTAATGACCTCTGGTTTAAGTTAGCGAATAATAATAACTATATCTAATTCAGTATCGTTGTGTGTGTGTGTGTGTGTGTGTGTGTGTGTGTGTGTGTGTGTGTGTGTGTGCATAGACTTGTTTCGTTGAACCGATCAATGCTGTCAACGTACTCGTAGAGGTATACCCCCTTGCGTACGAGCAGATTGGTCTGTTCGTCAAAACCCCGTATTTAATTATTTAAAACAAATTATGGTTTATTTTAATTTATTTCGTTATAAACCTCCGAATATGCATGCAATTATTTGTATGGTAATCAGAAATGTGTGTGTGAGAGAGAGAGAGACATTTTAATAATTTGCAGGTTGTATCTTACAATGACGAAATATTATTATTTCATTGTTTACGATATATATTTAATTAATGCAAAAATGAATTTCTAAACTTACAATGGTCTGTAAACCATATTTAAGTTTGTGTGTGTGTGTGTGTGTGTGTGCATAGTTAATCTTTCTATCACTAATTACCACACTGAATATAACTTTCTAATGACGAAATATTATTATTATTTCATTGTTTACGATATATATATTTAATTAATGCAAAAATGAATTTTTAAAATTACAATGGTCTGTAAACCATATTTAAGTTCGTGTACACATACAAATCGCTTTGAATAAGGGAATTCTTGTCAACGTTTGCAGCGAGAGAGAGACATACACAATGTGTGTATGTGTATGTGTACACAAAACTTTTGAAAATACCTTATTTCAAGGAGATTTTTTTATGCGTAACACTTTACCACACACAGACTTGGCAGTATATTAATTTCTAAATCGTGGTCAATGACTGTCATTTGTCAAAATTAGAAGTAGGACGCAACGAGGTATCGTGATCGATAACTGTGTCTAGAGACAAAGAGAGAGGAGGGGAGAGAGAGTTGATATCGAAGTCGTCAACAGTCATATAATTTACTATACACTATAATGCGTCTGCTAATATAGTTTGAATTTCCCACCGAAGAAAAATGTTGGCAGATCTGTTCTATACACAATAATGCAGGATTGGTAACCCTGATCATATATTTTAATATAGACTATAATACACACACATATCAAGTTTGAACCCATACATAGGTTGGTAAACCTGATCATATAGATTTAATATACATTATAACACACAACAAATTTGAACTCATGCAAGGTTGGTAACCCTGATCATATATTTAATATATACACTATAATGCATCAAGTCGGAAACCCCCACCCACCCACCACTTTTGGGATGCTGCGGGTCCAGCTGATAGAAAGTGAAAGTGATCTAGGCTCGCGAAAGGCGGCATATAAAAAAATAACGCGGATGCTGTGGTCCAGTAGAAAGTGAAAGTGATCTAGGCTCGCGAAAGACGGCATATACGCGAAAAAGTCGCGGATGCTGTGGTCCAGCTGATAGAAAGTGAAAGTGAGTTAGAATCCTCATTTTCCCCCTACTGACCGAGAATACTTCCTCGAGAACTCCGGCAGTGATTCGTCTTTCGGAAGAGACACAATCATCTACTCTCATGCAGATAGTTTTTTCCGTCAGGAAGTTAGCGATCAGATGTAGGTAGCGGTCTGGGAGCTGGCCTTCCCGGAGTTTGTATAAAAGCCCATCGTGCCATACGGTGTCAAAGGTTTTCTCTACATCTAAGAAACGGCCAACGGTCTGGTCTTTCCGACACCCGGCGTCCGTCATGTATTCCACTAGTCTCATCAACTGATGAGTGGTGGAATGTCCCACACGGAAGCCGAACTGTTCGGGGCCCAGGATGTCAATGTTTCTTAAATGGTTTCGTAGACGACGCTGTACGAGGCGCTTGAGTACCTTCGACGTAGCGGATAGAAGACTAATGGGCCGGAGGTTGTCGGCGCAGGAAGCGTGCTTTCCCTGCTTAGGCATCACTTTGATGGTCGCTTTTAACCATTTCATGGGAAAGTAAGCCAGTCCGGAGACACGCGTTGAACAAATCAACCAAGAATTGGATTCCAGTCTCCGGAAGAAGACGAAGAGCGGTGTTCGAAACAGCGTCCGGGCCTGGAGCTTTTCTTGCCTGAAGTTCAGCGAGCCGATCTGAGGCATTTTTGTATCTTATAGATAAGCGTGTTTCCAACATCGTTTCAAGGGCATACGCAATGAGCCATTGCTCACAATAAATTTACAACCTAGATCTGTGGGTCGATACCAGTATCGTATTTCTGTGTTTAGTCTGTACAAAGTTATGTGTCGGAATAAAATCTTACACTTTTCCCTAACTCTCGATTCCCCGGAAGTACTGGATGCGGACAAAAATATGTTCTACCTTAAAAAAGGAAAAAATCCGAGAGATTCAAGAAATACCGAGATCCGAGAGATACCTTAAAAAAGAATATAGAATCCGAGACATTCAAGAAAAGGGGCTAGTAAGACTATATTTTAAGGAACAGAAGTTGGATGGTTTGATAATTCACCTAATACAAACGTACTGTGAGGCTATAAAATTATAAGTAATTTAGTAACGCAGTTACTTAGTATCAAAGGTAAAGGGGACTCAAGAGAGCTGAAATGAACTGCCGGGGTCAAGGATATCCAGTTCTCCATTCCTGTCCACTCACAAATCCACTTGGCATTTCTCTCCCGTTCGAAATGAACAATTTTGTGTCATCTATCTGCCACCCCAAGAACGTATTCTGACTGCACCACTTCAGAGTATCCCGTTCACAGGGGTTGATTGTTAGTTGTTCAATTCTTGACAGAAATATTTTCTCTGTGGGGATAGCCCACATCGTCATGATTCCAAAAACTCCCAAGCCGCAGATACTCCAGTAAGCGACCACCCATTGTCGCTCTTCTGCCATACGTCCGCAGCTATTCTAGAGGCTTCTACTCATGAATTTCGCCGATTATTTTATCCGAGAAGTTAGAAATTCGCAGATAGCACTTGACCAGTCTTCAGCTCACCCGCGTTAAGTACGAGGTTCACGCACGACATTTCGAAGTCACATATACAAAATGGCTTGAATTCAATAATAAAAGTAATTTATAAAAATTCTGTTGAGTTATTAAATCTCCGTTGGAAAAGACATCTGCTCACTGTAGGCTTTGAGTGGTCACTTTATTGAATATGGGGCGCAAAAGGTGATTGACTGTCCATATTGATTAGGAAAGAACGTTCAGTGTAATACTATCTGAAACAACACAGGTTTTCAAAAATTAGAGTTATCGGCCGACTTAGAACTTTTCTGAGGGAAGCCGCGCATTTCCATTATGTTACCCAACTGGACAGTGTCATCCGCGCTTCACAGTATCGGTAAACGAGGTAAACGAGTAACTTAATCCCGTAAAAATATTTTGAAATAAAACACTAATACATAGTGTGAATCAGATGATAAGTTGTCCAAATCCATAGCCGTTTAGAACATATTGCCGTTTTATATCGATTGTTACGATAAAGACAGAGAAAAAAGTAAACCATAACATTATTAATGTTACGACGGTCTACTTGATCGTCGTAGGTACAGTGGAAAACAAAATACAAGACACCAATTAAGTCACTAATCACAGCTTTAATTTTCACAGTTAAACAGTTTGTAATTAACAACACAGTCTCTTACAACAAATCAAATAAAAATTCCAAGCAGAATTATCACTGTTGCACACCACTATATAAAAATTATTCCGATTAGCGCTTTCAAGCTTCACAGCTCATCGTCAGATCGGAAATCCTGCTTGTGATAATTCTGCTTGTGATTTTAACCACTAACACAACTTTCTTCATCAAATAAAAATTGTTCACACGCAATAAAATGTCAACTAATATAAAACACAATTGTATTACAATTATACCGCCCGATTATAAAACACAACACTTCACTAACAACCTCTTGAACGCACAGAGTAATATCGCCCGATAGTAACTCGAACCGCACGTAATGTATCGCAACTATAACTGAAACTGAACGTCGTTGAGTAATGGTATTTATACCCCCTCCCCCGAAATACTAGATTATTCCACATGCTACGTATTAGCTCTAAGCTACGACGTAATTGACTGCGGCCCTGACACAGAGCGTGCGGTCGCGCGAATTCTATTACAGTCTAGCAAATGCGTCGAGAATCACGTACGCCACACACATTAGAGCGAAATTCTTCTGGAACATTCGACAAACACGTAGACTGTTCTGTGATGTCGTAACATTAACTTTTTGGTAGCCATTTGGAAAGCGCATTTTTCATGTAAATGATTAGTTTTCAAAGCTCTGCAATAAACGTACTCATGTAACAGGATGAATTTTGAGAACCGACCCATAGCAATTAAGTTTCTGTAAAACTCTGTACTTATAAGAGAACGATAATATTTTACAGAGATTTCCCATTGAGAACTTTTAGTAAGACATAATTTTTCTTCACGGTGATAAATCAAATCGTTCGTTCTCCCTTAATGTATTAGGGACACCTTCAACCTGTACTACATTCAGCGTGTCCACACTTGTACTCCATAGAACTCTATTGTTTTTGAGATTGATCCACCCAAAAATAGGAGGGCGGAGAGCAAAAATGTAAGGGTCAAAGTTTGAAAAATGTGCAAAATCTATGTGGGGCATCAAATTAAAGAGAAGTTTTGCCACAATTTGAATATAGTGTTCACGTTTGGAAATTTCAAAATTTTGGTAATCCGGAGCTCGAAAATAGGTATTGAAATTTTTTAAAATTCTTAAAATCCATACCGGATATCAGACAAAATTGAAATTTAAATCAACCCCGAATGTAATGTTTACATTGAAACACTATTAACTTTCACGTATTATAGGGTATCACAGGACAAAAATAGAACTTGAAAAGTTTTGAAGAAATTATAAACTCTATGTGGGGCACCAATTTATGAGGAAGTTTTATTTAAAGATACTCGAACTCGGTATCTTTAATAATTGGACAAAATTAATATATAATATCCCTTGCAAATTCTGTACCGCCTTCAAAAATTTGTAAGCCATGTTTGCAAAACAATTTACTTACTGTTATTATGTACATATATATCTGTGAAACGTATTCCATATAGATCTATATATATATATATATATATATATATATATATATATGGAAACATATATAAACTTAAACGGTAGGACATATTATTAGTTACTTAGGCATTATGGTTACAAATTAAACAAAACAAAATAAAATAAACTAAACTAGTGTTCGCGATTTTTAGCGTTTATTGTTTTCATAATAATAATAAAAAAAGCAATAGGACTGTCTGCTTTGCAACTGTTTTTTACTTAAGAAAATAGTACAGTAGTCCGGGTTTTCGTAATTTTCTTTTACTTTTTTTACCTTTTAAGACACAGCAAAACAGTGTGGTAACGACACATGGTCGCTTCTTCGTGGTGTTTGTCGGCGACGTACGAAGAACATTATTAAAAAAGTAAAATTTATTAATTTCATTTTCTCTAATAATAAGTATCCAATACTTCATTCAAAATAGTGAGTTCTGCAGCTCCAGCTCTTACTAATATATCTTAACATATTTATAAAACCTTTAAACTTGAATAATAGAATATATTTCATATTTTTCTGATTACGATATCTTAAAGGTCATGCAAAATATATACAAATCATATATTTAAAAAAACCAAAGAACTCTTTAAAAAATTATATAGGTCTACATGTACTCCCACATAATAAGGGAATCTGAATAGTTTCAGTGAAAGGTTCATATTTCAACTCCACGCAACTTATATATACTAGTCATCATAACTAGTACTAAGTTGGAATATATATATATATATATATATAAATAAAACATGTGTAAGTTTAATAAAAAAAATTTAAAGTACCGTTTACCAAATGGTAAAAGCTTAAGAGCATGATAATGTCTTTCAGCCGCCAGCTAAACGCAACATTATTATGGTTACTGACTGACTGATTGGTTACATACCTATCTACAGCTATGCAGTGTTGTTTGCTTGTTAGGTCTTTAATCTGCGACGGACGTTAGCACGTTAGCGGTCACGGTTTTAGTTAACGATTCCCGGCTGGTAAATGATGACGTCATGCAGCGTGATGCGTTACAGAAATTTTCAAATGACCCTCAGCCATAAGATATTATCATGTCAAAAACAGACGACTTTCTAGTTATTACGCTATGACTTTAGTTCAAATATTTGGCGGCACTGTCTGCACTTGGTTACTACAGCTGTAGGCACAGCTGATCAATATTGTATTTATTTCGTAGTGTGGAAAATGGCCTCCGTTGTGAGGCGTAGTGTTCTGCTTTTTCAGATTACTAGGACATGTATTAGTGTAAAACGTCCATTTACGTCTTTCAGACATAACAAGTCATTTACATTATTTAACAAATTATGTGGCTGTGCTGTGGGCGCTGGTATACTGTATTATTTTGCATACAATGGAAACAAATTCAACACTGTTTATGCATTCAGACTAAGGAAGGTAAGACAATTTTGTTAACCCGTGTGAAATATGCCTCCTAGTCTCATATTCTTTCAGTCTTGTTACGCTGGACTTGCATTTTCTTCATTTTTGCACAAGTTCCACCGTTAAATATATTTAAGGTTATGATAAGAGTTAACAGAGGTTAACAGTGTTGGTAAGAGTGATAACAGTCGATTTTACGGTTTTGTGTCCATGACCTTTTTTATATGCTTCCGCTTTTAGTGAAGTGTTGCTATACATAATAGCACTAGCTAAGTATTCTACCTGTCACCGTGCAAGGTTAGGTAACTAGTTCCGTTGTAGGAAAGTGGGCGGTCGTTCTCGCGTGTCAGAGTTCACTGCGCATGCTGCTGCTATAAACATGTGACAACAGGATACTAGAGTCAAATGAAATTTTGACTTCATCATGGGATATAAGAAATTACTTCAAACATTTCTATTGAAATTAACTAACACTATACTGGAGTTTCTACTGTCTCATTTTTCTCATTAATAGCTTGAATAGAAATCTAATTTTATAATGGAACTTCCCAAATTATGTTGTCTAGGATGCACAAATAATTATGCTTCTCTGTGTATGTCTCACATGTACACTTTTTATATATCACATGTATATCAGTTAAATTAGTGGTGCAGGTTAACTGTGGAATACATCTAATATAACCCTTCATCTAATATATGAAGATAAGAAGGCCTCATTTGGTTCTAGCACACGTGTTCTAATGCATGTTTGCTGATGAATTCACAACGTAAGATTTAAATATTAAATTAGTACCGTTCACAACTTGCAAATAGTGAAACATGTCTTTTGACCCATATAGTTTACAGTATTTGTAAATAAATCTAGTAAAAATATTACTGCAAAATGTTTAATATGTTAAGGTGCTTCCCTGAAAACGAAATTGTTATACGGTAGCAAAGCAATTTGTGGCAATTCTATTTTTATTGTTTATATATACAGAGATTTGATCAGTGTGTATAAACAGCCTTTGGACAATCCACGTTGATAAGAGATAGAACATCATTATTTAATTAAAACAACAAACATATTAACCAGTGTGTAATACTGAAGGGATCAAAGCACCATTGCAGCCTTGACCTTGTTTTCATGTCTAAACCTAATTGTAAATGTGTTTTTATTGTTGAAACAATTGCTGCGCTTAATATGTTATATATAGGCTCACATTTATTAGTAAGAAAATTTTCTTATGAACTTCAGTGACAACATTAATAGAAACTGAAAATAATTCAGCCCAGTGAATTTTCATTATTTTATATCATAATAATGAGGATACATTAATTTTTATGTCTTCTTATCTGTTTTTCTATGTATCCATTCCAATCAGTTTGTTTTTGTTTTTGAACAGTTTATTTTCGTAACAGTACCTGTTGATCTTTTAATGTATTAAGTGGTATTTTCATTTTCTTTCCTTTCTTTTTTTAAAAGCTTTAAGACTAGAAAATTACTATAGTTATTGAGCGAGTCCTAAAAGGTCAACTTAGGTCTCTGCAGTGGGAATGTTGTTCTTGCAGTTACACGTAGCTCCCAGTAGAATGTTTGTTGACTTCATAGCTTCCAGTCTCATTCTCAATGACTGCTTATTATCTTTCAATTTCTATTCTTCAGATGTTTTGGTTGCTTCTTTTCATTTAATCAAGTGTTTTTTACTAATATATCTATTAAACCAGTCACAAAACAAAACAATATTTTTTACTAATCTATCTATTAAACCAGTCACAAAAGAAAGCATAATATTTACAGAATGTGGTAATAAAACCCATCTGAAGACTCACAAATACTTGACTGTGAAAACTGTTCAAATACTTGACTGTGTCTGGAGTTTCATACTCACGGTAGAATTTGTGAGGTTCATTGGTAATTATTAGTTTCCTTTGTTGAGTGTAATGTTTTGCATGGTTTCCCTCCCTTCATCTCTTGACTCTTATATCAACACATAACCAATCATCACTTAAATAAACAACGAGGAGACACAGACATTTGCTCGTTATATAAGCTTCCCTCAGTAACTGGAATGTATTGCTATGAAGTAGTCCATACAACGTGCTGACAAGAGGGAAGTGTAAATTCAGTAATTTTTTTCAGCTGTATTAAGTGTCTGTAATTTAAGAATATACGAGCTGATTGTTCATTATTCTAAAACAACATCCAGTATTTTGTTCCTATTTTTGTAACCGGTATGTATCCCAGTGTACATACTTTTATGAATATTTTCACAAATTAATTGATTATATTCTGTTCTGATTCTCTGATATAAATGAGCTATAAATGTGACTAATTATTTACTTTAGGTTTCAAATTTGGGAGAAATTTGTTCTTACTATAATTATATTTCATATATAAATTAAGGGGAAATTTTTATTAACCACATGCAGCTCGATGATTGCTGCGTGTCCAGTGCCCCATCTCTTTTCTAATTTTTAGAACCTTGGTGTGGTCCAGCCCCACAGTATGTAGCCTGGAACAGAAATGAACAAGAAAAGGTAACTACAAAATTTTGTTTTAGTACCATGACATGCAGTCATGAGTAACAACCTTAATTGTGTGATCCCTAATATTGCCACAAATTTTATTTTGTTATTTTTATCTGGTTAGTGTTTCGTGTGGAAAGAAAATCTAAATATACTGTAACTGATGATTGTATAAACTACTCATGTAGGTAAGAGAGTTTACATATTAAAAACTTTGATAGAGTAAATATATGGTGAATGTATCATACAAAATCATGTTGTCTTTTCATTTGTTGCAAACATTATATTGAACCCGTTTTTGGCTAGTCATTCTGTACTGTTTGACCACTTTCTCCTGTTGCTAACATTCAGTCTTGGCCACTGTGTTTGCTTATTATGTTGTGAGTAATACAGTAGAGTGACAATGTATTGGAAGCCAATTAACCAGAAGGTCATTTATTCGGCATTTCTTGGAGAGGTAAAAGAATGTCAAAAGAGTAAAATTTTAGCTTGAGCAGTGAAGCATTTGAAAATACACAGTTGGTTTACAGTCTGCTGATTCCTTCTGGAATCCCCAACTCCTGTATGTATTGGGCATTTCATGGAGTTGAAATGTACTGTGCTTGGCAGATGAAAATGGGAGAGTTTGCATATTGTTGTTAAGTCAAAACAAAAAACATGTAAAGACTGAAATTCTATTTGTTTCATCAGTTGACAAAGAGGGAAGCTTAAGTAACTTAAAATGATGAAAAAACTGGAAAGTTCTGATCTTGACAGTACAGTTCTGAGACTTCTTCCTGATGGTCCAAACTCCATCAGGCAGAAGGCTATCACAGACAGAGTGCTTCATATTTTTATTATTACTGACTTTCAATCTGTTAGAATCTTGGATTATCCTCAGAGCACATAAATCTATAAAATAAAAATTAAAATCATAATGTAATACAACAAAAAATTCACTGTATGTGAATTTTGTGAACAAAAAAAACCACTGGGTGTGGTGGATATGTTCCTAGCTGTTACTTTTTGTTTTCTTATGTTGTATTAATTTTTATTTGTTGTGTTTAGTTATCCTGAAGAGTATTCAAGATTCTGATGGATTGAAATGTCAGTTAAAAAAAAAATAAATAAATAAATAAAAAATAGTTTAGCTTCTGTCTGATGTAGGAGTTTTAAGTTTTACCTGTGATGGTACAGGTGTATTTGTGATTTCGTCAAAAGAGAAATTTTGGGAATATTTTAGAGCTTTGCTTATTTATGTAAAACTTTCAAGTGCTATTAAATGGTAATGATTAAAATGTATATTAAATTATCAAAAAAATTTCCATTTCCAGAAAAGTGCTGGTAGAAATTTGTCATGGGGGTAGTGTATGGCCTACTTTAATTATATTGTTTTATATAATAATAAAAATTAAGTTTGTGTGAACTCTATAAATTAAATTGTTGGCCTGTTTCATGTTTCTTCAAAAGACGATTAATCATTTGTTTACAATGGTATTTGTGAAAACTTCATCATTAACGAGCGTTACTTGTTTTATTACAACTGGCATATACTTGTTTTACTAACAGCATCGTGTCTTCCGAATATAATATGCATGGTTGATGTGGCTGATGTAATCACTATATAAATAAATCTGGACATAACCATTAGCAACTCACGAAATAATATTAAACTTATTCTTCACACCTGCTGCAGTTAAAATTGTGAGGATTGATATGGTACATTAAGAACACATAATCATGGGCATATTGTTTGAGGTGAATTATGTATTAAAAGGACGTGAACAAAAAAAAAAAAAAAAAATTGCAACAAGACACACTTGAAACATTATTTAGATGCTTGACTTAAGAAGCCTGTAATCTTCAAGCTGAATGGTCTGCAAATGTAGACTGTTATACATTAACCAAATATAACTATTTCACTAACGACTCGGAACACAAAGTTTTTTATGGGTAAAAACGTAAAGTTTTACCTTACAACCTGAACCGGTTTTCACTTTTAAAAATCTTCAATCTTCTTCAGAGGTTGCCGCTGGTAGTACCGTCCATCCTGTTGTTGGCGACAGAATCGATTTTCGAAAGATCGATGTTGTGTGTGTGTGGGGTGAGATATGTTCGAATAATGCGTTTGATTTGAATTGTGTCTGTTCGTTTAGGATGTCATTTTTATTTGTTTTCGTGTGTTTGTATATTTCCAGTTGTTCTAGAGTGTCTAGTTTTCGGCCTTTGTGTGTTCAATGTATCTTTGTTTGAAGCTACGTCCTGTCTGGCCTATGTAGAATTTGTTGAACAAAGAAAGATACATTGAACACACAAAGGCACTCCACTCCACTACAGAATCCACCTTTGCAAACCACCTCATTGAAGCAAAGCACACATACAAAAACTCGACATGATTCTACACGTACACACAAAAGGCCGAAAACTAGACACTCTAGAACAATTGGAAATATACAAACACATGAAAACAAATAAAAACGACATCATAAACGAACAGACACAATTCAAATCAAACGCATTATTCGAACATATCTCACCCCACACACACAACAGCGATCTTTCGAAAATCGATTCCATTGCCAACAACAGGACGGACAGTATTACCAGCGTCAACATCTGAAGAAGATTTTTAAAAGTGAAAACCGGTTCAGGTTGTAAGGTAAAACTTTACGTTTTTACCCATAAAAAACTTTGTGTTCCGAGTCGTTAGTGAAATAGTTGTATTTAGTTAAGTAACGGACACATCATGGACAATGAAATCCAAGAATATATTAACCCTATAACACCTATAATGCCACCGCTGAGTTTTTTTGTGTTTTCCATTATATCTCACAAAAGCCATTTTTAGTAATTATTAACACCATTGGATTTATTTATTTAAACAGGTTGAAGTAGTATAAAAGTAAATTTCTTTCTTGTGATTATCACACCCCACACACACAACATCGATCTTTCAAAAATCAATTCCGTCGCCAACAACAAGATGGACAGTGCTACCAGCGGCAACCTCTGAAGAAGATTTTTAAAAGTGAAAACCAGTTCAGGTTATAAGGTAAAACTTTTACGTTTTTACCCATAAAAAGTTTTTGTGTTCCGAGTCATAGTGAAATAATTATATTTAGTAAATTTCTTGTAGAGGGAGCGGATTATTGTATTGAAATCACTGTAAGGACTGGAAATATCTTACTTTCAGCGTGTGAATGGGTATTTTTTCAATTGTTCTGGTTTGATATAACATGTAAATCAATTTTCTCTTTTATAGTGCTTAGTGTTTTTACATTTTTGTTACATAATGAAAAAACAATATTAAGATATCTGTAACATGAAGACTATTTAACACATGAAAGATTTGATATAATCAGAAAATATAACTTACTTTATCCATTGGCTAATTTTCAACATATGAGGTCGACTGAGATAGGAAAAATGTAATGATAGTATTACACTATAATGATTATAATTGTAATAACTATATTCACTATATAAGTGAATTTTCACTTATGTACATTTTTATTGCTGACTTATTTTTGACACTAGCTGAAAAAATACGTTTCTGTATTACTTATTCATAGTATATTAGTACAAAAATGAGTAACAGACCAACTGTGGAACTTGGCTAGTAACCAAATGCAGGTGTGATTTCAGCATGCACCATAAAATCAAGGCGCGTTTCTCAGCACACAGAAACCGAGTACTTGGGATAATAATGGGTGGCTGGCCACACTACATTCCTTTTATGTTATTACAAGGATAACATAAGGCAACCTACCTTGTGATTGCTGAGTGCAGATGTTGAGACAAGTGAAAGATGTCAGGGATCCATTCTCCTCTTGTGAAGTTGTATACGGTGCCCTGTCATGGGGCATCACTAAGCACTGCATCTGTACTTGTCTAGGTAAACACAGGCGATACTGTCATTTGGACCAACCAGAGAAGTCTATCACAGCATGCCTGTATGAATGAAAACCCCATCTTGTTTGAAGAAACTGAAATGCTGGCCACCATTCGGAATTACTTCCCTCACCTGTTCCATGGGTCATAGAAGATCTTTAAGTGCTAATTCAACAAGTAACAAGAATCAAATCTGGTGTGGTTAATATAGCCAGGTAGTCTGTCATGCACGGTAAATGAGCAGTACTCTACCTATTGACCTTGTATACAGTATATTGAAAGCGGGCCAATCAGATCTCACCATGGTAGGCTCATCTGCTGATTGGAGGGATCCAATCAGTTGTAAGTCAGCTTTTAAAAAGGTGCAGTAGGGAAGTTGGTCTCTGGATTTTGATAGTCTGTATTGCCAGTCTTTGGGACATCTGTACCATCCTGCTATGAATCCATACTTCAATGATAATGATCATTTAAGCCATTTAAATGTCAAGCATAATGAAGGGGTTGCTTTTAACAACAGACTGCGGTTGAGAAGCCTGAAAGTTTTAACTAATAACATTGTTAACTCGGGCTGTAAAAGCCTATGAAATTATATAACTACTGTACTTATGTTTACATAGTCATTGATGTATAGCACAGGATATTTTTATTGTTCTTATAAAATGCTATTCATTTTTGTCACCTGTGAAAGTTAAATTGAGTGTACTGTTAATTTATTTCAGGAAAATATTTACTCTTCCAGTTTCTGCTGTATAGAAATTTCCTGCATTCTTAGATTTTATAAATTAACCTTCATTTTTATGCCAGACCTGAGTTAGTTTTTAGAATAGTTTGTGTTGGTTATCTTTAGTGTTAAGCAGATGGTTGCGGAAGGATTCATTCTTGATTCATGCATAGTGGCATAGCCAGGGTTTTTCTATGGGAGGCAGATTAGTCTCAAAATTTGTCCATGGTTACGGACCAAAATTTTCTGTTGTGGGAGATTGTTAATAAAGTGGGACAGGTGTTGACAGGAATAGCAGGTTCATCAGTTATAGCCAGCCTACTTTGTAAGTTATTTCACAAGCTGATACTACCTGGCTGTAGGTTTCACTTATAAAACATTATTGGCGACCTATACAACAGGTGAACATGACCTGCACCAATGTTTGTTTATTATTAAGAACATGACTCTTAGTTTAGTAGTTGGGTCATTTATCCTGTCAATAGAATATGCAGAGAAATTCAGTACTGAAGTCACATAATATAGAGTTTTCATATTCACAGAATTAAAAAATGATATTCACTCCATAATTAAAAAAAAAAAAAGAAACTTAAAGAGGCAACAATAGCATTATGGATCCAATATATAGTAATCACGCAGTGTTTTTGAATACTACAGTCATTCTTAATGATTCTGAAGACATTCTTAATATGCCATTATGTTTGTTTTTATTTTAGTGTTGTTGTATTTTGATTTATAACATCTATACTGGAACAGATGCAAGAAAGTTTTGGGTAGTAAAGTTTTCTGTAGTAGTGAATTGTAAATAATTTTATATTGTTGATTGTAATAATATTATTTTGTGGAGAAAGGCAATATTTACAACTAAGCAGTTTTTCCTAAATATTCAGTATATAATTAATTTATTAATACATTTTTGGTAGAATACATTTGGTGGATGTTACAATCTTCAGAATTTTGATTTTCAGAGGCTGACAGCATGGTATTGTCTGCAGTTTAGGTACCACTCTATTTTTTTCTGATGTTCTTAAATTGATTGAAACATCATTTAGTGAACCTAATGTTTCTCTACAAATTGTTACATGTTGTGTTATAATTTGTCTGTGCTGTTCTCTTGTAACAATAGTTCTCTGTTGTTGTTTGCATTCATTAATCTTAGCTGTCTCCGTTAGGTGCTGATTACTGTCTGGCATGCAGGCTTGCTGTTGGTCTGTCTCCATTTTTGTAGTGAGTCATGAAACACTTTTGTCATAAGCCAAAGGTGTACATCCACAGTGAATCATTCATATATCATATACTTAGTGTTATGAACTGGCATTACATAATATGAACAAACATCACGTATAAATGTAAAAATTTTTACATCTTGCATTATTGTTGGCAGGCGGTGTATGAGTTGGCATTAGAAGTGGCTTGATGCTTATTGGAACAGTTTTTGGCACAGATCATAATTTTCAAGTTTATAAATGTTTTGTTGTATTTTTAGTCGACCATTTTTTGATATAATTGTACTTTATCCGAGTAGCCTTCTTTTGTAGGTAGGTTTGGATATATGAATAAACACGTGAATTACTTGTTATTCAATACGTAGTGTAAACATGACTTTACAGCAGTAATGTTGTAACTAAACCAGCTCAGATGACATGAACTAAATACAGACGCCTGTGTTGAAGTGGTTCAGATAATGATTTGTAAATTGAAGAATGTGACATTTCTGTGTTAAAGATTACTGTAATACTAATTGGTAGCCAGAATGACAAACCAGAAGAGATGTTGTAGATGATAGTTTTCTAGTGGAAAAGTAACCATAGTGTGACTGATTATGGAGGTTACCAGTTATAAAACATATATCAGTGCTAAGAGTGCAATAAGAGGTTATTCAGCTAAACTGAAATATCTCTGGTGGATATGATCAATGTAGGAAAGACAGTGCAATAGTTACATGTACAACATTTGTTTTGCTTCAGATACTAAACACATCTACTGTTATTGCAAGTAACTGGTTATGCAGTTGCTGTAAATATTGTATATAAGTCACTCTGTTGACACCAACAATTTGGTTACACAGTGGGCAATAGAGTTCTGCTAGCGATTATTGTCTCTGTAAAGGAGATTAAGTGACACCAGAAACAGCCAGTTGAAACAATCACAAATTTAATGAAACCTCTTAATTTTTGACAGATACAATAATCCAATATCCTCTATTTGAAATTCTGCAAATTTACTAATGCAGTTGAACAATGTCATTAAAGTCATTAGGTCATCTTAATAAAAATATTTACTAAATATAATTAAATCACTACCGACTCGGACACAAAGTTTTTTATGGGTAAAAACGTAAAAGTTTTATCTTATAGCCTGAACCAGTTTTCACTTTTAAAAAGCTTCTTCAGAGGCTTAGTGATTTAATTATATTTAGTTAATTAACGGACATGTCATGGACAACAAAATCCAAGAAAAATATTTAGTTTTTCACAGTGCTGTTCTATGACATGACTCTGCAAACACCGCTGTATAATACATGCTGATAGCTGGGATCAAATGCTTTATCCATTGTGTATGGAACACATGTAATGTGTTAGTGACCACCTAAAATGAAGTGAAACCTTCTCGATAATACTATATGTACTAACATCAGGTGTATGTTCTACCATTAGGCACTACAACTTCGGCCTCCTTTACAGTTCTCCTCCATGCATTGCTGTCCTTAATCTTCTCTTACGATCTACTCACTTTCATCGTCTTCAAAAGCATCCAGGATAAATTCCATCTATCATGAGGCCTTTAAAACCTGTTTTTTGCATAAATATCATGCTATTAGCATAAACAGCAAATTTTTTCTCTCCACATGACCCGGCCATTCTAGCCTTTGTGCTTTTACAAATCTGTACCAACATCTTATACTGCCAAAAATTTTGAATTTTTAATAGTGTCACTTGAACAGTGTAAATTTTTTATTGTGAAAGTAGTATTAAATTTCCCTTATGATTACTAAGTTGGAAATATTATTAAACTAGCAGGTACCCGCGGCTTCGCCTGTGTTTATTAATTCAACCGCTAGATGTTTAAAAAAAAATTTATTTAACAGCAAAATAATTAAAACATTATATTTATTAACACTTACATCGTATTTACATAAATTGCATGGATTACATCATTTTATTTTTAATTATATTGTTACTTTCAATGTTTAACATACCGGGTTGGTGGTGGTACAAATAATAGTAAAAAAATATAAAAACCCGATATTATACAAAAACAAACTACTTTTTCATTATAGAGCTTCTGGATAAACTATATTAAGTGTCGTTCCATTTGGAGCTAAGATGTATAGATTGTCTCCATTTCCAACTCTTGAACAACCCACGTACAGTTGACCATGGGAGAAGCACGGTTTCCGAAGATCGAGTCCTACAACTTTAAGTGATTGTCCTTGTGCCTTGTTGATACTCATAGCGAAACTCAAACGAACGGGGAACTGCAAACGTCTAAATTGAAACGGTACATCTGAAGGGATAATTGGGATCCGAGGAATGAATACTACTTCACCCGCGGCATGTCCTGTCATGATGGTGGCTTCAATAATATTCGGCATCAGTTTCTTGATTGAGAGTCGTGTTCCATTGCAGAGGGAAGGGGGATTCAGATTCCTGAGAAGCATAATCGGTGCCCCAATCTTTAGCTCCAAGATGTGCGAGGGTACTCCAGGTGGCTCCAAGTTGTTCAAAAACTGTCGTGTAGTTGACAGCCTCATCTGTATTACATGTCGTGTCGTAGATTTGTAAATTCTTGTAAAAGTTGCTTATTGATGACGTTGACAGCTTCATTTCTTGGGGCAAGAATCGCTCTTTGGCACAGCCATGCGTGATCCGTGAAATGCTGTGCCACATTTAGAAACACCGCCTCAGTCAGCTGTTGTTGGGTTGTAACAATTCTTCCTATGCTTTCCATCGCCACATGTCCATCGTGAACATCCGAGATCACAGCACCATTTCCTAGTTGAAGTACATTATCGGCAAACTGCTGTGCATAGGGATCACCGTTCAGATGAACTCGCATATTTGTTGACAGTCCAAGTCTTTCAATGCAATTCCAAATGTATGAAGATTTGATGCAGGCTTGCATTTCATCCGCCCTGGTTCCGCGGGGAATAACCGGAAGCGTCTGCCGAAAGTCGCCAGCCAACACCATAGTGACGCCTCCCATTTTAACAGTGTTGCGTCTTAGGTCTTTCCAAGTGACATCCAGTGCCTCGAATGCGGCTTTGTGGGACATGGTACACTCGTTCCAGACAATCAGCCTGTAATCCTGTAGAACCTTGGCCTTTCCTGAGTTTCTTGAAATGTTGCATGTAGGAGTCTCCGCGGTTGTCAAATTTAAGGGTAACTTGAAGGCTGAGTGAGCTGTCCTCCCTCCTGTCAAGAATGTTGAAGCAATGCCGGACGAAGCAACAGCAAGGGCAATCTCATTTCTCTGTCGCACTTTTGCCAAAAGAAGATTAATAAGAAAAGTCTTCCCGGTACCACCTGGAGCATCTAAGAAGAATATGCCACCCCGCCTATCAAAAACTGCTCTAGTAATCGTGTCAAAAGCTTCCTTCTGATCTTCACCATTTTCGGCTCATTCTCCTCTATGTATGCTGTGAGCAAATCTGTGTCGTAATTTCTTTCTGTATCTACTTCACTCGGGAGGGTGGAATCTTTTTTCCTAATCGTTTGCGGAAGTCCAAAGCTTTTCAGGCCCGATCCTCCCAATGATATAATCCTATCCTCAGTGTAGATTAGAACTTTGTTGAATATGTCCTCATTGTAGTCGAGATCCATATTCTGCTGTTCAACTCGTGCTTGAAGCAGCATGTCTTCAGACAGGCTCTCCCTGTGGTTCATCCATAACTGCTCCGGACTTGACATGGAGCATGTCTGCAGCATAACAGCAAATAGGTTCCGCATAATCTTTGGAGATCGAGACGCAGCTGCTTCTTCCAACGCTTTGTTCCAGTGATCGTCGTTTTCCAGAAGTCCTCTAAGCTGGCAAGCCTCTTTGAAAGTTTCGCAGACCCTTCCATCAACTGTTCTCAAATCGTCGAATGATGTTGGACCTCTTACTTCGTGCAGTAGCAGTCGCAGCTGAAAGCATTCAGAGCTGTTTGGGTGGACGGTCGATGGATGCCGAGGGCATCGCTGGACTTAATCCCTTCTTCTTCTGGTACAATTTCACCTTGTCTACGTCGGTTCCAAGTCTTGTCTCTGCTGTTCCATGTGTATTACTTTGGGACTTGGTTGTACAGTAGTGTGCGCGCAAACTCATCTTGGATGCAAAGTCTGAAGTAAGACGTGAGTGTCGTTTCTTGAGGTGCTTGGGCCTGTTCAGCTGCATTTTCTGTTGTGAAGTAGACTCTCTGGCCGTTCTCTAGGTGGACACTTAGATGAATAACTGTAGGTTGCCGCTCGTGGATAGGAAAGTGTAGTATTCTCCACACCGCTTCGTTGGTACTTATGTATCTTCCCATTTCGTACTGATGAATTTCATTAAGCTCATTGCCTCCACTTGTCACATCAAACACGGCCATGTCGGATCCCTTATTCACATATTTGCAAACATATTTGATCGATTTAACAGAATTGCAGTATTCTACGTTGATATGCGCGTTGAAAACTTTTAATAACAGGGGACAATACGGAACAATCCACGTATTGTCCACAGACACTTCCGATCCTTGAACATTGACGTTTGCGGTGAATCCTACGTCTTGTGGGCTTCTACGACGATACAGTGGATATCCGTCCTGCCCCGTCTGAGTCTCTTTCAGAAAACGTCGAGGGTATCGCTTCGTGCAGAGTCCATGCTTCATGCATAGAGAGCGGAGATTCCTGCATCCGCAGGGACCGTGCACCATCTGCTTCGTTACAGTACTGAAAAGTTCTGGGTCTTCTTCTGGATCACGGATTTCCGCACTGATGAAGTCATCAACTCTGTGCACGTGTAAGGTATCTCTGAGCCAAACCAGAATGTGTGCATGAGGTAGTCCGCGCTTCTGCCACTCTATGGTATACATATGACACCGAACTTCACCAAAAATCTTTGCCTTTGTGATGAGACCCATGAGTACCTTGTGCTTCCGATGAAAGACTCTTGCCGACAAATCATGACGATCCTGGGGTTTTTGTCCGTCGAAAAGTTCTTGCTGTATCTCTGTCCAATTCGGATTGCACGTGAAGGTGATGAAGAGGTCAGGTCTACCGTAGTTTCGCACGTAGGTCATGGCATCCTGAGAACGCTCGTGCATGTATCTGGGACCACCGGTAAAGCTAGAAGGCAATATAATCAACTGGCCCATGTCGGCAATATTTCCATCGTTGATGACGGCATCCCTCAAATGCGCATACTGCTCCACTCTCAGTGTCCTCTGGTTAAGTCGAATGTACCTCAACCTTTCAGATTCAATCTTGGCATACATGTCAACGATAAACTGTTGAAACAGGCCTCTACTTCGCAGTAAAATGTTGAAACTTGAACAGCGCATCATCATTCTGTAAGCATAGAACTCCGTAGCAGAAATCTTCTTGGTTTGCAGCATTCCTGTAGCTGGGTTTCTTTGTCGCAGTTGAAAATGATATCCATCTTCCCCCTGCCAAAAAATTAATGGATACTGAAGCGCATCATACGATCGGTGCGTATCAGAAATTCGTTTGGTGGTGCCACTTCTTTCTTCTAAAACTATGTCTCTTGCTGCATGTTGTTCTCCGGCCATTATTACAGCCACTTCCGCTGTCGTCGGCGCATTGAATCGCCTCTAATGTTCGCCTTGTGGAGTTTTGTCTGCTAAGATAACCAGCTTGAATTCAGGACTGATCTTTTCCATGGCCGATTTGAAGCTATGGACGTAGGAGTTTTCACGATTCAGCATGTCCTGCAACTGAAGTACTATGCCTTGTCTTGTTTGTGGCACATTCCTGTAACGCTGCTGCGCTTGTTGTGTTCCGTCGCCAACAAAATATACTTGCAGAAATTTAGGATCTTCATTCGGTAGACTCTGTAGACTCCCGATGCGATGATATACTTGACCCTGAACCTTGAACGTCGGCATGAATCCTGGCTCTCTAATTTCCTTTGGTGGTGCCGAAAGAGGTCATCTGGAAGCATGAGTTGTAACGTCTGATATTTTGCAGGAAATGTTTAGTCTCCATGGAATCGCCAATCAGAAAAGCACTTAGGGGCTCGGGAGGATCCATTAACGGCATCATTTGAACCTTTCCTCCGCTGCAGCACATACCTGGGGCTTCACCTTTCCACTTCATTGCTTCACAGTGTTGGCATGTTATAGACATTGATCCTATGAGACACAAAGGAACGGAGGCATAATCCGCTGATGGGTCATAATCAAAAGCTGCATTCTCTAAAGTTCTCCAAATGCGCATTCTTGCAGTAGTTGTTGCAGTTCTAACTTGCTGTAGTCTTGATTCTCTTTCTGGGATTGTTTCAGCTTCTCTTCTTCTTTGCTCTCTTTCTCTACTCTGTTGTTGTCTTGATTCTCTTTCTGGGGTGGATTCCGCTTCTTTTCTTTCTTTCTCTGCTCTGTTGTTGTCTTGATTCTCTTTCTGGGGTGATTCCGCTGCTCTTCTTCTTTGTTGTCTTTCTCTGTTTTCTTCTTGTCGAGTTCGTACACTTTTTTTTCGGAGGAGGCTGCGGCATATTTTTATCACAGTAAAAATCAAAATGTTATGTTACGTTCAATTTAGAAACCGCAACACATCGGTGTTGAATAATCAGCCAGAAAATCTGAAAAAAAAACATAAAGGCGGCCGTGGAAATAATTTGAAATGAATTAAACTAATAACTAATATTCTAAATTTCGACCTCATAATTAATTTTTTAAAATGTTTATTTGAAAAATCAATTAATTAATAAAATCAAAAGCATATTTGAGTTTAATATACTAACCAATCATTACCCTTTCAAATGAAAATGAAATTATTTAAGCAATTATCTTAATTTTTTTTTGTAACTATGGCTGGCGTGGAAATGAGTTCGAAATAAATTAAACTAATTATTAAAATTCTAAATTTCGACATCATAATTAATTTTGAAAAGTTACAGTGAAAAAATTGGAACTTCCCATTCAGGCCAACATACATGATCAGCTGTGCGCGCGCTAAAAATCACGTTTTCCGCCAGTTTTTCGCTCATAACTTGCGAATGAACGCGAAAATTAAAAATCCGGCTTCGAGGTGCATTCGGACCCCCCTTCCGTCCACCTATGTTGAAAATTTCAAATCTCTGCGTGCCGTAGATTTGGCTGAGCATCGCACGCACGCACGCACGCGCACGCACACACACACACACACACACACACACACACACACACACACACACACACACACACACACACTTCCTTTTATTATTATAGATATACATATAATGATTATAGATTATACATTATGCATTAGTAAATCGTAGATTGTTAAATGTATAGAAGATTGGTGCATTGCCCAGTTATGTGAAGTATACACTGATAAACAAAGCAAATGAGACCCGTTTACAGTTAATTGCTCTTATAACTAAAATTAGGACACTGAATACCTCCGGAGTAGGGAAGCAATGCAGTAAAACTGCCCTTGTTTTGTGTACAGACAGTTTTCAATACAAACTGACTGATATTAGCAGCTGTGTTTTTAAAGATCATAGAATGAGTAGAGTAGGATGCTTCCTAAAAATAGGTCTGTGTTTACATCCTGGCGACAAACCATACTTATTCAAAACTTGTGTATATTGTATTGTACACAAAAAATTTACAGGTATTGCACAGAGAAGGGCATTGAAAATGCTTCAATAAATCTAAAAAATATGTATATTTATGTTCATTCACCAATCAATGAATTCATTCTTCATTTACCAATGTACAGATTATAAGTTAAATGTAGTCGCATTCATAAGCGAAGTTTTATATGTGTACTACGTTATTGACAACAAAGAAGTAGTTTCTATGGAAACTCACCGGTTCCCATTTTAGATCACTCACCAACGGTCGTTTTCAAATGTGCGACACGTCCTTATAAACATTTTCAATGTTAAAATTCCATGTACGTTTTACTTATCCTACAGCGTTTATTACATAATTTATTGTATAAGAACAGCGAAAAATGTGTCCCAGAATTTAGAGTGGCTAAGAAGAAGTTTCGCGAGTACGAGACAACATTTCTTAGTTGGAAGGGAAAAAGCATTATTTTAGGGAAGTAAAACCTTGTAGATACTGTTCCTTCACTTTACACAGTTAATCGTTGTACAACAACTTACTGACTTGGAATTAAACAGTTCTTTTTATACGGTACGAGGTATGCGGTAGTGTATACTGGTGTGTCACTGATGGGCAAGCCTGCATTGATAACCGGTGTACAAGAAACATTGGAACATTAACGTAATTATTTTGAATGAATTCCAACAGTGTGTATATGTGGAAATGTAGGTACAAAATTAGAAAAATGATTAGAAGTAGATAACCCTTAGTCTATACGATACTGTTCTACTTAAACAATTGTCTTGTGTAGTTCAAGTGCATACATCTGTTGAGAAATGTGTGTTCACAGTGGTGTCAATTGCCTTACACATCAATGTACGGCTGAAAAGACTGTTTTGAACATCATTAGTTACATCCTTTTATACTTCAAAAATACGCATTCTGGAATCTAGACAAGTAACAAGTAGACAAGATTTTGGAATCGAAGGAAAAACGAGGCAAACTAATTTTTTTGCAGAGTTGCAAGCTGGTAAGGTAAAAGAATTTCGAGAAAACATTCGTCCCCATGGGTATGTGCAATGTAAACAGTTTTTTTCATTGCATTTTTAATAATGACACTTGTAAACTATAAATTAAAAAAGTTTTAATACATTTTACTAAAATAACTTTGTCGCATTAATAACTGGATGTCAGATTACGTGCAGACGAAGAAGAACTGGGAATGTCTGAGAAAAGAATAGTAAGAATACAGCGGCGGATTATCCATTAGACCCGGTAGGCCCGGGCCTAGGGGCCGCAGGCTTAAGGGGGCCGCAGGCCTTTTTTTTTTTGCTTAAATTATTTTTATAGATTCTTTATTTTTCATAATGTTTAACAAAAGCGTTTTACAGTTGCAAATCGCAATTTCGATCTTATGTTAATTTATAAATTATATAAAACTAAATTAAATGTCTCAAATTCTTCCCATCATTTAAACAACGTTCTCTATTGCGTCACCAGGTGCCACTAGCTGCTAACAGTCATCGAGTATGACGCATGGCATCATTCTCCAACCCTGGTACCGACCTGTATGTACGACCGTGTGCCTGAACAACAAAGCAGCTGTTTTTTTTTTTGAGGTTATTGTTACTGGTTAGCCTAGAAAGTTGGGAAAGTTTTAGTTCTACAAGTCTACAAGTGACAAGTGCGTTGTATTAACTAGTGTTGAATGTTTTTGTGTGCGAAGTGCGACTCTGTGTGAGGCTAAACGCTTACAGTAGGCATCTTAATCAAACTCAAACATGAGTAAAAATTTACACACCGCAAGTGGAGCTTACAAACGTAAGTTAAAAAAAAGCTTAAGGACGATGCTCATTTGAAATCTTTGCAAAAAACAGTTAAGTTACATAAGTTGTTTACAACTTCAACGATTTTGCAAAGTATTGATTCTGAAAATTAACTTATTATGTTATTAACTTAATATTAAATTATTAAATTAAGTTAAATGATAGGCCTAGTTGTAGCGTTAACGAATCTGAAGTTACAGATTCTGTAACGGTTTTGCAAAATACAAGTACTGATCCAGAAGATACTGTTTTAAACGATATTCCGTTAGTCTTAGTACGTAGGCTTTCACGGCCGGTGTCATTATGATTATTTTCTAAAACTTCCGGGCTGAAAGGCCGTGGTCGAGTGCTTGATCTACTGCTAAACGTTTCGGCCGCACCACCGGTAGCCATCTTCAGTAGCGAAAAATTGTGTTCGAATAGATGACACGCCGAACACTTCTCCCAATGAACTGGGAACAAGCAACTGATATTCCGTTAGATTCAGAAGCACGAGTACAGTCTAACTGTAATGTGCAAGGACAAATTCTTGAATTTGATTTAACGGACCCAAATTTTTGGGGACCATTAACAAATGAGCTAAAAGATAAAATTGTTAAAAGCCTACCACAGGACTTGTCAAAAATAACTGACTGTGATTTTGCGAAATCTAAACGCGTTTATCCAGACAAGACAAGATATGCCAACAGAACTATGTTATTTACTCGTTTGCAAAATGGACAATTACAAAAAAGAGTGGTTAATGTATTCTAACTCTAAAGGCTGTTTTTATTGTGTACCGTGCAAGCTTTTCCATACAAATGAAAATGATACCGTACTGAAAACGCATTTATTCATGGTTTTAACGATTGGAAAAATAGTTCTAGACTTTTACAACATGAAAAAAGTTCTGAACACAGAGTTAACACGCAATCTTACGTTATGAGAGGCAATGTACTTGGAAAAATTGATTCTGCTCTTCATCAAAAGTATTTAATAGAAGTGAACTATTGACACAAGGTTTTAACTCGTGTTGTTCATGTAATTAAATTTCTTGGTGCTCGTGGACTAGCCTTTCGGGGTTCTGAAAATGAAGTTTTTGGATCTCTATCAAATGGCAACTTTCTATGAATTCTTGAGGTAATAGCTGAATACGATGATTTTTTAAAGATCCACATACAAAACCATGGCAATCCTGGGCAAGGAAAGATAAGTTATTTGTCAAAAACAATCTGTAATGAATTTATTGGAACAGTGTACAATAAAATTGTTTCAACAATTCTCGAGGAGTTAAGCGAGGAGTTAAAATCAAGCAAATACTCCTCTATAAGTGTTGATTCAACACCTGGTATAACTCATCATGACCAATTAACTATAACGTGTCGGCTACATTGTAAGATGCGCCACTCTGCTTTATATATAAAAGGTTTGTAAGCATCGTGACGCATATAAGATGCGGCACTCTGCAGATCTATCTTATAACGTGTCGGCTACGTTATAACCTAGGGAACCCGTGATAATTGACTCTGGCCAATTATACAGGCTGCCTTCGTTGTAACAAACTGAAAATTAATCAAATCACTATCAATAATTATAAGTACTCTAATAAAAGGAAACTGTGGAGGGAGGTCTGCTGATTTATGCACTCAATTTAGTATGTAACAAAGATGACATCTCTTTATTTACGTATGATTGATAATACATTACAAATAAAAATTTTAGCTTACACGGAAATTGTAAGGGGGGTTTCTGTATTAAAAATGATAATACAGTTAGTGTATTTACCTCGGATCCGAGTCTCTTTAAACTAGTTAGGAATTTTCAAATTTACTCTACTTCTTTAGTCAATTACATTATTACTTAAAATACCATTAGAAGAATGGTTTCGTTTAGTTGTGCGATGTTCCAAAGCTACATCACAAGAGTTATGTTACAAAGTATGATTTCTGAAATTTCTTGTTACAACATTGTTATTCTTAACGCTTAGAGATTGTCATTTAAAGTCTTTTTCTTTTAAAATTACTTATATTTAAAAGATACATTATTCACGGAAGACGAGCTTCCGCGTCACCTCTAGTTAATCGTTTCAGTCCATGTCCTGCCGCGTGATTCTTCTGTACTCTCTTAATAGTGGGTCGTCATCGTTGTAGTCTTTCCGGTGGAGGTCCTCGGAGTCAACTAATGATGAAGTGGCTGTTACGTTGTCATCTAGAATGAAGTCGTCCTGTTTCTCAGTGGTAGTGAAATGCAGTTGAGGTCTTAGTCTTCACTTTTCACAGTTATTCCCATCACATTTGTAATAGCACAGTAGTATTTGAGTTTATATATTCGTTACACATTATGACGGAACCCTAAAATAACTTGAACTATATTTTTAATAGGAGATGTCATCTTACACACTTATTTTATTCTTTCACATCTTTGTGTTAAAACACTCTACATTTTAGTTACATAGATCTCCACACCGTTAGTTGAAGCTAATAAAAAAATAAAAAAAAAACATTTTGTGCAGCGCTCCGCTTGGAGCTGTTTACAGATTGAACGTCGCATCTCAAGTCCTACATTGTTACAACAGGAAAATTGTAACGACGCGGAGTGAATACTCCGCCATAACATAGTTCCAACTTTTAATTAGTAATACAGTTTTACAGTTCGACATAATAAACAATCAAGACTTTGCTTGTCTACAGAATTCATTACAACTACTACTAGTGACTTTGAATTATTTATTATTTACATTATAGTTTACAGGTATTTTTATTTAATGCCGGGTAGGTATGCAAGTTGGATCCGGTATACACAGGTCATAGCATGATAATTTAATAAAGGGTTAACAGTTTTTTTAACTCTTTCTTTCTCAGCTTTAGTTAATTATTTTAGTTAAATTCCCTTTTTAATACTCATTACTATTACGAGTTAGTTCAGGGGTATTCTTCGGTTTAATAGTGCGATTTAATGGTTTTAACTAACTTCCCATTTTATATTTTTATTATTTATTATTTATTTATTTATTTTTTATTTAAATCGTCACATAACTTTTATTGTTCGCTATGTTTTAAATAATGGATGTCCAACAGAGGGGTTTCTTAAGTTTATTAGAATGGAAAACCACACTGCTGCTGAAATGGAAGCATTAATTTTGAACACGCTTTCGTCACTAGACATTTCTATTGATGATATGAGAGGTCAATCGTACGACAATGCCGCAAACATGTCTGGGCAATATTCAGGACTTCAAGCTCTAATTAAAAGTCGCAACCCTCTTGCAGAATTCATTCCATGTTCAGCACACTCACTGAATTTGGTGGGCACGCACGCAGCTAACTGCTGCCTTCAAGCAACCAAACTATTTATGTTTATGCAAGAGTTATATGCGTTTTTCAGCGCATCAACTTCAAGATGGGCAGTAATTGAAAACATGATAAAAGACAGTAACATCAAGAAAAATCTCTTGCCCAAAAGACTAAATATAACCAGATGGTCAGCCAAATGGCATGCGTCAAGAGCTTTACTACTTCATTACTGTGAGTTTTATAAAGCACTTCAAGATATTTCTGAAAACCCACAAGAAAAGCCAGAATCCAGAGCTGCAGCAGAAGGATTATGTCATTTTTTTGGAAGAATAGAAATAGCGATATTACTTGTATTATGGAATGATATTCTGGAGCGCTTTAATGCGGCAAGTAAAACTATGCAAAGCATTAGTACTGACTTAGGAATTATTTGCAATCTATACAAATCCCTTTCAGAATATGTTCAAGGATTACGAGAACGATTTGACTATTACGAGATGAAGGGTATGGAATTGTGCAAAAGTGAGGCTGCTGACTACAATCTAGATTCAAAGAGGACAAGAAAGAGAAAAACATTTCATGATGAATCAAAGAATGATAATGATACCTGCAGCACCTGCAGACTTGACGGGAGACAAGACATGATTGTAAATAAATTTTATCCCATAATCGACAACATTTCCAGTGAGCTAAAAAACAGATCGAAAATTTATTTCGATCAGAATGAAGTTTTTGGTTTCATATACAAACTTTTTACCTTGGAAAATGAAGAAATTCGGGAAAAAGCTTCCGTTTTGACCCAGAAATATCCTGCTGACCTTACCTCAGATCTTGGTGGAGAATTTGTTCATTTTAAGGTGTTTATCGAGGCTCTTAACTTAAATGTAAAGTATCACCATTTGCCTGCTGAGTTCTTGAAGTTTATACGTGAAAAACAGTTGACAACTCTTTTCCCCAACATTGACACAGCTTTGAGAATTTTTTGTGTATGATATCAACAAATACATCTGGTGAAAGATCTTTGAGTATTTTGAAACGAGTAAAAAATTATCTTCGTAACTCAACCACAGATTCCAGACTTTCAAGCTTAACCAGTTTCACAGCAAATGCAGAAATATTGTCAGAAATGAACTTTGATGATATTATTAAGGACTTTTCTTTAACGAAAGCACGGAAAGTTGATTTGTAGTTTATTATTATGTTTTAATAAAACTGTTTTTAGCACATTAACTTCAGCTATTGATTTCCTTATTGATCTTATAATGAATTATTAATTGTCTTTACATTTCAATAAAACTATCTTTTATTTAGCAATGATTAGGCTATTTTTTATATCCAATCCAAAAACTATGCTTCAAAGGAAAGTTTCACGATTTGTATAGCTTAAATTAATAAATAATTGATTTTTTTACATAATTTCATAATACTGATAAAATTTTACTCAATTAAAACGTAAACTATTTCCTTGAAACTTAATCTGGTGTTGTAATTTTTTAAAATATTTTTTTATTTTTGTTTTCATTTCAAATTTCTATTTTTAAAGGTCAATGTAAAAATCTTGTTGTACATGAGGTTGGGGGGGGGCGAGCAAATCGGGCCTAGGGGCTCAAGGGCGTCTAATCCGCCACTGAGTAAGAACGTTGTATGGGTGAAGGAAGAGGAAAGAGTGTACAGAAGACAAGCAAATCAGGAGATTTAAAAAAGTAAATTAGGAAGACATTGTGAAATTTTTTTAAAAACATTAGGCTAAGATGATTCGTAAAATGGAAGGTGCAGGGAAAGAGACACAAAGGAAGACTAAAGACGAGATAGAAAGAGGAATTCCCGTCTTAAATTCTTTCAGTGACGAGTGGGGTCGTCTCACTTGACTCTGAAGAGTTTCCCCAATAGGTACGACTGCAGTTCACTTTTATATATAAATAAAATCCGATTTGGAACATTGGCTTTCTCATACATCTAAAAACTACACGCATAATTGCAGAAACACAGAAGCATGTGTATAAAGTTAGAAAATACAAATACAGTCAACCGAGTGGACAGGAATTTTATGTCCAAAATATTGGAGAAAGCGATAGCCGAAACGATAAACAACTCTCCACTTTTATAAGGGCACAAAAATGACCATAAGAATATTCGTTTAAAAGACTGTCTAAAACTTTCACCAGTTACTCTGACAAAGGTTACAATTTTACAGTAGCGTTATTTATAATTTGTATTGACGACTCTTTGAGAAGAAACAAATACATTCTGAAACTGCACTGAGACTGACATGAAATTTCTTGATAAATATTTGTGTTGGGAAACGAGCAGTTTATAAATAAAGACAGACCGAAATCTGAATAAACAACGAGAATCATCTACAGACATCAAGATAGGATATATATCTTCGGTTTCACTTGAACGCGCTATAAGAAATCGACAAGTACAACGAAGTTAATGTATTTACGAGACAAGACTCATAAGTATTTTGAGTATTTATCAACTAATTTAATTGCCTTAGAGAAGATAAATCTTGTGATCACGATACAAAAAAGTAGTAAACTACAATGATACGTGGCCAGTTTTTAGAATAATTAAACCAAGATTACGAGGGAAAACAAAATTGACATTATACATACCGGTTTAACGACATTATACATGACGTGCCTATGTCAAAGTTAGACGTTGATTAGTAAACAAGGAAGAAGAACTATGGGTTCAGGAATGATATTCGTGAGGGGGTTGAAATCTATAGTAGACTGAATAGAATAAAAAATGTGCGCATACTAGGAGTCGGGGGAGTATATTATAAATAACGTTACAGAACACTGAAGAATATGAAAAGAACATGTAGGAAGAATGTGGAAAGGCGGATTCCATAAGACATATTGAACTGCAAGTCTTCAGACTGAAAAAATTGAAAAATAGGAGAGCCTAAAACAGGAGAAAGTGGAGAGATCACCTTTGGAATCGGAATAAGGAAAACTTCCAAATCTAGAAAATGATTAAGGGTGTGTGTGCCTTCAGTCCAAATGTTATTGCTCCGTTACCCGTTGGCATAAAAGCAACTGTTGTCAGTCGTAATTAATGTTTTATCTCGCATCAGTGTAGATACGTTAGCAGAGTGACGACGACACGACGTGTCGGCTCCATTGAAGGTGATAAACAGCAGTTGAATACTGATTGTGGTAACGCTGCGTCGACGTGAAATCAAAACGGTAATCTCGTCTTACTAACGATGCAATCTGGTTGGTGCACAGAAACAGTGTCGGGAAGTAACGCACTTTCAAGAACCCATTGTCTCATCAAAACGCTCTGCATGTAAACGTTCTGACCGCTTAAAGGATTTGGTTAGTATTTTTGTTCAGTGCGATATGTTAATTCTATAGTGGTCTATGGAAATCATATACAACGTGGTGTTCTTCTTCTGGTACCAAGTCGGGCCCCCCGACGTTAGCAATTACGAGACTACCTGAGTGGTCTTTGTCTTCAGCTAATCAATATTTGTTTAGCCCTGTGTATTCAGGTCCAACCGCATATGTTTTTAACCGTGAGGTCTGTTTCTCTCCCATTCCTTTATGGACTTCCAAAATAAATAAAATTTGTACTACAATAAAATCAACCTTAAAGTTAGAAGTTTTAAAATTTTGTTTTGTCAAGAGGAATGAGATCAGATTTGCTGATAACATTTTTAATATATTATGTACATCAAGTGCAGGCTTCCTTGTACATATGTTATGTAGGTACATCAAAAGGCTTCAGTGTAAAATTAGATAATATGGTATGAATTTTCGGCAAAAGTCGTGTAAACAAAATTTTTCGGAAAAATTAGTGTTGGGCAACGATTATTAAAAATTACATTAGCATTTAACAAGCCGTTAAAAGAATGTAAAAGGATGGAATGATATTACAAGAACGTATTCAGAAATGTACACCTGCCTAAGGTTATAATATTTGTGAAAATGGTATTAAAAAATAGTCTAAGAATTTTTATCTTAGAATCTACCACGAGAAATTTCACCTACAAATGTACTTTGACGAAAATGATAGTGTAACGAGAACGCTGTCGAACAGTCGAGAGCCTCCACTCGTCCCTCCAGTAGTCGCGCAGGTGTAACCTCAGCCAAGGCCGCGTTCAAGTATGTTCCAGATTGTTCAGGAGAGTACTTGAAATACGCAATAGCTGACACCGCATTAAGGATGGAAAGTTCATTCTAGAACACGTGCGCTACTATAAAGAGCCACAGTAGCTGGGTTGGAGTCAGTTCGTTGAGCGATTTCCTTAGTGCGGATTGAGTGGTGATTGAAGTATTGTAGCGAAGTGTTATTGTGTTATAATTAGTGTGGAACTCTATTGTTTGACATTATTATTGCGCGTGGACAAATTTAATTTGAATTATTGTACAAATTGATTACAAACTGTTATTTGTGATTAATTAAAGCTGGTGATTAGTGACTTAATTGGTGTCTGTAATTTGTTTCCACTGTACCATACGACGATCAGTGAGACCGTCGTAAAAATAGTAATTTTAAAACGGACGATCGTAACGAGTAATCGTGGTCTCGGAAAGTAATTTTGGTTGTGCAGGAATTCGTTAGTTTATTTGCCGTATATCTGGAGTTATGGAAGTGTTAATACTGACTGTATTAGTTTTGATTTAATTTATAAATATTATTTTTTCAAACGGCTTTTAAGTTATTAGGAATGTACACCTATTAACATATTTGGCTCTATACCCATTTTTCACGCATGGTTGTCGGAACTGGTTACACGTAAGAATATCGTACAATTGTCAGACGTCGGTTAGAGACGCCAGAAGTCTTTGATATACTGGCATATCGTATTATTGTATAATTTTTTTATAACGATTATTTTTAATAAATAGTGTATAATGAAAAATTCCATAATTTTTATGCAAATAAGTTGATACGTAAGTTAATAAGTTGATAAATAAATAAGTTAATTATAGGAGTTCATAGTTTTCACCGCTGAAGCTTTCCTGTTCTTGTACTGGTTTCCTGGTGTTTAGGCGGTTGTAGTTTTCGTCACCTGACGTTTCGGTTATATCTGTGGCAGTCCTTCTTCATTTAAAACATATTTTTTCCCATTTCATTTTAAAATGTTATTCAAATAATAGAAATGCGAACAGAACATTGTAGAGGAAAAAATGTATAGTTCTCGAAGTGCTTCAGTGTAAAATTATATTTCTGGATTGTTTGCAAACAATTTTTCGTATACAGTTTGTAAACATCGGTATGAAAATCTGTGCCACAGTACAAATCTACAGTAAAAATCTGACAGATCTACAGTTCAGACCTGTTTTATGACAGATGCGTTTACCAACAGATGGACGTGGATAGTTAAACTTACGAGGGAACCCGTGTTGTCACTGTTTTGGTTCTGTAGTTCACTTAGGTGCTTTTATTTTTACCTTTCATCAAGTATTTTCATTTTTGTGTCAGGGATTAGAACGTAGTCCTAACGGAGGGATTATTAGTGAATTTTTGCCAGTATTTAATGATTAGTAGGTTTAAGTATATCTCTATTGGAAGGCTGAAAATTTCATCGTTGCTATTTCATGTACTTAATTTTGCAGCCCCGTTAATGAATATTCTTCTAATCTTGTATCTCTGCAAGTAGGCTAAACCAGACAGATTTAAGTAAACAAAATGTAGGTGCACATTTATAAATGTCTTCAAAAAAATAAAAATACGGATTTGCCCTTACATTCGACATAACGCCTTAGCCGATACTGATTGGGTATGTCATTGACAGTAGGCCTACATGTGATGGTTATGCATTATTATTGTCCAGCAGCACATGTGTAATGTTATAATGGAAGATATGTTCAGTGAATGTAAGAAGACGTTTTAAGCGATTAGTGAAGAATTTAAAGTTGTAGTGATATGCTTCCCGCGTTCTAACATACCGAATCCGATAGGCAATAAAAAATTTCGAGTGCTTTGGATAGGGATGTAAGTATAATGCGTGCCTTTCGTGTACTCTTCCACATATTTACATGCGGGAATACCCAAACAGTAGCTACATCTGACGAGCTCCCAAAGACATTGTGGTTAGCCCTTGCACACGTACTGTACGACGAAGCCGCAGACTGTTGAATCTAACATGAGTGTAACGTAGGCCTACCGGAATAAATGTAGTTGCCTCCCCACATATCAGCTGAGGAGATAATTTGTGTAACGTGATCATGTTTTAATGTAGTTTGTCCTACGTAATTGTTTTACGTATAACGGAAAAACAAATCGTATTAAAATATATCGTACTCTTAATACAATTCCTTATCAACTTAACTGCTGTCGATAACAACCGGACTTACCGCGAGCGGTTGAGTTTGTCGTGGAGCGAGTACGTAGTGGGTTTGTTGTCTAGTGCAACAGTTGAGTGCTGAAATCTTTCAAAGTAGAAAAACTTATAAGTGTTCCTAAACAGATGGATGTGTATTATAACCTCGATGCAATTACAAAAAAATTGTAATTTTTCCTCCAACTATCAATTGTTCACCTAAACGCGTTGTTCGAACAAAGTACGCTACAATTCAAAGATAAATGCAACAGATTTTTTGTTTTGTTTTGTTTTTAAAGTCTTCTTCCGGCATGAACCGCGTCAAAAATGTCTTGTACGACAACGTTTCACCCATATTACAATGAGAATCTTCAGGTCTATGTGACGATGAGGCTGGCGAGTTAGTGTAGAAGTGGTGGCGGGTGGTTCGGTTGCGTATTTACATTCCCCCCCTACGAGTTCAGCCGATGGCTGAAACCACTTGGGAGTATGTAATGGTTGTCGCGAAAATCTTCCGCCGTTTCCACAGTCCCCCAACGGTCTCAGCCAGCTACAAGTAGTGCTGTATTCTGCCTAGCACTTAGACATGTGGGGGCAGAACCCGTGCTTGAACCAAATACAAGTTTGCTCATCATCTTTAAATATGAACGTTCAGTAATTTCAACAAATAGTCGTTTTATCCGATAAAATATTGTATTGAGTCTCTTTAAGGGGAGTCCCTACTGAAAATGAGCAAAAATTGATAAAAAATGAAAATTTTTTCGTTCCAAATTGTTCTATGGTTAGTTCTTTATATAAAAAACACACTAAAACGTTTTTTCCGAAATATTTTGTAGGCAAAAACAAATTGTTTGGGAAAACCTAGCACCTAACCGATTTACATTTCATTTAGGTATTATAGCAAAACAATATTATTTATTAATATAATTTTTCACATATATATCATATTAGTACTAATTTGGAAATAAATGTTACATGTATAAAACATCAGCTGTTTTATTTACAGTGAAAAATCAGACTTGTAAAACAGCTGATTGACATGTTGTTGATAACCTGCAATGTTTTGTTCCCTGCTGTGTTGAGCTTTGTAGAAGACATTTGTTCCTATAAATTATTAAAAATGTAAAATAAAATATTCTATTGTTCTTTGAATTAGAATTTATTATTTTAACACCCATAGAGTAATATGGAAGCTTTGCATTCCATAAATATTTAAGAAAGGAATATTTTTAGAAAATCCGAGTTTTTCACGTTTTTATACATACTTTTTGATATATCTAAAAAACTATAACTTACTGCTCTGAAATTTTACAAAGGTCTTTGGGATATAATTATCTAAAAACACTCATTTTTATTTAATTTGAGCTGATAGTTGCTGTGTAAAAAATTTGTATTTATAAATGTAAAAATAAAAAAAAAAGTTTACTATTTTCCACAAAAAAATTGTTTTTAATTACATCCTAAGAAAAATACGTTTTTTTTTAGATAATTTTACCCCTTCAAAATGATACTTTCCAAAAGGTCGCGTAGGACTTCTTTTTTTCTGGTGTATCAATTTGAAAAATATTTCAAAAACGTTGCTAAGAAACGTTAAAAAATTCAATTTTTAATAGTAAAAACATGTTTTCCAGTTACAAAATTTTACTCTTTATTTAGTGCAACAATAAATAATAAAAAATCTGAATAAATTAAAAAATTACAAAATAAACATTTTTGCCATTTTCAGTTGGGACTCCCCTTAAACCCCTATTAATTTTTAATAACAATATAATTGTATAATATAATATATTCATATAATACAGTATAATAACAATATAAATTAATATTATTGTCTGAATTACCACATATTATTTTTATACAGCTTAAGAATACTTTTCTAACAAGACGTTTTTGGTCATCTTGAAGCAAACTTCAGTCAAATGGCCATTGAACTTTGATAACCTAAGCGATTCCCCTCGAGAGAGGAAATTCTCTTCTGCTTACGGTATACTGGTGGAGGGAGGTTGGTATTATCTCCTTTTCCAAAGAGGGTTCTTTAATTCTGTAAATATTCATCTTTAAGCCCCCTCACTTATTATTTTCCGTAAAAAACTGTTACAACCCAAAACAAGTCTCGCTATTTTTCATTTTTAGACGCTCTTTAAGCATGAAACAAAAGGGAACACACCCATTGTAAGCGTATCCTAGCCCGATATATTAAAAAAAAATATAAAATAAACTAAAAAAAAGAAATGCGTGGGAGAGAGGTGAGTCAGTGGCTGAGATCGTAGGGGGTATGTTAAGGTATGTGGCCAAGGCTACTACATAGCTCCTCTGAGTTCATCGCGCTGAAACCGTAGGGGGACTGTAAATGCGCGATCTGGTAAGTGGGTGAAGCGTTGTCATTTTTTGCCGCCGTCCATCCCGGAAGAAGACTTCAAAAACAGAATGGACAGCGACCGTGGAAGCCTATGTGACAATATAGCTTTTTGTTTCTGTTTTAATAACAGTTAATTCGCGTATAATAAACCTTAATAAAAGTAATAATAGAACTTAAAATTGTATTGTTTGAAATGTAATTTCAAATTGTGAAATTTTTGATCTGACCCTAATACTGCAATTCTAATCTTATCAATGTTGTGAAATTGTGACATTAAAAATCTATATTAGAGAACTTTAAACGTTTCTTGATGAACTGGTCCCTGTCTGATTAGTTGTGTACTAACTGGCGCTCCCATATGGGCTATAAAATATATCCTTTTAAGAAATAGTTACATACAATTCTTATAATATAATACACGATTGGCGGTTTGCTGTTGTATCGTGTCATGCTGAAAAGGAGAATGTTCGTCGTCGCAGCTATTATTTTTAATATTAGTGTTAACGATATAATGAAAAAATATATAATATTTCAGTGTTGTATCAGATTTATTATATGTAATTTTAGGTACATTTGTTATTACGTCACGCGGTGTTTAAAATCACCTTGCGTGTGTAGTTTCAAATAAGAGTTAGTACTACTACGGATTTTTAGTATAATGTGTTACAGGCGGTGGACTTTTATTTCAGTATAGACCTACAGAATAAATGGGTCAGGGGAATTTATTTCTTAAGGAAGCGTGAGTAGTTGTTCGCAAACGGGAAAATATAATAATTGTGGTGTGTGCGAATTATATGAGCAGAACGCTTGATTATGTAAGCTTCGTAGTTGCGTTATATTTGTGAGAAAAGAGTATCTATCACCTTCGTGAAACAAAAAATAGAATCTGCTTTTCTGCTGTCTCATTGCACTATACGTGACTAAAACATTCTCTCTTGTCTGGAAGAGATACTGTTATTTTTGGATCCCCATGGAACTACCTGTAAAAGTTAGGGTGAATATTGTGAAGTGTGTGTTCTTAGAAGTCAGAGTCTTGCATGTAAATCACACCGATGATGTGGCGGTGTATACGAGTGAAATTGAGAAGCACACAGTTTTCTGAGCGACATGAATGAATTCGTATATCACCCTCTACGCTTGGAAATTCTATATGACTTTTGTTGGTAATTAGGCCTAATAAACACAGATTCATAGGTGATTTTCCTGACGGCTTCAAATGAAAACGACTACTGATGTATAATAAACACTAATTGTTTATTTCATTTGGTTAAAGGCTTGGAAATATAGCGATTCCACGGCCAAACGACTCTGAGGGAAAGTTTTTAAAGAATTGTTTATTACAATTCGTTTCAAATCTGTAATAAGTTAAACTCTAGGTGATGATGAAAACACGTTTTAATGATTTTTTTAAATGGAATAAGAAAAATTACAGACAGTTACTTGTACCTATTGTTTATTTAATTATATTGTATTGAAACACTTTTTAGGAAGTAATGAGTTTACAATGTAGAATCTAGTACATTTTAAGCACAGATGCAATGAATGTACAAAACAGCGCTAAAGTAAAGACATTTTGAAATAGAATAGAATTTGCTGTAGGAAGAGTTCACATGTAACGTTCGTTACTGACTCGTTATTGTGAACGGAATGTAGATATTGTTAACGGAATGTAGTTATTTTATTTAGAATCATTTTAAAAGTGATTTAAAACGTAGTGGCTTGTGGACTATGAAGGATGTATTAATTTTGTTAACGAACTTCTCTGTTTTGTTTTGGCTGTACACTAAAGTATATGTGACGTGGTGACGTAGGTGTGACACAGGCCTACATACACTATCCAAACAGTTATTTCGTAGTGTGCAAACATTGACCCTAGAAGTAGTAATATTAGTTTCAAACTAATTGTATATATGTTGTTGAATATTTTGTTTGTTTGATGTAACACTACTTGGGGGGGGGGGGGGCTTGATTATGAAATGACAGACATAGTTTGTTCAGTTTTCCATTTCAGAAAACAACATTCTTTACAACACGTCTTTGTAAATGGGTTTTTTACCATTCGAGTTTTTGGTTTTAAATTTTGTAATTGTTCTATTTTTTCTTAACGAATAATCGAGAGTGTCTATTTACGGGCTGAGTATCTGTTGGATCTTAAAACGTAACTGTTAACTCGAAAAGAATGTGGACTTGCCCTAGTCTGAAAAGGCTGAGTTGAAGAACAGGAAACGTAATACACACGTTTTTGTGCAACAAACTAATATTAATAGTTCGTGTACTCGGCAATCATGCCGGGTGCAGGGTGGTAGCCCTGTGAGAAAACTAATGTTATCTGTTTACCACTATTAGTGCGTTAATGACACCCGTCCGCCTGACATATATTTTGCTTTGACAGTTCAATTTATACAGCAGTTATCAGACAACGTCTTCTCTTCTCTTCGGCGATATGATGGCGCCAAAGTGTGTTAATTATAATTTATCTGTGAGTAGGCATCGCGCGGGGTGTAACAATCCAATCAACAGCCGCCATTCGCGCAAGATTACAGGTGAATTTTAATGCGTGTCCGTTTGCGGCTGCGTTTACAAAGCGGAATTGTTTAACCTAACCATGTTCAGATTGTATCAACTATTAATAATCATAGCAGGGAACCTTCTAAGTAATTTGCCAAAGGTCGGACTCTGTCTGGCTGTTGTCCCGCATTGGACTTAAACAAGCAATTACTTAATTCATTTCGGCACTCCCCAGCGCATGTGTTCAATTGGAAACTGTAAGTGATCCCTATACGAGAGGTCAGTAGATGTCAATGCCTTTCCTGACACAACAAACTCCACAGTTTTACGCCTTGCAGTATTTACAAGAACAGGGGTACAATTGGGCGAAACTGGACTGCGACTCCGTTACACATTCTCTCAGGTAACTTATTTTATCGTTGTTCCGCTTATTTAGCACGCGCTGCTGAATGCAACAAGCTTCATAAAATTACTTGCTATGTTGTTTTAAGCACGCTATTATTCGGAAACTGAGTTCTTGTTTTTAAACGTGTTGTCCTATCATTACTTTCGGAAGTGTATGAGGTTGCTGGTACAGCATTTTATATACTGTAAACCATTAAAATGCAGTACGTGTTAACATTTTCTCGTTGTGTATTTTTCAAATCTATTTCTGTGTAGATTTTAAGACTGTGTGACGTTTTTGCCTCGATCAGATGAAATTACAAGTTCCGCGTTTCTTTAAAAATTATTTCATTACGTACTGAAATAAAAAGAATGAAAAGTTAAGCACGCGGTACCTGCGAAGACCATGCAATCGTAACCAGCTGACTGTTGAGGACCGATTCTAGCTAAGTTCACGCTCATCTACATTCACTTCAATCGTAAAACTGTTGTGTGTGTGTGTGTGTGTGTGTGTGTGTGTGTGTGTGTGTGTGTGTGTGTGTGTGTGTGTGTGTGTGTGTGTGTGAAGTTCTGAGCACCTATATCACGTCGAGCGATAGAATACATTAAAGCACTGAACACAGCGCCAAGTTGTATAATTGTGACCGTAATGTACGTCTGGTAACGTATAACGTAAATTTCTGCGCGTTTTGATTGTAGAAAATGTTGATAAAGTTTTTTGAGATTATTCTCTTTTCCTTATTTTGTTTGTTTAGTCTGCAATAAGCTCGTTTCAATGACGATTCAGCCTTCCGCAGTGATACAAACACACTGCAGATTTTTTCGGATTTTTTAGTATCGTTACTCAGATTCTAGGGCCTTAAAACAGTCTCGTCACAAAATTTTATCAGATTCACTGTATACGATCCAAATCGTCATCGCTTTTTCGGTAAATATGTTAAAATCAACAATTAATTACAGAATTAAAAAAAAGAGACTCATATTTTTGTAACAGAATACAGTTAGCAACGTCGTGGGCTCGACTGTTTTGCTGAAAGACGAATTTCTGTCTAATTAGAACGAAGGATTCACTTAAGGCGCCGTATTTATTGTGTAACCGTTAAAACTTCGTCACACAGAAGTCGCAGCGCAAAACGTTCTGGCGTCAAAGTATCGTTAAAATTTTCAGTATGGATGGAAAGATTAGTGTCTGAATCTGGTTTATTTGAAGTGGCCGACGTGAAAGTTTGCGTTCTTTATTGTAAAATTCAATAATCCTGTGTAGTAACTGATTTTTTAAGTAGTATGACAGAAAAATATAGTAGTATGACGGAAGCAATATACTCCTTTAACTTTTTCATTGTTTCGCGCGATTACTTACCCACGAATGTGTATGTAAGATCTTTATGCGTGCCCTGTTTGTATATGATTTCACAAGTTTTGAGTTTATTCAAAATTAGGGTCGAAAGGTTACTTATGAGGCCCACATGAAAACTAATACGCTTAAGACAGTAAAGAATTCTGACTAGTATTCAGATATTCATAAACTTTATATTAAGGTTGAGCGTCGTTTTCTGCTGCCGTTGATAAGACGAGAGGGTTGTCTAGTCCCTTCAGATAGAACGATGGCAGCGTGAGTCAGTTATTCTAAGTTGTGTGTAAATTAACGTTTCTCACATCGCCTCACATAATTATCAAATGCAACAATATTTTTGTCATTGGAATACTTTTATCGTTCTTGCCTAAAAACCTTCACTAAATCTTAAAAATCTTGTCTCAAAAGAGTGTGAAAATTTGAATTAAATCAGTTTTAAGAATTTATGACTTACACCAATATCGTGCTAACGACACACAAGTGTTTAAAGAGAGTGATGATGTAAAACGTCGATGCGATGTAACGGACATTTTGCTAGCGCCATTACTGTCGGTAATGTGACTGACTGATTAGCAGGTGAAGTGCTGTAGTAATGTTAAGAATTTAGTCGTGTCGACAGTACTGGCAAAGCAAGTAATGGATTACAGTTAGTTAGTAATTGCAGAAAAGTGACAAGCTGTAGAAAAAAAAAAGCATTAAATTGCTGCTTATATGTGTTTGACACTAGCATGGACCGTTAAAGTGCAACGTCTCCGGAGACGCGTCCTGTCGAACACAGTTTTCTTGTTTTATTGGATTTGCGTTTCATACAGGTTACGATGAGCTTTTGATACAGTATACAGTACAGTATATTGATAAGTTGTAGGCAGTCTGTTTACACGATGCAAATCAGTGGCGTACCCAGGACTGGTTTCCACGGCGAGGGTTATCAGTGACGATGGAGGGGAGGTTGGCCATTGGCGTGTGCACTTCCGTGGTGCTCTTATAACGTAACTCCCCTGTCATGCCGTCATGCCTGGGGAATACGTTCAGATTTTACTAGATTTTATCGATGCCATTTTGGGACCTACGCAATAGGGGGATGTAACCTCCCCCCCAATACCCACCCTTGGTTACACAACTGCATAATTATTTCTGTGTCCTGTGTCACTGTCCATGGAGCGCGCGTTGTGACGTCCTGTTTCCTCATTGCGTATCCGTTGGCGTGTGGTGTAACGTACGATGGCGTTCCAGTTTACATACGATCATCGACTTTTCGAACAGTACTTCACAGTAACTTCTCTTCTCATTTCTCGTTCGCGTACGGGAATTTTCTTTCTACACAAGGTATAACGCACAATATCTTCGATCTTTTAACTTTTTTCTTTACGTAATTTATCGTTCTGTAGAATTGTCGTTATCACTGATAGTGCATGTTCTACGTGTCAACTAATTTTTTACGCAATCGTGTTATTTACGCAGTTAATTTTCTGTATATTTTCACTGGAATAAGAAACTACAATAACTTGTACTTGATGCCCTAACATAAACACCTGTTTCGAACATAGGTTTTGTAAAATGAACATAGAATAGCAGTGTATACTTGCTTCCGACGCATCCTCTTAAGACAAAAGTATATAAACGCTTATTGTTGCGTGTAAATGTATTTTTGTAATTTTATGATAACGAAAACCTACGTACTCTATCCATGTCCACTGTATGACTGTCTGAGTTTCAGGGTGCTCACTTACAGGCAGTCGAAGTTACGGTATTATGGGTGTCAAATATAGCGTACCAGTTGTCCCATAAGTCACTGTACTCTTACGAAAACGAAACCATTTTTATTCAAACGAAATAACTGTGTTTCATTATGTTATAACAACAATAATAATTAAATACTAATGCTATATAGTAATACATAGATCTATAGATCAATATATTACTAGCATAGTAATACATGCTATATAGATAGTACATCTATATGTGTTATAGCATAGTACATAGATCTATGCTACAATATGATTAACATTGTTTTTATATTTTAATAGAAATAACTAATATTTTGTACAGTGCAATGACTTACGTGACACTCAGAAGAATATGAGTGCTAAATGATCTCCAGTAATCTAAATTGTGCTGGTTCATGGTGAGAGGGTAGTTGTCTTCACCGTCTGAATATGTAAAATGTTTATTTTTGTTATTGTACACTCCAACACATACATTAAAAATAATTACTAATTATTAGTAAGTGTATAGCCATTACTTCTGTGGAAGTTGCTGCTTTTTTAGTTTATATCTTTTCTCTGTTTACTGGCATCTACTTCCGTAAGTTATATGTAGGAATCTCGGTATGTACAAAGTGCGTAGTAAATCTGGATGGTTTAATTATATTCTCTTTGTACCTAACTATCAGCCCCCCTCACTGTCTCTGTGCGCAGGGGTATACAAAGGTAAAAAAAAGCTACTTAACTGGAATTTTATTGTATGACTGATGCCGTTTGTTACAGTGTAATATAGGGTACAGAGTGCGGAAGATATGAATGAACATTAATTGTCTAACGTCTTAGGCAAGCGTCACAACATCCATTGCGTGTGTTCGGCGTCGTTGGATTGTGGCCAAACTAAATAATAAATATAACCTTTGTCTGCCTATAATAGAAACAATTTAAATAATATTAGGCTTCGGTCAGTGGCCCCGCTTCTGTTACTACGTAAATGTTATTTACTCCAAGTAAATTACTATACGTATATATATATATATATCTGTGTGTGTGTGTGTGTGTGGTACAATTCCCTTGGGGCATGTACGCATGCCATGTCTGCTGCTGTGTTCCTGTTTCCTGCTGCAACGCTGTCTAGTCGACGTGTCTGGGTTTAGCGCATGACTCATTTCGTGCCTGTCGCATTGTATACTAAATTAAAGTGTATTGTCACACTGTATTGCTGAGTCTCCTCCGAGCCAATCCAATGGCGCAAGGAAAATCAGAAGACTGCATCTCGACTTCCTCGCGGAACGATAACCGACTGAAGGGGAAAAGGCACAACAGACAAAGAAAACATTATTGTGTAATATCAGTTTTCGCTATTTAATCGTCACACTTCAGCAGAGCAGAGAGATACTTGTACTGTACCGAAACCAGTTTTATTCCAAGTTTGGTGTGTTTAGGTATATTTTATCAATATTACTCCGCTTTCTGTTTCAAACATTTCGTTTGTAAAATATTTACGTTGACAGAGTATCCGGATATCGGCTAGACGTTTCGTAAACCTTTCTAAAACGGCTAGACGTTGTAAAAAAAAGGAACGTTCACAGTCGAGTAGAAAGAAAACAGGCCCACTAAAAAGATTTTTTTCCAAAGGACAGAAGCCAGACAATCACGGTGGTATAAATAACGAAACGATTTTTATAAATCACTTGAACTGTGTAGATTTTTTTAAATTTATAGTTATAATTTTTTGTGTTCGTCAGTGCTGTGGTTAAGGCTGAAGAAAGAAGTAGTTTCTATGGAAATATTTCATGTCGAAAATGATTTTCTACAACGTTTCAATAAAACCATCTGAGAGGTCGCTTTCTGTCCTGCCAATATCTAACAAGGTATACAGATATAGAAACTGCTAATATCGTGCAGAGTTGTAACTGGAATCGGTTACTTTGCAGACAGTCACAGTATCCGATCCTAAATTAACGCGTATTCGTTTTGTACACATAGTTAAATAATCCCCAAAGAACACTTCAGAGCGCTTTCTTCTCAACTTACGCTATATTGGATCCTAACGTTTTGACTTGTCACTACGATATACTTATTGTATTTCCTTGTTTTGTATTTTAGTATTGTTTCTTATAGTAGTATTAGTTTAAGTGTAAGTGTTGTTTTATTAATATGAAGAGGACAAGAAAAATAACAATGGAGAAAGTTTTACCGTTTTGTTGGAATTATATTGTTTCTAGTAACTGTTGGTATGACAATAGTAACGTTTGGTTGCTTCAGCAGTTTAAATTTTATTGAAGCGGTTAAAAACATTATACGTTTTCGTTACAGTTGGTTCCAGTACACACTGAGTGTTATATAGGTTGCCGTTTTCGTGTAGCTCTACGTTGGACTGTTCACATCCTTGTTATGATACATTACATTATATTTTTACCAGTCAGTAACGCACAGCATGAGGTTTCTTACAATGTAGCGCGATTCAATTTTGAATTTGCGTATTAAGATTACAGGCTGTGATGAACTTGCTTATTATGTGAGCAAGGATCGCTGGTTGTGTGTGTGTGTGTGTGTGTGTGTGTGTGTGTGTGTGTGTGTGTGTGTGTGTGTGTGTGTGTGTGTGTGTGTGTGTGTGTGTGTGTGTGTGTGTGAACCATCTGAATAAAGGTAAAAATACGCATGTTAATTTAAATAACAATTTGCATATAAATTAGATATTGTAATAGGCTATCTGGAACGCCCGTATCTGTCGTATTTTGTCAATACACCGACCTACTGTTCGTTTTGACGGACGTTTTGAATGAATTGAAGTGACAGTTTTCTTTTTGGCGTCAGGAACGTATGTTGAATATGGTAATCTATTTTAATGATTTGCTGCCACTAGGTCATTAGACCGCAGACGAGTGTATTTTTCTTAACAACATGCGACTCACTTCCACGTTCTGGAAATGGAATGACAATAAGAAAGTAGTGCTGGAGATATTGTTAGGTGCAAATCAAAAACAACAAAAAAAGGTTTCATCAGCACAAATTAGTCTGATTGCAAACAGGCCGGTCAGACGTGAACCCTCTCAACTGGGTAGTTATACGCACAGCAGTAATTACGCACAGGACAGCAATTCTCATAAACACTAAAATTTTGTCGCTCGAACGAACGGTGTCCTGACAAAAGCGATTCATCGTGCCGTTGTAGCCCTCCCCCCCCCCCCCGTCGCTGCCAACGATTCAGTTGTAGAACATTCTCTTGGCTACGTAGACAATTTACGTATAAGGATGTATTGAGTCGAACATTTGTTAGTTATTTGTTAACATTGTTAGGCTGGAATTCTTCTTGCTTTGATTCAAACAGTAAAATCTGTATATAATGTTACTTGTTTTAACATGATAATGTTTTTAGGCTGGGGGTCATTCCACAAAATGCGTGATGCAAGATGTGTAACGTCATCGAAAAATGTAACGCTTCCACGCTTTCGATTCCCGTGTCCGGTGTGTAGTTGTGAATCGGTCAGAAATCCGTACGAACATCGCTGAACAGGAGAGTCTGCAGTTTATGCACATTATACGTTTCAAAAGCCTAAAAAACATTATCATGCTTCGATGTTTCGGTTTCGTCGAAATTCTTTTTTTATTTCATTAACAAAGAGTTAGATATTCTTTAAGAAGTGTTAAAGACTTCTGAACACTAACAATAGTAAATAAAGTATGTTAGTCGTAAAAATTTGATACGAAAATTACATTCGTAGTCTTGAATCCTTCATTACGCGAATAAAAGAATTTACAGTAATCCTTCATTACAGAGGTTAGTGAAGAACCAATAGTTAGGCCTATACCAAAATTAATCGAAGCAAATGTCATAAAACAAACGTGAGATTGAAGTAGAATTTAAAATGTAAAGACAGTCGTAGAAATAGTTCGGAAGTTGAAGAATCTGCCTTGGGAGAAGCGACGGAAGTAGTTGAATCGAAAGCACAGCCGATTGTACGGAACGCACAGGAGCAGATTAAAACAGGAATGTGGCTACCCTTCAGTAATAGCGGAACGTACCTTTGTGGGCTAAGTACCGGTATTCGTAGTGAATTAACTTGACTGTTGAAGGAGGTTTGGGAAGGGAAAGACAGAAAGGATGGAAAAGAAAAACTAATCGTTACAGAGGCGGAAATGATAATGGAAAAGAAAATCATAAAGATGAAGGTTGTGTACAGGCAGAACATCAGGCTGGGTTGTGACATAGCATATAGAGTAAGCGTCGGCGATCATGGAAGTTACAGACAAATGTAAAAGAAGCAGTTAACGTGATAGAAAAAGTAATGGATTTAGTGTGTCGGTTTTATCATCGTTAGTTTACGATGATTATGTACATGGAAGTACCACAATAGGTTTTTACGGTTTATGGTTATAGAGTGTTTTACAACTATCACTGTAGAAATGAGTTTCCAATTCGGGACGTACAGACTTAAGGAGGGATGACACGTGATGCAGAAAGCGAAAGAACGCAGTAGAAAATGTTAGAAACAAAACAATTCCCCGGGATTATCAGTACTTCTTTGCCGCTTCATGTAATGCAACTGAATGAATTGTTAAGAATGGCAAGTTATCTATTATCGCATTGTTTGTAATGCGCTAAGTAGTTCCAGGATGGATATGAATGCCTGAATTAGAGGTAGTTTAGTGGGTGAGAGTCCCACACACCAGAGGAAGCGCAAGCCTCTTCTGACGGTGCATAAAGCAGCATTTTTCCCCTCTAAAAAAAAGAAAGCATTGTTCAAACATCAGGTAGCGTTCGTTTCTACGGTTGCCTTAAGAAGATCACGTATGTCCAATCAAAGTGTTTGTGTTGAAAATAGAAACAAATAAACATTTCAGTAGATTCCAGTGTTTTACACTAATAATAATAGTAATAATAATAATAACAACAACAGCAACAACAACAACATACGACGGTATGTAAATGCAGACCTCAGAATGTTTGGTGTGTGACCCCCTCCCCCGGCTTTTTGTGAGTTATATTTTAATATTACATGTCATTTATCGTAATCTTAATAAAGCATAAGCATAAGCGAAAGTGAAGTGTCGTGTTTAAATTTTAAATCGTTACTAAAAGTTCGAAATTTGTTCGTACCAAACGTTACACTTTGGCTTGTGGTGTACTTGCTAAAGTTTATTTGGTCGTATTTCAAGTGGTCATACTTGAAAACATGATTCAGCTACGATATTGTATTGGAATCGCATAGGAAGAGCGGTGTTTATGCAAAGGCAGGGAACGAACAGAAATGTGCAGTTGAACGAACTACTTCCATGCAGTTGACTATAGTGAGCTGACACAGTACTGAGCACATTAACCTACTGTTTATTACACTTTCACTGAAACTGTGTTAGAAAGTATAAGTATAGTCTGTGAGAAGAATGGAATGCATATTTTGTGGTGCGGTAAATATTCACAGGAAAAAGTGTGAATATGCGGTAATTGTTTTGTGTTAGGGACAGCAGAATACTGTACTGTACCGTGTTTTTACGTCAGTTTAGCAACGTAAAGGTGAATGAACTTTGTAATTGAAGAACACGTTATATTTTAACTATGTATTTCCTTTGCGCATTATGCAATCTAGGGGGGAAATGCACTGTTATATTAAGTTGTGTCTGTGCATACATGTGGCACCCCAGTTTTGCACACGATAGGCGCTGTGTCGCAAGTCTCATGTAGAATTAATGAAATTTAATTATTTTTCAATGCTGCCTAAATATGTTACTAGATGATAGTGGCTTTAAGTTTGTTCTTTAACACATTTTTTTTAAGGCTTCGTTTCAATCATCAGATTTGTATTATTAATAATCTTGTAACTGATCTTGTCGTGTCGGGTAATTTGCTTGGTTAGTTTTTGTAGTATAGGGTATTCTCTTACGTATCATGGTGTCATCTCTTAACAAATGATATGTTTAACATTGTATCGTGCGAAAGGTGGACGTAAAAATTGACTTTCTTGTATCCAAACGACTCACGCAATATTCCGGTTATATTAAGTCTCATTTAAAGAAGAGCAATAGTATATATTTTAACGTTGTGGACTTCGTTTGTAGAACCGATTTTTGGGATTACCAGGATAATCGAGCTATCCAGAGCATCAAAATTCATTATGGTATGGAAACGTTGATATTTAAGAAGAGCTCTACCATACTTGTAATACTGTACACTGTACATATAACTTCAGTACCTGTAAGTGATAAACTGAAGAATTATGGAGAATGGAGGGGTAGTGGAGAATCAATGGCGTAAGAGTTGGGCCCGCAATAACAGTCTGGGGGAGGGCCGCGCAAAATTTTTAATTTTTTCAGAGTATGTACACACCATTGAACTTGAACTTAAGTAAAACCAAATTTCCCCATATGTATTTTACATCAAAACAAATACATTTATTTTTCTACTGTTATTTTACCAGTACCTAATTGTATACTTTGAGAATATTATTATATTATTTCTTTGACTGCACACTAGAGCGGTGTTCCAGTTAAAAATACTTTGAGGCCACCGGCCAGGCCTGCATAGTCTACGAAAGGAAACTAATAAATGGGCCAAAGTACTGGATCGCGTTGTAAATGTTACTCTGGCATTGGCAGGATCAAATTTAGCGTATAGGGGCCATATAGAGAAGATACGCCAGCCCAGATAGCGGGAACGTTTTGGCAATTATTGATCTTTTGAGTAAAGACGGTCCATTGTTGCAAGAGATAATCAGTGGTCCGAGAAAATGGGAGAAGTATAGGAGTCCGAAAATTCAAAATGAACTCAGGTACCTTTTATCTAAAAAAGTTGAAAATATTATTTTGAAATAGATTGAACGTGCTCATTTTAATCTGTAATCATAAATGCTACACAAGGTATTAACAGAAAAGATCGACTGAGTCAAATAATCAGATGTCTTAATTTCTGAAGATGAAGCAAGATGGCCCACCAACTTTAAAATTAATGAAGGGATTTTAGGATTCATAAAAATAACCGATGAAACATGCCTAAGCTTAGGAGAATAGATTTCAAACAGTCTTGACGTGAACGTATTCTGTTTATGTTATGTAAGTTTATTATCTGCCACAGCTGTAAGAAGGGGTTAGTATTCAAGTGGGAACAAGTGGGCATGAATTAAGTAAGGGTAATTGGGGGAGCCCAGAAAAAAAGAGTTACACCACTATGGAGAATGTTGTAAACGCTGAACAGAGAACGCAAGGTCTTTGGTCTTCAGTCTTCAGAAGTGTGTAACGGGTCTGATTGTTAAGTAACCTTTATATATTTCAGCTTTAACGCAAGTAAACAAACATTGTTACAGAAACGGCATGGTTTAAACACTCAACAAGGGAAGTGTATTTCTGTTTTTGGAGTGAGTTGTAGAGGGAAAGCCTAATTTGCTTAAAACAATAATGCAAGAATTTTAATGAAACTGTTCATCAAGATCTGTGTGGCGTTTTCCGATCTGAAAATTTTCGCGGCACCGTAGAGAACTAAACGTCAAATCCACTGAAGCATATTGTAACCAATTTTATTCGTTATATATATAGGGTTACTTCTATTTGTGTGTAGCCTCACTTCAAGTTCGTCAACTTGTAACGATAAGATTTTAATATTTTGTTACGTACAATGTTATTAGTAATAGGTTACTTGTATATATGTCGTGTGCACTTGAATTACACCGCCCGTTGGAAGTGTCAACTTGTAATATAGATAAATAATGTAGCGACAAACTCGCACTGGAGTCGTCGATGTGTAATTATAAATGTGTTATGTTGAACGGCGAATGGTTTTGTAAATTGCCGCTTGTTCCCACTATGCCGCACGTTTCCGTGACGTCACTCAACGATGCCAACTGTCGTGCCCGCTGCAATCTGTGAATTTTATTTCCTAAATGTAACAGCAATAATAACGACACACAAATACCATCAAACATATATCCTTATGGAATCCTTTATTCGGAAAAAACACTGGTTGACTGTTTTAATAAATTTAAACAGAATAATCACAATTGTAGCGCAAACTATAAGTCTTCTTTTACCAGTTGGCAACAGTAGCCAAACATTCAGTATTTCTTCGAGACCAAAACAATGCTCTTGTTAATGTTTCTAATAAAAATATAAATTATCTCAGGGCGTATATGGTTCGGGGATTATAATTAAACAAAATATTACACTATTAATCAAAATACAAGTTTTACAATTACAGGATATTACAATGTTAGAGTGTAACGTGCGCACAGAAGTTGTATAGTGGTTACCAGTTTTAAAAGGTTATGTCCAGTTCAGGCTTTGATAATTATTATGTAAATTAAAAGTTCTTGTTGTGTTTGAAAAGGTGTTAATCTTATATAGTGTTATTAGTGATTGTTTTTAGTGTTTGTGTTATATGGTGTCTGTAGTTTAGTTGATTATTACTTAAAAGTCGTGTATACAAATGTGGGTGTTGAAGTACAATATAATAATTTGTCAAAATCACCAAATCCTCTTCTTGTATTCTTCCTGGTTGAAGATAGGGCCCACGTCCACGTCAGATCTTCTTCCTTGTCCCTCGTCCACTTCGGATCTTCTTCCTGGTTATTATGTCTTCTAATCCATATAATGGGTGTTCTTCTGCTATTGTAAAAAGTTCGTGTAGTGTACCTCTAACTGTATTTATATGTTTGTTTCGTTTTTTCACAATTTATATTATATAATGCAGGACGTTTTAAAAACGCGTCTATCCGCTAAGATCGTTGTCAAAGAAGTCTCATTTTATTTATTCGAAATTTCTGGTTGCTAAGGGTAAACTTGGAATCTGGTTGGCTAATTCGGATATACATTGTCATATACTTTCATTATTCCAAAGTCTAAATTTTGTTCAAAATCTTTAAATTAACATAACTTTTCTATACTGAATGGGAATTTAAAACCATTATCAGCATTATTTTGATCTTCACATTTGTTATATTTAGACACTAAACATGCCTACTTTTACTTAAGAACTATAGATGTTACAATTTTGTTATTTGAAATTTTCTTAAATAACTTGATATGTGTTATTTTGTTTCTATATTCCTTGTATACGTTATTACCTATAAATACATCTACCCTTTCACATTTGTTTTTACAAAATTTCTAACATTATTATTCAAAATTTACTAAAGTTGGTTTCACCTGGCCTATGTAATGGTATTATTTTCATCACCATGTTTTAAAATCTTTAACAATTAAATTAACTTTTAACACTCATCAAAATTGTTTAACATATAACGTTATTTTAACAACACAAAAGATATATTATTCTAATAGTTAAATTCATGCCCACATGGCTATGATTTTACCAAATCCTTGCACAAATAACTGTTTTCTACTCAAACTGTATAAGTGTTTGACACTTAACAAAACATCTTTATATAGTCCATTCTGCTTTGTCAATCAATTTACCATGGTTTAACACCAGTTCTATGGTTATATTTGTTAACACAACATAAAAAAAAAATGGAATTAATATCATTAAATTGACATTCCTTTAAACTAACTGTATCACCTGCTACATACAAAAAACACAACACAAATACTATGATATAAAACACTGTGCTAAAACATAAAATATGCACATTTATAAAACAAATTCTACACTAATTAATTGGTCTTTTGTCAGTTAATTTACTAATTACTCTGACACTGTCTATGTTACATTTACTGTTTATATGGGTTTCAACATCTGTATACTTACTGATGTCTGACTTACAAAAATTACAATAAATTGAACACTGTTGCTCCACCTCACCACACAGTTCTAATAATCTTGTTACATTTACTGTTTATATGGGTTTCACTCTTGTTATAAATGTTATTGTGACCAAGTTATTCCTTGTTGTTTACTGGACCATCCTATGAACACTATATGTGACAATTATTTGTATGGTTCATGTATCTATAATCAGGTGTATTTATATTTTCATTACATCAATTAACTTAATTATTTACCAATATTTCTTTTACATAATATTACATGTTTGGGCCTGTTATCCCTGAATTTGTATTTTGATTATCTAGATATTATGATACATTAAATGAAACCATTTGTTTCTTTATAGTACTGGTTCATAAGCCGTTTGTCTTTATAATTCTTTGTTTGGTCATTACTGAAAGTTCATGTCATAATTGGGGTTGAAGATATTTTGCATCACTTAGCCTAAATCATTAATTTGGGTACGGTCAGTTGTCTTACTAGTCAGTCTAAAATTGTTAGTCGTTCCTCTTCACTATCATCTTGGAAGATATTGTTCTTCTTGTTAGCTTCTTGACCAAAGTCTTCATTAAATCAGGTACGATATTAGTTGTTCCAAATGTAATGTTACAATATTCAGAGGAATTACCAACGAAGTATTTCCAATGATTAACTTCGTTAGTTAAACATTTTTTTTTTACGTGCAGCAGTCAACTTTAGAAGTAGTCTGATACACGATGCTAACGTTAAAGTTGACTTTATCTTGCAGTCAGAAAATCGTATTCATTAGGCATCTGCTACTAGTATGTTATTTTCCATCATGTAGGTCGGCACTCACATTATGTGTTACGTGAAACAAACGTTTTCGCCTTTGCGATCTTGTAGCCCGCGTTTGTTGTGTTATTTTTATTTATTTTTTGCTCGAGTTTTACTCCGTGTGCGTCAAATTGTATGGCGTCTGACTACTGTGTATGACCCACAAAATCAAGTTTCAGTTCCCGCTCGTACTGTAAAATCAAGATGCGTTTTCCAACCCACAGGTGAACTCAGCTTGTTGAAGTGAGTACTTGGGATAACATCCTGAGGTAATAGTGGGTGGCTGAGGCGTAGTACTGGCCCGCACTACCGTCCTTATATGCAGAACGGCTCACGTAAGGCAGCCCACTTCGTATAAATTCCTGTTTAACTTTGGTGGTACCGAAATAGAGTCGTTATTATTGTAGGGAATAGAAGTTTGTGTAGTCGGAAAATTAATTCACAAGAGTCTTTTAAATTTGAACAGAATCGGAGGTATTTGAAGCCCATCCGAACACGAGCGGACTACACAGTCACGTAATAACGTCCCGATTCTACGTTTACGTTTCAATTTCTGTCTCTCCTATGAAATAACCAGTGGTGATATTTCCCCCTCATCAGTATACAGTAGAGACAATCAATCCTGAGCCTTTTCCGTGGAGAGTGAAGGCCACGATAAAACTGTTTCTGAAGACAGAATCCAGCGCCTCTGTAATTATATATTATTTTTTACTGGAGAGACAGCACATTACTTTGGTTCATCGGTTTGATGACAATTTTGTCGTTTCTGAAGCTTCATACGGTCACAATGTTTCCCATACTTGTTAGTGACCGGCGAGATCTAGTGAGTCATATGAGCGGCGACACAACGTCATACAAGTGTTATAGGGTTTTTGTTAGACTTTGTTATACTGTAAAAACTGCACTAATCGGTCTTCCAATACACAAGTGTCGGTTAATTAAGACAGACTTATCGGTAATGTCAGCTTCGTCCAAATCGCGGCTAAGGTGTGTTCACTTGCAACATAAGTTTAAAAATAAACGTGAAGGCGTTTATACACATAACTACAAAAATGTGAAGGCGTGGTTTGTATCTGTCGCAGGACTTTCTTTCACTTTACTTTTTATACAAGCAGTTGGTCCTTTTTGTTTGCCATGCATTTTTTGACTCCGTGTTGCAAACGTATAAAAATCGGTAATAACAGTTTCATCTTGAGAAAGTATTGATGTTTTATTTCCTAACATGTCAGATATTCACTGCCCATTAAACAGTGACATTTGACGTAATGAACATACTGAAAATAAATCGTAGCTTAGCATATATTGTACTTTAACTTCATGTCCTAAGTGGACCATATAATTTCGGCCGCAATCCGGTTTCTACAACAGCGAATAGGCCTATACTTTCTATAAATAACCATGACCAGATCTACTCGTAATTAAGTTACGTGATGCAGCAAGTGTAAACATGTTTATTAATTCCTAAACAAGCTGACTATTTTTACGACTTTAGAGGAAGCACAGTATGCTAATAGTTTTGCGTTTAAATATTTTCTAAACTGAAGTTGCTTAACTAAAGTATAAAGTGTGTGGATAACACGGTGTCGTATAATTAACTACAAAATACATGGATTTCGTTGTCCATGACGTGTCCGTTACTTAACTAAATATAATTATTTCACTACGACTCGGAACACAAAACTTTTTATGGGTAAAAACGTAAAAGTTTTACCTTATAACCTGAACCGGTTTTCACTTTTAAAAAGCTTCTTCAGAGGTTGCCGCTGGTAGCACTGTCCGTCATGTTGTTGGCGACGGAATCGATTTCGAAAGATCTATGTTGTGTGTGTGGGGTGTGATATGTTCGAATAATGCGTGTGATTTGAATTGTGTCTGATCGTTTAGGATGTCATTTTTATTTGTTTTCGTGTGTTTGTATATTTCCAATTGTTCTAGACAATTAGAAATATGTAAACAAATTATAATATGTATATTTAATTTGTGTTCCCAGTCGTAGTGAAATATATTTACAAAATACACTAAGAGTGCTCGATAAAAGATACAATCAGATTAAAGGATGTCTAATGTTTTTAGTGTTCACTCTAATTTTAAAGAAAGTCGTTGGACTACTATTGGAGAAAGTCGCGAAAACCGAAAAATCACAATGGCCAAATTGTACGCGTACTTCCGGTTGGTTGTCTGTAACTATAGCCTAGTCTTTGGGTCCGAAAAGTATTCAGTCGTCAACATTTTTTTTTTCGATAACATTTGTAATGTATCTCATACTAATTTCTCGTATTTCATGGGTTAGTAACTTTAGTCATAGTCCTACAAAATATGATCTATAATCACGTCCTGTGTCCAGTGTAGGCCTATTAATTTGTCTCGCTTATAGCCTACTCCACTTGACACAAAGGAACGTACAGTTAAGTTATAGTACAACAGACTGGTATCGTACGGTTATTCACTGCAAGAATAATATGTCAGTGTTACGCGTCTATAGGTAGGTATCGCTCACACCTTCCTTTTCGGTGAAATGGGTAGACTGTGCCATCCATTATCATCCACTCAATATGAACATGATCAACATGACTTTCATTCCGCCTGTTCAACGTGTTTTCTATTTAGAATATGCGTTTTTAGATTAGTGACGTAATAGAAGCTTAGACTCTCGTTCGATCTTGTAGAGCCGTCAGCTGCATCTTAAACCGCTACATGAAATTGGAAATTTGATTTCATCGTAATCGTTTACAGTTGGAAATTACGAAAATATTTGTAATAATAACTGTAAATTTGTAACGGGGATGTGTCCATCAATCGCACGTTTAACACAAGAATGTTGCCGTATCATTTGACATAAGATCATAATTTTTGTTATTCATTTCAGATTTTCAAACTGCATCCTTATGTTAGATTGTAATAAATTTATATTCCTAGAAAGCCGACAGTAGCTAAAAATTGTAATTCTAGAATTAAAAACAAGTAACTTACGTAATAATGTCCATATTTGTCGCTGATGATTTTTTGATATAGATAAGTGGACGTGATACATTCATTGTAACTCCTGTAGACCTTGTAACGTACCCGCCTAAGAGGTGTCAGTGAAACATCCCTCTTATTCTAGCGTGTAGCCACTTATGAATTATAATGACCGAAGTTTAAAAATAAAGTGGTTGTTAATGTTACTCAATCAAAGCAGAAATCGAGAGTGTGTGATTTGGGTCAAGTAGGGAAGTTGTTCAGCCTTATGTTGAGGAGAGAGTAAGTACTGATTGTTTACACTCGTTTTAGACGATTTCTGAAATTCTTTCAAATGGTTCGCCGTGAATTAAATCAGCTGATTGTGAGACGAGTCTCCACACATAGTTCAACCAGACTACACTGTGGCAGAATATGACCCAGTGGATCGACCTCTTCTATTTGGTTCTGAAATCTATTACAACTACCCGCTACAAAAAATATAACACATTTTTATTATTCAATATCATTTTTTTTCAATAATATTTATTATTTATATTATTGGGTTTTTTCCTGCTGGCAAAATACAGATATCACAATCGATCTTTTTCTTAACTAAAACATAATATCGACTTCATTCAGTAAACATGGAATTGTCAAAAAAAAAAAACATATATGGTTTTTTACCAAATTTTATACTATTTTTAAAACATCAATCAATATATAATTCTTTTTATTTCCCCAGGGTTAAGGGTAAGTTCTTTTTGTTATGAGATGGTCAGAAATGGATAATTATACTACGCTTTACAAATACCGAAAAATATTTAAAAAATTTGTTTATTTTCGTTTAGTACGTAGTTCCAGAAATGTCCGTAAGAGAGCAGATGGTGTTTGTTTTTATTACAACATATGGTTAATCTTTAATGGTTTCGGTATGACACTACCATTCAGAATGTTTTCTTCGTTAAATATTAAACGAAAAGTTTATATTACCTATCTTCCTGAAGTTCTTACTTGAATGAAGCCGTTTCTCCGGTGGTGTCCGTATTATGTAGCAATTTCATAACCGTCTGGAAAATATTCTCTCGTCAAACTTGAAACATCGTGAAACTAGTCCTGATCGTCCAAAATTGGTTCTTTCACTTTTTTTATGGAGTATAGCAATTTAACTTTGGTAAATAAGGTAGGAGTATTTAATGTTCATACTATTGTTTAATTTTGTACCAATTTTATACTTCTTAAAGGTTTCTAAAAGGATATTTTAATAAAATTGTGGTCTCATCATTTTGTCAACTGGACAGGTTTAATTTATAAATTCGATTAACAATACTTGTTATTTTTCGTTACTCTTAGTAACCCATAATTTTTATATATCTTTTTATTGGTTCTGCTATTTACTTTTTAGTATATAGGCAGTTTGTAATTATTATAAATTTATATTTTATTTACAGAAAAATAATTCTTTTTAATTTCGGTTTCTTTCTCAATCTGGTTTACATAATAGGTTTCTGTTCATTTTCTTATAACTTTGGATATAAGTATTTAATATTTTTATTAACTTTAAATTAATTTATATATTATTTATTAGTCTCTCATAGTATTCCTACACTGCACTACTTCCTTCTGCCATTTCCCTCATACAGTATTATTTTAATTTTTTTATTACCATCTGATATTTAAATCCTTTATGTTTTTTAAAACGAACCCTGGGTTATCTTATACTATAACACAAATATTTGAAAAAAAATAAAATTAACTTAGGTATTAAACTTGGTTGTCCATACAATATAAACATTACAATAAATTAACAAAATACATAATCAGTTAGTAGCATTATAGCCTACTATCATCGTTTATAATTCTCCCACCTACAATACAATTCTGTAAGAAGTTCCCCTCACTTTCACTTTTTACCTCAATGGGTACACTATAACTCACTTGTCACTGTATATCACTCGAATCGTTTATAATGTTTAGTGATACAATTTAATTTTGAGCTCGTTATAGTTTACCCATTTCTGACCTTTATGTTATTACATGAGTTAATTTATTGGGACCGGGTTATGTAACGTTACAACCTTTGCTGCATAATAATAATAATATTCTTTATATTTTTTATGACGGGGAAAATGCTTTATGCACCGTCAGAGGAGGCCGCGCTTCCTGTGGTGTGTGGGACTCTCACCCACTTAAAACCCACCTCTAATTCAGGCATTCATATCCATCCTGGAACCACTTAGCGTATTACTTCAGGATGGAGCCTATTGCGCCCTTATCGGGCTCCTAGTTGTTCTAGTTGTTCCTCACTTTCTACTGCCCGTTGGGTGCAAGTTGGGTCTGTCTTTTTTTCTAGTAGGACCCACTGAATAAATGCATTGATGCGGTCCCATTCCGCCTTACCACGAAGCATAAGCGCAACTACGCTCTCGGGCGTGAACTCCCCGAGCTCCATTTCCAGTACCATCCTGTCTTTCGAATCTGCAGCACTTGAAAAACATGTGTGATGCATCTTCATGGAGAGAGTCTCCGTATTGGCATGCTGGGCTTTGCACCTTTCCCATTCTATGGAGGTAGGCATTAAAATTGCCGTGGCCACTGAGCAACTGGGTCAGATGGTAGTTGACCTCACCGTGTTGGAGGTCGATCCATTCCTTCAAGTTTGGTATGAGCCTTGCGGTCCATCTTCCTCTATCCTCTCTACCTCTCTATCCCAACGTTCTTGCCAGTGCTGGAGAGTGAGTTCCATGGCTTCATGCTTTGGGGCATCCCTTCCAATTTCCTATCTTCTTTCGAATAAATGCTTCCGCTCTAATAATAATAACAATGCTAAGGATAATAATAATAATAATAATAATAACGCACTAGTGTCCGGTTTAATTCCGTGTGTGTAAAATTGTATGGCGTCCGACTACTGGGTATGGTTATGATCCATGAAATCAAGGTTCAGTTCCCGCCCGCACCATAACATCAAGATACGTTTTTCAGTCCGCAGGTGAACTCAGCTATACCTGCTTTTGATTTTGATATACTAATTAGTGACATTTTAAAAAATTATAATAATTTTGAAACGTACATAAAATTAATTGTACTCACTAGTTGAGCTGCCGTAAGTACTTTGTGCCCTTAGGGTAGAAACACCATTTATGACATACTAGGAATCTGATTGAGTTCACGTTATGTTCAGAGAATCAGCAAACACATGTTTTGTATTGCGTTAGGCAGAAAGACTTATTCTAGAATCCTTCGTGTAAATTACGTTGACATGTGTATTAGTACAAACATAGCATATCTTATTACTTCTTGCGTAAGTCTATATTACGTAAATTAAATGGGTTAATGTTAACGGTTATCGAGACAACACACGGAAGTTAATATTGTTACCATATATGTTCTATAGTCTGTCGGGCGACTATCTCAAGCACTAGCGATTCGATTAACATGTATAACATTTGACACCATTGTCAGCATGAAACGCTTCATTATGGAGCAGATATTTATTAAAACTCACCTTGTAAATGAAACAGTTTAAGCGAAGTCAAATGGCGATAGTAATGCTATACGATTTCGAAGACATTAAAGAGTAATCGGAAGCTTGTAAAATTGCATTTTTTTTAAGTTCAATAAATATATTTTACGATTCAACTGTGAAAGAGTGTAAATGTAGGCCATTCTTGCTCAGGGTGCTGAAAACGATCTCTGCTGCTCTAAGCAATGGAAGTTGAAAGTGAAAATAAAAGTTGATTTTAAGAGATAACAAAGAACGGTAATCAAAGCACATATGGTCATTTTGTAGGAAGTATAATTATTAAAAATATTAAATAATAGTAGTGAGTAGAAATCTAATCTTAGCAGAACATGCGTTTGTGGACAAAAACGTTAATTATCAACGTAGGGATATAGAAAGCTTTTGTGAAATCAACGGTATGAACCACATTATGGAAATGAGTGTTGTATTTTGGGAAGTCAGGAGAAGACACAGCTTGTAGCAGCAGAATTTGGATTTAGCAAGAAATGACAAGAACATCTTGGATTGAGAGGGAAACATATTAAGTGGAGTTTTTTTCGTTTATTTATACTGCAACTAGTTATCAAGCAATTTTATTCTAACAACTGTGTTTGCAGTGCTCTCATTGGCTCAATCGTCACTGTAGTTTACACTTCGTTCATGTGCAGACATTTCTTTAAACACTTCAATTTCTTACCCCAGTTCAAACGGTTTCTGTCTCTGCAATCGCCGAACAAGTCCACCATTATCAAGAATTTGTAGTAGGCTACTTCATTACTCTGATGTTTATGAAGTCTTTGTTCATATTTAGCCGCAAACTGTTTGAGCTCATCGGTAACCACAGGTGGTATATTCAGGTCTCGATGGATGTCATCATTCCTTAAGCTCCACAGTGTATCAACAATACTGCGAAGCATTTTATTTTAAATTATTTTAATGTTAGATTTCTCTGTGCAACCCCAAAGTTGCACATCATAAACCCTCACCGATTTAAAACTTGTTTGTATAATAACAGTTTATTATGCAGTGACAGTTTGGAGTATCTTACAAGTAGCCCCCACATTTTCTTGAATTTTATTCCATGTTATTCACATTTTTCCTTGATATGTTCTTTCCATCTAAGCTTAGCATCTAGAGTCATGCCCAAACATGTGGAATTATTTGATGATTGATTAAAATAGGTAGTGATTGTCCTGTTGAAATTGACATGAGTAAATTTTGACCCACTCTGTTTTTTACGGCACTTTTTGTCCATCTAGTGACAGTAATATTATGGGAAGTGAAGGAGAAAAAATGGAGCTACAACAAGAGACTGAATGTTTAGGAAGGTTATAGGAAATTCACATGATTAGGATATAGTTTCTAACTCCCACGAGCCAGGCAACCTGCGTGGCGTGTGCGTCATTCGGTATGCGTGGTGTGTACAAGGTCGGCAATGATGATGTAGTACGAAATCGTCTAGCGTTTTGAAGGCGCTCTCAACTACGCGATTAGTATCGACGCATCATCCAGAAAGCGGTAGACTCATCTCGCAACGGCAGGGGGTATGAATGCAAGTAGCCAGCGGCCAGCCAGTGAGTCGCGCACTGCGAAGCTTATTTATTTAAGAAGTGAAAGGTTCCAGGTACTGATCTTTACAAATTATTTAATTATTGGAGATTGGTAATGTAGGAATATAGTTATAGTAGTTATATGACCGGTCCCAGGCCCGGTTGAGAAAGGAGGAGAGAGAAGGGTAACACCTCGTTAAAAAATCTTGATTCAACTGGCTCAGGTGTTGGAATCTTGTAAGGGCACCTTACCAGAGTTACTGTGAAGACTCAACGGCAGCGAAACTGGAGATGAAGATCGTCGGTACGGCGGAGAGGCAACCATCTTCTGGGGTTAGATAGTTGGAACCCATTACCTTATGGTGAGGGGAGGGATCCTTGAATGCTAAGAGATCATCCCTGAAAGAAAGGCGACCACCAAACAGGCTGTAAGGGGCAGCCTCCCGTTGGATCCACGCCGGATTAACACTCCGACTGCAGAAAAAAATAATTTATGAAAATGTCGAAAAATGGCAGAAGCCGGTCCTATCAAGTGGGGATGATTAAGCTGCGACATCGATCTTTCTCGACCTTTGTAGGGTGGGAGCATTCAAGAATTTGAAGGACGAACTGACGGAATACAAAATTGGTGTGGGAACGCTTCAGGATGTAACCTACGATGAAAAAAGAAAATTGGACTACCGATGGAGGGGATTGTACGTTATTTTGCAGCAGCAGAGGAACAACCAGTGGTTTCATGGTACATAAAAGATTTATGAGCACGAGGCCAGAGGAAGCAGTTCTGTAGATCGCCCGAGGCTGCGATAGTTGGATGATGTCGAGGCCGACTTGGGTAAGTTGGGGATCGAAAACTGCAGACGTCTGACGGTATCAAGAGACGAAAGGGGAGACAGGTAGTCGACAAGGCCTGGGTCTCAACGTACTTTAGCCCCAATAAGGAAATAATTGTTAATGCAATTCATATAATTCATACAGTTTGTAATCAGATTGATGAATAGTCAGGCAACTGTTTAATTTGCAGAGTTATGTCGGTTGTATCTTCTCTTGGATTCTGTTCTTAACTCAGGAGCAGGAGCACGTAGTCAATTAGGTGTAACAAACGCAAGAAGAGTAGCTGGTGGGATAATAAATGCAGAGATGAACATGTAAGAACGTTACGATAAGATCATGTGTATAGAGGAGACTCGTAATAAAAGACCAGTTATTGACCTGAAGCACGATGTACGAAACGCGCAGATATATCAGCTACCCGCTCGATGCGTGTACTTTCTGCAGTTTTACATTTTACAGTATGTTCTTCTTTCTGTCCATCTCTTCCTCTCTCGTTTTAGCTGCAGCTGTTCCGCCTTTAGTCTGATTTATTTGCTGAAAATAAACTGTTGGGGTTATATGCAGCATATTTTATTTTATATTTTTATACGTTTTTAAATTTATGCGGTTGTGACTGCTGTTGATATCTTGTTGAGTCGTTTCCTACGGCGTGGGTCTATGCTTGGAACGCACGCGATCCTGCTACGACTGGGAGCTATAATGCAATTTATTATGTGTACTTTTCTTTCCTTAATCAGACGCGATAGAATAGCACTAAAACGTTAAGGTCGTAATTAGGGAATTTTTTCAGTATGCTCACTATGTTCATTTTATATGTGTATACAGTGGCGTAACTAGGGGGGGGGATCAGGCCCCCACATAGCTACTAAAAAGTTGATCAATATTCTACGATCACGAAACGTAGGCCTCTTTATAAGCCAGTTGTTTGTGTTAAAATAAGGCTTATAATTAATTGTAGAAATAAGAGAAGTACAGTATTTGTAAATTAATAAATGAAGGGGAGTCCAACCTTCAAGCTAATCTCATACCCCCTAGAAGCTTCCTTCATCCCCCCAGGAGCAGCTCCTAATTATGCTACTTACTCTGTCTATATAAAATCGTCATTATCATCCCCGTTGTCATTATTAGCACTAGTCTTAGTCCGCCCTTACAGAGCGAAATGATTTCAAGTCTTGTATCTCAATTTCCTGACCAAGTCTTGTCCAGTTTACTATACCAGAGCATATAAGCATGCCATTCCACCATCTTTGTAGAAATAAACTGATATAGCATCTGTAGTAGTTTGGCGTCCGGTTTATCAATCTTCATGGACCATCTGGCTTACCAACCGTCTAATCGATTTTTCACTTAGCCAAGTATCCTTCTATTTTACTTTAGGTACATGTCCATTCTTTTAACAATATGTTCTTATTATTTCTAAAGTAATCTCTCCAGTCCTTCAATTTTGTTTTTCACTATCCACTTCTCTGTTTCATAAGGCTTTACAGAAAACACACGACTGTTTATTTATTTATTCATTTTTTTACACAGACAGTCTGTTACTCTCAGTAATATTTCTCGATTCACAGTTCCTAACATTGCATGTTGTTTATTTGATAACACCGTTAATTATTTGGGATTTCGTACGACTTTACACAAATATTTCACTTCATTTACAGATAGCAGACCCACATTTATTCTCTGTCCAAATTTATTTGTTGTACGCCGCGCCCACTTGAAATTTAACAATATCTTTGCCCACGAAAATTTACGATTATTTCTATGTTAAATTTATTAACCTTTATTGGTTTCTCTTAATAACATGTATCTTATTCTTTTTAGTATCGTTTGTGGTTCGTCATATTTAGGGAATGTATGGATTGTTTCATGACATATAACCCTTATAATCGAGTATAATCAGTGTTATGTTTCCGATGAGTATCGTATATATTTTTCTCATTTCAATTATTATCAGTCTAAATCAGTACATACCTCTTCTAATTCTTCTCTTTCACTATCTTCATTAGTAGAGTAACCGTGGATTATTCTCATCTTTATCCTTCTTTTATTTTTATAGTAATTTGTGCAGTCGTAAAACTATGTTCGGTAAACATAGAAGTGAATATGTAAACATATACGTAAATGATAATTATGTAAAAATATAACTGATGTGTACTTCAGTTCCATGGTATTCCTTTTTATATGTATAACAAATCCTACACAGACTTCTTTGTTAACAGTGTTTCCATTTTTTTTTTAGTTTTAAACATTTTCGGGAACCTCGATTCTCGTTTCATTTTATAACCACCTTATGCCTTTTATTACTTTTTTAAATTCTCTTCCAATTGCTGTAAGCAATCTTTTGGTTGAAGACGTCGGTCATTGTAATTTGTGGTAAGAGAGTTGGCAGTTTGTTTTCCACTTTGCGTCGGTGACTCTCTGCTTCACGACACTATGTTTGCTGTAAAGTAAGAGGCGCTTGACTTCCGGTAATGAGGGTCACGTTTTGATTGGCAGGGATCTGGGCTCCACACTCTCTCTGATCAAACTGCACGTTGCGTGCGTTCAAAAGTAGTTTAGTTACTTAGGAGAAGGCCTCGTTGATTATAGGCCACTGTTCCACGTTTTTTCCGCCTCAACAGTCTCTACTGTTGCCATCCTTATTAGTTGTAGCGACTGAGACTAAGTGCACCCCGTCTCCACCCAATGACAAATTTGTTTCTAACTGGAATGTACTGCAAGTTAGAACCAAGTATTCGGCCGCGTTGCTCAGAGCAGTTGGACTGCTCGTTCTCTGGGTGCACATCTAAGTTCTCAATAGACAGGTCTGGTTGAAGCTCACACGCCGCTGTTAACTATTTGCCGAATCAATTGCTGATAGTCAGTAACTTGGCTAGTATGCCGATTTGACTGACTGATTCTTCCAATCCAATACGGTTTCAGATACGGATTTAACGGGTTACACGTCCGAGTGTCCGATTTCGTAACTGTATGTGTGTCATAGTTTTGTGTGTGCAGTGATTGGTGTTGACGATTTTACGAATTTTTTTGAAATAGTTTCTTCCATAACGTGTGTGTATCGCAAGTGTACAGAAGAATTGGGATAAAGTAAAAACTTGTCGCTACTTGACTCACGTTTATTGCTGTGCGATGTAATGGACGAATGCAGTTCTTATTTATACCTTTTATGAGATTCAGGATTTTTATTTGCATGCAGTGTTCTTATGCGGTTTTATCAATGCCATATTTACCGAACCAGCTCCGTGATTGTAGGTTGAGTTGAGAAGGTGCCTGCCACTCTGTGATTTGAGCAGGTTAATTTTCTTAACAAGATCACAGCTTTCGCTGTAGAAGTTAATTTGCTTATTTCGATGGCACGATCTCAACAGCTTTGTAATATTCAATACCGTGTCTGTAATTGACCTCGAGATCGCGTTTGCTTGTTAGAATATTTTGTTTGCTGTTACATGTATATTCTTTGGTGTAATTATCAACACACACGAGTGCATATCAATGGATATTTCTTTATTCAACTAATTCATTTGTCAGCTAAAATGACATATCATTACTATTAATACAGCACAAACATCACGCGGCGGACTCTAGTTTTTTTTCATCCGTTTTGTGAATCAGTGTGAAGGTGTAAATTAGCCCTACCTTTCGTTCGTTAAATCTAAAATCTTGTGTGTGTTATTAGATCTAAGCGTATTATCAGTCAGCTGTTACCCTGTCGTATTAATAGAATTCGGGAATGGGTGTCATGAATATTGATAATCTCCTTGGATTTCCCTTGCGGTTTCTCTCCTCCGGTTTCCATTTAGAAGCCTACAACCACCAAGTACATGTTGTGCCTTATTAAGTGGCTTATCACGTATCTGAAATGAAGAATATCGCAAGGGATAGAGTGACGTGGCTACAGCACCAAGGCATTGCCTTTAGGAGTTAATAATAATCATGTATCTCTTTGCTCGGCTTGGATTTTCCATACTCTAGCGTCACGTCTGTATTCTTTAATAAGTTGTCATTAGTCACCCAGTCCCTTCGTACTGTGGGACATCTCGCCTTAAATGACTCCACTCGCTGCCGATTGTTCAGGCTAAGAAATATGCAACGGTACAGGTCGCACGTAACTCGTCACCTGATGTCCATAAACACAGGCCTGTATTCTTTTTAGTTTGAAGCGTGTCCAAAGCATGCTTTGTTCAAAACTGCCTTTTATTTCGTACCATCAGGGCATAATCTACTGTGAGTTTCATGCTTTACTCTTAGAAATGGTTTAATTACTTTCGTTTTCTCAGCTGAAATGCGTTCAGAATCTTCGCAACACTGCAATTTCCAACTGTGTCTATTGATGACATAGACTTTGGCTCTTAAGAAAAAACATATTTACTAAATTCTACAAAGATAGAAACATCATCGATCAACATTTCGCAACTATACAAAGACGTATTCTCTATAATTCGACAACTTCAAATGGATTCCTGTTGTTGCTTTGTTTTAATTTTTTGTTGTTGTACCAAAAATGACTATGGGAGGTAGTAATGGGATAGCATGTGTAATGCGAAATGTTGCATCGGAAAGTTGTAATATAATCAAATACGTTATCGAAAGACGGTGTTAACAGTTAAATTAAACGTTGTCCCACCCTACCGATCTTAAATTATAAACATCTTTAGTTAGATGGTGCTCCTGATATAAAAAAAAAATCATTTAGACATCTTAAGTAAAAAACATATGTAACCTTTCCATTGATTCGACTTTATTAGTTTTTTCCTTGTAGTGTTAATAACATGTAGGCCTATCTCATTCTTTTAACATGACAATGTTTTTAGGCTGGGGGTCATTCCACAAAAATGTAACGTCATCGAAAAATGTAACGCTTCCACACTTTCGATTCCCCACAGTCTAGAAATCTACGGTCTCTGTCGTTTTAACATGATAATGTTTGTTATATAGTAAATATATTTGCTATATAGTAAATATTCGTATTATATAGTAAATATTAAAAACATTATCATGCTTCGATGTTTCAGTTTCGTCGAAATTCTTGCTTTTTTTAATACCGTTTGTGCTTTGTCATGTGTATCGTATGTATAGATTGTATCAAGATGTAACTGTGTAAAATTTATAAGCTAGTGTTATGTTTACGATATCCATCGTATATCGGATACACGAAAGACACAAAACCTTTAGTGTAATCGTGTATAAATATTTAGTCATGCTGAATGCATACAACTTAATTTTTAATTTGTGATGGCAAAAGTGACATTTACAGTACAGACATCGTTAAACGTGTAATTAATGTTGATTTTAAATTTGCTATTTTTGAGATACGTGGCATTAAAGGACCACTTTTATGTAGTGTTCATTAATTTGTGACTTAAACATGTTTTATAATGTCATGAAAATGAGGACTAAGTGCCCACTACAACAGTTATAATTATTTAGTATAATAAATACATCCTTTTGACAGGCCGAATGGATGGAAAGCCAGTACAACTCTTAAGCGACCTTAAGATTAATAAGTATTCAAATTGAAGTTCACAGAAACTTTTAAGAAGTCTATGGCGAATTAGAATTATTTTAGGTTATTTAGTTCTTCAAAGAACAACATTGTTATGACGGACGTATATGAAATAAATACGGTATTTCATTGGGACTAAAAATAAATAGTGCACTTTAGACAGACATAATCGGTACCGTATAAAAACTGTATCACTTCAGCAACATGGTCATTAACAATGAAGTTGAAATGGACTTCCAAAGAGGAGACTGGACACTCAATCCTTCCCTTTTATTTTTATTTTACGATCACCTCGCATACCTGTCCCACCCCACACGCACTGATAATCTTCTAAAATACATAGTTTAATGAAGAATTTATTGTGAAATTTTATTATTTTGTTTTGACGTGTCTTTCATTGGAAATGATTTATTGATTGAATGCAAATTGCTGGTTGACGCGTCCCATGACTGATGACCGTGGTTGAAGTAATCCAGGCGCCATGTGGTAGTAAACCATTTTATTCTGTGTTGCTGGCTACATGGTATACTACGATTTTTACTTTTTTTAACAGCGACTATACAACTTAATGTATTTTATATTGATTATGTGAATTCCAATGTATGTATTATAAAATCTGATGTGCCTTCGGTTGTAACCTTGACGAAATTCAAGGACCAGTTTGTTGTCCATGTTTCTGAGCGATGTAATGCGGTGTAGGCCTATCACTGTCAAACTGACACATATTGAATTCATGAATATCTTCGAAACACTATTATAAAATAGCAAGTGTGCCGAAAGTAGTAATGTATTGACGAAAGTAGTAATGTATTGACGAAAGTAGTAATGTATTGACAAATTCTTAAATGTCGACAAAATACATAGGTCCTATGTTGTCAGTAACTGAAATGTAGATAACGTATGTTAATTTTAAAAATGTGTATTCGCACCGTTTATAAGTTAATAGAGCGTGCAGCTGGAAAAATGCTTCGACTAATAACACCCACGCTCAGAAGAATTTATAACTGCCGGCCATCGACTACCTGAATACTAAAAACCAGTTTTTCAAAAACCCCTACTTACGAGGATGAGTCAAATAGTTTTTATCTTGTAGGCCCAATTTATTGAACAGTAAAGACATACACATGCATAATTTTTCAACGTGGTCTCCATGACGTATTATACAAGTGTTCCAGCGCTTTGGAAGTGCATGGATACACCTGCAGGTTGTGATTGAAGCTACTTACTGTACGCAACGCCTGCGTAACAACTTCGCCTCATCGAGTAGACATGAAAATCACTAGGTGCTAGGTCTGGAGAATAAGTTGGTACGCACTAAATTTTCAGATCTTGGATTGTTGCAAGTGTTCCACGAGAATTGTCATGTTGCAACAGAACACCAGCACTCAGAGGTCCACGTCGTTTGGACCTGATGGCAGGACGTAGATGTTGCACTGATGACTGTTCTCCTCTGGGTATGTAATGCTTTAAATGAACCCCTTGTTAATGCCAAAAGAGAGTCAGTAAAACAGATGGTTGTGTGCAAAATTTTTTCTTTTTTGGTGAAGAGCTATTCTTTGGTTTTTTTTGTTTCCGTTGGTGGTAGTGAAGTCAGGTTTCGTCTCCGCAGCGCCGCAAATGTTCCTCATATGCATCAAAAAGTCCGGTTTTAAATTCTGCAGTCAACTGGCGTGGCACCCATCTCACAGTAACTTTATTGAACTGCAGAAAATTATAAACGATATGGTGTCCTGATCCTTTGCTGATATCAATACAGGCAGCTGTTTAATCCACTGTTATGCGCCGATTTTCCTTCACAATGGGGTCATCTTCTGCAGTGGCCTGTGGTGTCACTACTCGATTTGCCGCTGATAATTTTCAGTTCACTGCAAAAAAGGGACGTAGATTCTATCCAATCAGATTGCAGCCAGTGTCTCAGTTTGTCTGGAGATATCGTCCTAAGCACCATTATCTAACGATAATGTTAGTATTAGTGTTGGTGTATCACTGTGCAACAAGCGACTGGAGGCGATGCGTACCTGCGATGCGGTGTACACTTACTCCTCAAGGCAGGCGTATTGTAAATGTATGTGCGTGGTGAGACGTTACGACTGCACATATTATTATAATTGTGTGCCTGCAAAATTTAAATTATAATAATTATGTACAATATATGTATTACAGTAATTAAGTACAACTTTTCTCATAATATTAACAATAATGGTATAGGTATTGAAACATAATTATGCGTCCAATATCCATACAGTTTGAAATTTGATTGTTAATTGAACGAACATAGCCAATTTTCAGTTTTAACTCGACCATTTCGTATGTGTCTGTTTGGGGTATGTCTCACCATAACTTTTGAAAGCGTCGACCGATTTTTGTGTCCATACGTGTACCCCACATACCTCTCTTGGTTTTGAGAATGATCCCTCCCAAAATAAGGGAACGGGAGGCAAAAATATGAGGAATCAAAATATTGAAAATCGCAAAAATTTGATGGGTATATCAGATTAAAGGGAATTTTAACCAAAATTTGAATGCAATGTTTTATTTAAAATTTTGGAACGACAGGGTCAAAAAGGGATAACAAATTTGAGAAAATTGTAAAATCTATGCCGGGTATCAGAATAAACGGAATTTTATTCCTATCGCAATTTGATTCCTCTGAATTTTTTTTAATTTAGGGGCACACGGATCAAAAATGGAAGTCAGTATTTTCATAAAATTATAAAAGTGTTTGTCGGTCATGACGTTATGAGGAATTTTACCCAAAATACAAGCTCTGTATATATAATAATTCGAAAAAAATTACTGTCTCTCAACACCTGTTCCAAATTTTGGGACCACCTTCGAAACGTTTGTAGGCTGTGTTTACAAAAAAATTATATATTGTTATCAATTATATATTTTTGTAAAATGTGTTAGATATACGCCTGTAGATATATGAAAACGTATACAAACTTAAAAGCTAGGACTACATTTTTTCCATTTAAGCATTATGGTTTAAATTTAACTAAAATACCAGTGTAATACTGCGCAATCTTTAGTGTTTTTACTTTACAGTTGTTTTTACTAAAAAAAAGCAGAGTATACGTTTTTTCTTAATTTTTATGATAATTGAAAAATTAACTAATATCGAAATTTATTAAATCATAAATGTATTTTATTTAAAATAATGAACGAGTTGTGCAGCTCAGGGAGTTTAACATTTAAAACGGATTGTTGTGATATAATTTGTCATTACAAACTGTAGAATGTACTGCGACAGTACAAATATAAAGGCTACTGTGCATTGCACGAAGTAATTAAAATAATTAATTAAAATAAATAAATAATTCATATTGTTAGCAATAATAATTCAGCTTGCAATCTGAACGACCAAACTTTCATGTTGGAACAGGTGGATCACGCCAGCTGCTCTATCTGTGTGTACACGCGTATGTTACATGTGTGCGGGAGACCTGTCAATTCCTGAAAAGCGTCAACCTTAAGGAACGCTATTAATTATATGAATTTATTTATTTTGTAAAGATTGTGTGCATAATAGGACAAAACCAAATACACCAAAATATGTATAAAAATATGACGCAAAAATTAGTGTAAAAAGGATAAAAAGTGTAATTACAGGAAAATAAAAATAAATAGAATTTATGTTAATTAAGATTAAGAAAAACGGTTTATACATGGTGAACACATAAAAATTACCGTCAGAATGAATATCGGGTAATGTGCAAAAGGCTTAGCAAATCGCAAAGACGAGCGAATTAAGTGTGACAAGAATCGTGTGTGAGAAGTGACATGCAAATATTGTCGAAACATGATTTTAGCGCCCTGGGTATAAATACATGAGACGCGGTAACTTCATTCTCTTTCTCGTTCAATCATCGTGGCAGCCGGAGGCTCTGCCCAACAACTACAACTCTTCCTCAGTCAACTACCGTAGCAGCCGGAGGCTCTGCCCAACAACTACAACTCTTCCTCAATCAACTACCGTAGCAGCCGGAGGCTCTGCCCAACAACTACAACTCTTCCTCAATCAACTACCGTAGCAGCCGGAGGCTCTGCCCAACAACTACAACTCTTCTTCAATCAACTACCGTAGCAGCCGGAGGCTCTGCCCAACAACTACAACTCTTCCTCAATCAACTACCGTAGCAGCCGGAGGCTCTGCTTCACGAGTACACCTCTTTTTCGCACAACAACCGTAGCAGCGGGAGGCTCTGCCCAGAGACAACAACGTTTGTATCTCAACCACAGCAGCAGCCAGAGTCTTCACGACTACTCATCATTTTCGTGAGAGTACCTGCAACCTGAAGCCATGACGGGAGACGAGGGAGCAGCCAAGTACATGCAGTAGAATCCAGCGTACGAGAATCCGACGGACGAAGGACGAGGATCAAGGACTCCAGGAGTACAGGACGACAAAGGAGCATCCAGGATCAAGGACCTAGGACCGAAGAGGACACGCGGCCGATTTACCACAACAATAAGGTGACAAATAACCATGTACTTGTAAACCGAGACTCACACAAAAACAATAATTAACGAAGTAAAAAGAGAGACAATCTAATTCAAATATGAATTAATAATTTTTACAAATGTAAATATTCTTTGTATAATAATTAGTGTAATGTTTAAGAATGTTTAACTATAATTTTGAATCAGTAACTTTGAAGCTATAATTTTGAATCTATAATTTTATATTAAATGGATAAAAGTAATTAGTAAATTTTATTAGAAAGCAAAGCAATGCATATGCAGTAAAATCAAAAGAGATTAGATCATTAGAAAATAATTAGATAATCTAATCATTATTATACTAATGAGCAAGCCGAGAGCAATATTAGATAATTATAAAAATATATTAGAGTATAAGATTGTATAATATGTCTAGATGTAATACGAGAGTTAAACAAAAATAAGAATTTTTGTTTAATAAATATTTAAATGATTGTTAAACCAAATTACATAGTGTTATTATTATTACGATTACACCCACCATCATCATACACACACGAATTTAATGTATTGTAAACGACTTCCAAGAATCTGGGGTTCGAGTATTAAATAATTAAAGTGTTGTAGTAGTATATTAGTATTTTTTTTATGTAAAGGCAAATTCAGATTCACAGTATAGAGATCGGTTAAACGTATAATAATTGTTGATTCTAAATTTGAAATTTTCCAGATTCATGTAATTAAATGACGACTTTTTATTTAGTGTTCGTGGTTTAATGGTAGGTCTATATGATGTTATGATTGTGGGGGCTACGTGCCTACTCAAACAGTTATAATTATTTATTATAAGAACTGCTTATACTTAACGTAATTACAAGGCTCCGTGTGTGTCTGCAGAACTGAATTCGCGACCATTAATCATTCTCACCTACTGTACATCATTTATTTTCATTTATAATGCTTTCCCGCGACACCTTTCTACACTCCCTGACTAGACCACATAACTGGTCTCTATATAAATGCATTGATATTGTGCTATTCAAGAGTTACACCGGTTGTCTATAGAGACTGCGTGGATGCGGCATCCGGGATCACAGTCTAATCTGGAGTAACTGTAGATCTTTTAACTTTAGTTTTGTTCCACACACAACGCCTTCAATATTGTTCACCGTTTTTTAAGTAAGCGTCGGCTAGATGCACTTTAAATTCGTAAACTTTTTGCCGTTTGTTTTCTTTGAAATTATCAGCATTTATCTGTCGCTGCGTGATAATGTACGTTAAGAGGAGAAAAGCGTGTGAGAATTAAGGATCAACTGTTTTTCTCGACACTTAGTTTCCCGCAATAATTGCCATTGATGAATAAAACATTGATAACACAAAAAGACATGGGTTAATAAACATGAAAAGAGTAAAGGATATGTAAGATAAGGATCTGAGATTTTTTGTATATCTACGGTGGCTAATCTCAAAGCTAAGTTGTGTTCTTTGCTTTAATAAAGACTATGTTTCGCAGGATTAAATCAGGACTCGTCAGAAGACGAGACTTACGGAGTTCAAGGTGACATAGAATGTGTATCGCTGAGGCATTAAAGTTAATGGTGGGTAATACGTTGACTTTCCAGTAGTCCATCTGTGCGTCTGAACGTGAACGTTCAAGTTGGCAAAAGAATCAGAGCCTTCGAATTGTTGTTCGAATTGCTCGTTTAAGCGTATTATCACAGTGCTATGGAGAGAATGGAGAACGTATGCTTACAAATTACGCAAACAACATATGAAAGATAGGTTATTATGGTAGATAAATAAGGCATACGTTGGCTATTTTGAATTTCGAAGAAGGTTCAAACGAAATGGGAAACCTTGTACAATAGGTAGAATGTAAAGACCTAGTGAGTTGCAGTTGGCCTGGAATAGAAAGTTATGGAAAGAACAAGGAGTATGTATACTGCAGAACCGCCAAACAAACCCTGGGTATTTAGTAGGGGGAAAATGGGGGTTCTGAGCCACAAAGGAATGCCGCCTTTCTTAAAAAAACAATAAAAAACACTAAAAAACAAGATCTAAGAGATGACGCCGCCACCGCTGGACCCACAGCATCCGCGAATAAATTTTTTTAATTTTTTTAATTTGATTTTTTAATTTTTTTAATTAAATTTATTTGCATATCAAGGGGGGTGGGTGGGGGTGGGGTGAGGTTCAATGGACCAACCTGCATCCGTGAATATAATTTTTTATTTTTTTAATAAAGCTGATTTGCATATCAGGGGGTGGTGGTGGGTGGGAGGTTCCAACTTGATGCATTATAGTGTATATATTAAAATATATGATCAGAGTTACCAACCTTTGCACTAGTTCAAATTTGTTGTGTGTTATAATGTATATTAAATCTATATGATCAGGTGTATCAACCTTTGCATGAGTTCAAATTTGTCGCATGTTATAATGTATATTAAATCTATATGATCAGGTTTACCAACCTATGCATGAATCAAACTTGATATGTGGTTATATAGTGTATTTATGAAAATATATGATCATGGTTACCAATCTTATATGTATAGAACAGATCTGCCAAAATTTTTTTTCTGTGGTGGGAAATTCAAACTATATGATCATGATTGTTGTCGATATCAATTCTCTCTCTTGAATGTAAGTAACTCTCTGTCTCTAGACATAGTTATCCATCACGATATAAACTCTCTCGTTTCTGCTCTCCCTCTCTCTCACATTTGAATGTAAGTAAAACTATCTCCCGTCTCTCGTTGTCAAAACGTTATGGTAAAACCGTTTCTCCCCTCTCTCTCTCTCTCTCTCTCTCTCTCTCTCTCTCTCTCTCTCTCTCTCTCTCTCTCTCTCTCACTCTCTCTCTTACATTTGACTGTAAGTAAAACTCTCTCTCTCTCTCTCTCTCTCTCTCTCTCTCTCTCTCTTCTCTCTCTCTCTCTCTCTCTCTCTGTCTACTCTCTCTCTCTCTCGTTGTCAAACGTTATGTTCAAACCGTTTCTCCTCTCTCTCGTTAGTGGTCATTACCGCGCATGTATATGATTTTAGAAAGTTTATATATATATTCGACAAATATTAACTGTGTACGTACGTACAAGCGCCCTCTCTCTCTCTCTCTCTCTCTTTCTCTCTTCTCTCTCTCTCTCTCTCTCTCTCTCTCCTCTCTCCTCACTCTCTCTCTCTCTCTCTCTCTTCCTCTCTCTCTCACACACACACACCACGACACACACACACACACACACACACACACATTTAGTATGAACAGACGCGTCCTTGTTAGTAAAATGTACAAATCCATGACTTTATGTGAACGTCAAAGGGTTCAAAATAAAAATATGTAAAACAAAAATATATGAATTGTTATATTTACAAATAAAATATATATACATATACTATTTTCAAATACAAATGATGTTGGTAATGTATGATTTTAAAGACAACTTTGTCACTAGCAATCTCAATACGCTCTTCTTCAATGTGGTACTACATTTGGTACAATACTTCTGTTTAAATGGTTGCAGTTTACAAAATAATTACACACATAGGTTCAGTGGTGTATAGCGAAATAAATTAAAATATATACATACATGTTGTTACAGATGAAAACGGTGGTTGAAATTCATAGCAAATCTTCTGATGTAACGGTTCCCACAAGTAATACAGTTCACAAAAAAATAAACATTAATTGTACACATGTTCAGAGGTGTATAGTGAAATAAATTAAAATAAAGCCATAATTTGTTTAAATGATTAAATATATTAACAATATTTTAAAATTCACAAATATAAAATTGATTTTTTTTTTTTGAAAAGTTTATAAATTCACAATTCATAAATAAATACATTATAAAATTGATATTTTTTTCGAAAAGTTTATATATAATTGTGTCGTACTTGTAGAGAAGCAACTTGCACAGACCTGCAACATAACAATACAAGCAGCATAAAAATCATGTTAATTATCACACACACACACACACACACACACACACACACACACACACACACACACACACACACACACACACACACACACACACACACTCACACACACACACACAACGAGCGCACACGTTGGGTTGAATCATGTACATGTTAGGTCCAATTCCGTTTGTTACACGTTGTGTCGCACTGACCTCCATACAAAAACCGATAACAGATTCACAGAATAATAATAATTTCAGGCTTGCAATATACAACCTATGTACACAAACTTATAAAGCATCAAACTATATATCCTTCGTTGGGTTTGTACACAAACGCACGCAACGTAACCACACACACGACGCGCGCGCGCGCACACACACACACACAAACGAGCGCACACAACGTAACCATACATACACACACACACACAACGAGCGCACACGTTGGGTTGAATCATGTACATGTTAGGTCCAATTCCGTTTGTTACACGTTGTGTCGCACTGACCTCCATACAAAAACCCGATAACAGATTTAAATAATAATAATTTCAGGCTTGCAATATACAACCTATGTACACAAACTTATAAAGCATCAAACTATATATCCTTCGTTGGGTTGTACACAAACGCACGCAACGTGAACCACACACACGCGCGCGCGCGCACACACACACACAACGAGCGCACACAACGTAAACCATACATACACACACACAACACACAACGAGCGCACACGTTGGGTTGAATCATGTACATGTTAGGTCCAATTACGTTTGTTACACGTTGTGTCGCACTGACCTCCATACAAGAACAGATAACAGATTTAAATAATAATAATTTCAGGCTTGCAATATACAACCTATGTACACAAACTTATAAAGCATCAAACTATATATCCTTCGTTGGGTTGTACACAAACGCACGCGACGTAACCACACACACACGCGCGCGCGCACGCAACGCGCGCACACATGACGTAACCATACACACGCGCAACGCGCGCACACGTTGGGTTGAATCATGTACACGTTAGGTCCAATTACGTTTGTTACACGTTGTGTCGCACTGACCTCCATACAAAAAACAGATAACAGATTTAAATAATTTCATGCCTGCAATATACAACCTATGTACACAAACTATATATATCCTCCGTTGGGTTGTACACACACACACACGCACACAACGAGCGCACACGTTGGGTTGAATCATGTACACGTTAGGCCCAATTACGTTTGTTACACGTTGTGTCGCACTGACCTCCATACAAAAAACAGATAACAGATTTAAATATGCTATGGTCATTGTAAGACGTTACAAATGACGAGTAGAAATCCAATCCTTGAAGTGTTTAATAAGTAAATTGTATGTATAGTATCACTGAATAACTAATATAATCGTTCTAGTGTTAACGTTTGCTGCAACAGGTAACGCAGTTTACAAATAATTACATATAGGTTCAGAGGCGTATAGTGAAATAAATTAAAATTATACACACATGTCGTTACAGATGAAAAATAGAAATTAATTTCCTCATAAGTTAATGTCCTTTCAAATATTATTCATCAAAACTTTGTAAATTAGAATCTGCACTACATTCAAACACACAAGCGTGTGCACACACAGTGATAAAAATTGTTTATTAAAAGTAGTTTGTTACCTTAACAAGGTACTATCTCCACCTGCGCTGTTTGGTTCCTCATGCCTCGAAACACGAGATGTAGGTCGTTAGGGTTTATATGACGAAGCTCTTCATCTGTAAAGACGCCAGCATATCTCTTAGATAGATATACACGATAGCGGTACTCGCCATCTTCCAACGTTACAAGCACAGACTTCCCATATCTAGTGTCCACATGCACCATGTTAACGATCGGATACTGCTTCTTCACTGTTAATTCTGCACACCGTTTGTACTCAATAGCAGAAACTGCATTGAATTTTGTGATAAATGACATTATTAGAAATGAAGACGTCTGTATCAAACGAAGCGGTACCAAACAATGACTGACTATTCGCTACAAAGAAGACTAGTGGCCATCAGGAAAGTTCACTTTCATCGCCGCGTGAAGCTTTGCATGTACATACATGCAGAATTAGCGCTGTTACAAAATATATATATATTAGGAAAGCCCACAGACTACTTTCATACAGAAATAGTTATCGCCTGCAGCCATGTACAAGTTTCCTAAACGAAATTAACAATGCTAGTAGACACTCACATTAAAAATGTTCGTATAACAGAAAAATCATTAATTATCCACTCTCTAAGTGCGTACACCTTATGGTTTGTACACCGTGTAGAAGAAGAATTGCAATGTGTAAGACATAACGTACCGGGAAATAGATATGGTATGTTTTTAGGGCAGCCAATGTCATCAAGATTTATTATATGATGATGAATTATTTTCGATTCTAAAAAACGTTTTTTCTCAAGACCCTTCACAAACACATATTTATATATGTTCGTATACGTTGTTAACACTGAAACAAGATTGTCGTACGGTGTCTCTCCTTCACTCCTTCTGAGACCATGATAGTTTGTCGTTAACCAGTAGTTGGTCCTAGTGTATTTCGAATTCGTAACGACTGTAGCAGGCGGGGCGAAAATCCAATGTCTGCATGCAAAACGTGTTATGTCCATGACTGACAATTCCTTTACTATATAATTGCCGTTGTCATCATAAAAGCAGTGAAAGTCAATTATTACAGCAACTTTTTCCATTATACTATAAAAAAAAGAAACCACACATTACAAACTAATATGTATAAACACAAATATCGTTACAATAATGATAATAATACGCAAACTTACGTTTACTGCCGTCCGAACTGAAGTGTGAAGAGACAATAACGGTAGAAACCAAAAGTGTCTGTGGATATCACAGTGGGAATTTGTTGTTTTGTTTTTGTTTCTAACAGGTGGTGGGGGACGGTGTAACATGGAATTTTAGCAGGCGGGGGGAGCGGAGTCGTCGGCAATTAATTTGTCACGTATCCGATAATGACCGTACGCGAATGTATCACGGCCATTGTCTAGTATATAGCGCTTATCAGCCCACGTTCCTACTGAAGGTTGGCCATGATCTTCAAGAGAGAGAGAGAGAGAATGAATACCGAAAACAAAAGGAACTGTTATACATATATATATATATATATAGTATTTTTTTTAACGCATGTATTATGTTAGTGTATCTTAAACCATGAACAACGTACGCAAGAATATTGCGCAAGAGCTACACAGAGCGGCGAGAAGGAATTTCGTTAGACGCGCGGTTGAACTGAAGGGTATGCACGATTTGTACTAAGCGGATCTTGTGGAAATGATACCATACGCTCGAGTGAACAAAGGGTACAAGTATATGATGACTGTAATCAACGCGTTTACCAAGTACGCGTACGCCGTACCATTGGAAACGAAGACCGGGAAAGAAGTGACGAACGCGTTGAAGCCTATACTAGCCGCTAACCGAATGAAGTATTTACAGACAGACAACGGGAAGGAGTATTACAACAGCACAGTACAAGCGTTGCTAAAAAAGTATAATGTGAAACATTACTCAACCTATAGTGAGAAAAAAGCTTCCATAGTGGAACGTTTTAATCGCACACTGAAGACACACATGTATCGAGCTTTCAGCGAACAAGGACACTTCCGCTGGTTGGATCTACTACCTATATTACTGAAATCGTACAACAATACCACACACAGAACCATTGGTATGAAACCGAGTGAAGTGAATGACGCCAACGAACATATAGTGTTGGAACGAATAAGGAAGAACACAGCGCCTAAAATCAGTCCAGCGAAACCACCCAAATTTAAAGTCGGTGACCGTGTTCGTATAAGTAAGCACAAAATGACGTTCGCCAAAGGTTATACGCCAAATTGGACTAACGAAATATTCACTGTGGATAAAGTACAATCCACTACCATCCCCGTCACTTATCTGCTAAAAGACCATCTAAACAAAGTGTTGAAAGGTGGTTTTTACGAGCACGAGATTAGTAAGTCCAAAGTCGGCGACGTATACCTAGTGGAAAAGGTGTTACAACGCAAAGGTGACAGAGTGCGTGTTCGTTGGCTCGGTTTCGATGGTAAACACGATGCATGGATACATAAGAAAGATCTAATATAAAAAAGGTGACAGCACGTGCTGAAAACAGTATGCTTTCGGTATTCACAAAGATGAAGATTGTACAGCAAGCAAACAAATTACCAATAAAGGATATGGACTTTTTGGCTGGTGACGAAGCCAGTGCTAAACGTAAACATGGCCCGCTATTACCGAACAGTATTCGCTGTATCGTTACAGACCCAAGTTCCTGTGGGAAATCCAATGTGCTATTCAACCTACTGTTTGATGCCAACGGTCTACGTTTCCGCAACGTATACGTGTTTTCAAAATCATTATTTCAACCAAAATACAGAATGCTAGAAACAGTGATGAAATCACTCGCTGATGAAGGTTTAGGTTATCATGCATACAGTGAGAACGAAGAAGTCCCACTACCGAGTGAAATCGCCGGTCTCGACTCTGTTATCGTATTCGATGACGTATCGTGTGAAAGACAAAACAATATTCGAAAGTATTTTGCTATGGGGAGACATAGCGGTGTGGACACATTCTATCTATGTCAGACATATAGCCAGATACCGAAACAATTGGTGCGTGACAACGCTAACTTGTTGATATTGTTCAAACAAGACGATCTAAATTTACGGCATGCATACGCTGATCATGTTAACATGGATATGAAATATGATGCTTTCAAAGACGTTTGCATGGAAGCGTGGAAGGATCGTTATGGATTTCTAGTCATAGACAAAGACTCGTCAATAAATGAAGGTAGATATAGAATCGGCTTTGATCGATTCATAATTGTTTCCAGCGAAGTATAAAAGTGGTTGCACTGTAGTAATGTAATCAGTCCTCTTGCTAACACACGATGGCGATGAATAAGGAGGAACGACTTGCGTATGATATAGATACGATAAGCGACAACATAAGGAAAAAATATCATGCATTACAACACGGTATCAGAGAAAGCGACGAGAAGTTCAGAAAAAATTACAGACCGATTCTGGAACCGTTAGAAGCTATTTCACGAAAGTTAAGTTGTGATATAATGGAGGAGGAGGAGGAGGAGGAGAAGAAGCAGCAGATAAAACAAGAAGAGCCTACACAACACGTAATAACAGAAAACGAAAGTGACATGCAGAGTCATAACGCTTCTCATTTCAGTGACGAGGACGCATGGAACCCTAACACTTCACATTTCAGTGACGATTCATTAGCAAACAAATATATGCGTTTGTGCGAATCGGCTGACTGTAAACGGATTATAGATCGTATGTATGGTGTTCGATACGAAGGCGGTAAATTTATGATAGGTGATTCAAATGTAAAAATCGATGATAACGACAACTTTCATGTCAAAGGAAAAATTTACGAGGGTATGCCTGGTCTGTATGAACTTTTGTTTATGAAACTACCGAAAAAATACAATAAGGACGATATGAGGAAATACAAGTCCATACTACTAGCAACCAACGGACACAAACAAAAATATAAACACAATACACGAATAAACAGTAACAGTGGCGTCAAGTACCGACTAGTAATATCTAAATTGTTTGCACGAAAACGTACAGGGAGTGGCTATATGGAGATGAAGCCGAACACTGCAATCGATTACGTGCATTGGGATGATCCTAACGAGTTGGTTAATAGATTGAGACTGTTAATGGCTTCTCAAAATAGTGGGCATACTGGTCATAGGAATGAAATCATTTCGATATTGGAGGAATTACGTGAAGCCGGCATTATCATATAAAAGCAGACGCACCGTTCTATAACCACCAGTTCTTCATAAATATGAGTGTAGACAAGTTCGGTAGACACGACAGCGCTGTAAGAGTGCGAAAAGAAACTCATCGAAGTCTGCGTGAGGATATCGGTTTAGGAGTGACTAACGACGGTCACTTTGATGTGAAAAACAAAAAGATACGCAACTTGGGTGATCCTGAAGAGCTGCACGATGTTGTTTCTTTACAGTACGTAAAGGACGCATGCTTACAGTACAAGAACGACGACGCTACCGTAGACGCAAAAGATCATCGAATAATAATGCTAAACGATCCGCTTAAATCAAGAGATGCAGCCACAAAACGATACGTAGACGAGAAGAGTTTGAAAAAAGATCGTGCAGGTAACGTAATCGTTAATGACTGGCGACTAACGCGTGTGCAAGCGCCTGTTGACTTCAAAGACGCAGTGAATTTGGAATTTTTACACGCACACACAATCAGTTTGCAAAGCGATGCTTTCTACGCTGCCGGAAGAAAAATTACGAATATAGCGAACGGTGTCAATGACAAAGACGCAGTCACTGTACGACAAATGCACGAATTAAAATTACATATAAAGACTGAATTGTACAAGGTCACTCAGGTATTTCACGCTCATATAATCAATCTAATAAAGTTTGTCTATAAATATCAAGACAGCGCGACACAGCGTTCAGTTCTGGCTGAATATATTGAAGAGGTGGGACGTTTAATAGACGTTCTCGATACGGAAACGGAAATCAAGGATTGGAGATCTGTTTACAAGAATGCACGTACTTCGTAAGAAAAGAATGGGGCGTGGTGTAATTGGAAAAATACTTAAAACACTGTGCCCGCTATCGTTTCGTCAGTACCTACTTTGATTAATCGAGCGGTGGACGCATTACCAGTAGAATTACACCTACCCGGCTACCGATTCTGTGGACCCGGAACAAAACTCAAAAGAGAGATTGGCACGTGGCGAGCGTGGAATCAACGAGCTGGACGAAGCCTGTCGCGAACACGATATCGCCTACGCAAGGTACAAAGACAACAGTCGAAGACGTATAGCTGACCGCGTTCTTGCCGACAAAGCGTGGGAACGAGTAAAAGGTTGGAATTCCGGTGTTAGTGAAAGAGCGTATGCTGCAGCTGTAGCAGCTGCAATGAAAGCAAATTCAGCAGTGGGTGGAGGGGGCTCGCGTAGTGGTTGTAGAAAAAAGAAGAAGGGTTCAGGAATTAAACATCAATCCGTGGGCAAACGCAAAACGACCTGCAAACGCAAAACAGTCTCAAGACATAAACGTAACAATACAAAAATAGCGTCAGGTCTATACCTACGTCCTTACAGACAAAAAACTAATTTGCATACCAGTGCGTGCATTGTCCGACAGTGATTTGTATGTGTACGCAAAACTTTTGAAAATACCTTATTTCAGAGGAGTTTTTATGCGTAACACTTTACCACGCAGACGGCCATGGAAGAATGAGAGTGCAGTTGTTAATCTGGACAGTGCAGAAGGACCTGGTACGCACTGGGTTTGCTACAAGAAGCGAAACAATCGAGTTTACTACTATGATGCGTATGGTAATATGCAGCCACCTCTTGAGCTGACACAGTATTTTGGAACCGACACTGACATTTACTACAATTACGAGCGTGAACAGTCACCACACACAGTCATCTGTGGGCATTTATGTTTGGACTTCTTAACGCGTGAGTGATCAGTAAGTGACAAGATGTCTTCGCTGTCGGTCACCTTAACAGGTACGAATGCTGCTGCTCTTGTATGTGACTTTTTCCCACCTCTCGAACTAACAAACGGTGAATGGTATGTAGGTCTATTGGACTTTACTACATACAACAGTATACCGAACGTGGTTGAGGGAAAAAACAATGTGTTTCCAGTACTACGGGACGGAACAACGTGGGACTTGATAACTTTACCTACAGGTGCTTATGAAATCGGTGACATAGAAGCCTTCCTCAAAAAGCAGTTAGGAGACTCAAAGATTAGTCTACGTCCTAACAACAATACACTGAAATGTGAACTGACTTGTGCACTGGATATTGACTTTCAACAAACAGTGTGCGGTATCGGTGATATGTTGGGTTTCAAGGAAAAGCGTCTGCTTGAAGCGAATAAAACTCACACGTCTGACGCCACAGTTAACATTATAAAAGTGAACAGTATACTGATAAGGTGTAATATAGCGCACGGATCATACAAGAACGGTAAAAACGAGCACACACTGCACTCATTCTATCCGTCAGTCGAACCAGGATTCCAAATAATTGAATCACCTACAAACGTCATATACCTACCTGTGAATGTGAGTCGTTTGGACAACATAACATTATCTTTACACGACCAGGACGGTGACGTAATAGATTTTCGCGGCGAAGTCATCACTGTGCGTTTACATCTAAAACGACTACAGACATGGGCTTGTACTTTGTTTCTTCGCCACCGCTGCTACCACAGTCGTCAGCAATAAAAGAAGAAGAAGAAGAAGAAGAAGAAAGATCAGTTAGGAAACGCATCAGTACTCGTTCGAAACTGAAACGATTAACATCAGTTAACCGACGTTTTCTGATTTCATTGGGTTTTGCTGTAAACAAGTAACATGGCGAGTGGAATATTATCTGTGGAGCAGCAACCGTTCTTTGAAGACAGTATCACACACTTTTCATTTCATTCACACGCACCGTACGCAACAACAAGATATGGAAACAATGATGAAATACGTGTGCCGATACAACAACAGGACGTCTTTACACTGCCGTCAGAAAGTTTCCTCTACATCGAAGGCAAGTTGGTTAAAAACCCTAGTGTGGCTGCAGATACTGCATTGAATGTGGAACTGGTGAACAATGCTATAGCATTTCTCTTTGAAGAGATTCGTTACGAGTTGGCCGGTGTGGTAGTGGACCATACTCGAAACGTCGGTGTTACGTCAACTATTAAAACTTTTCTATCACTCAACAACAACACACGTGACGCAATGAAAAACGCGGGTTGGGTGGCGCCGACCACAAACGTATTAAAAGTGAATGATGACGGTGAATTCAACTTTTGTATTCCACTGAAAATGCTAATGGGATTCGCAGAAGACTATACACGCATCGTGCTGAACGTGAAACAAGAATTTATACTCCTACGCACATCTACCGACATAAACGCTATGGTTTTAACGAGCGGACAAACGACTGCTAATTGTGTTGTTGAACTAGATAAAGTTTACTGGAAAATGCCTTATGTACATGTAGCTAATGCGTACAGATTACCGCTGTTACGACTCATAGAGAAAGACCACCCGATAACTATGCCTTTTAGGACCTGGGAGTTGCACGAGTATCCTGCCTTACCACAGACTAAAAGGCAGAATTGGATTGTCAAGACCTCGAGTCAGCTAGAAAAACCACGCTTTGTTGTGTTAGCGTTTCAGACAGCAAGAAAGAATGTACTGACGGCACACGCCGATGAATTTGATCATTGTAATGTGATCAATGCGAGACTGTTTCTAAACGACAAGTATTATCCTTACGATAATTTAAACTTGGATATTGGGAAAGACCGTTTTGCATTATTGTACAATATGTACGTCAGTTTTCAAAGTTCGTATTACCACCGTTTAGACGTCAGCCCAGTACTGACACCAGAATTATTCAAATCAAAAGCCCCGCTGTTTGTATTCGATTGTAGCAAACAAGACGATGCGCTTAAGTCTTCAGCAGTTGATGTACGTTTAGAATTTGAATCGTCAATGAATTTTCCTACACAGACGACTGCCTACTGTATGATACTACATGATACGCTTGTAGAATATACGCCATTGTCCAACGCGGTACATAGACGTGTTTAAGTCTTATTTTATACACATTTTGTAAATACTAGTTTTAAATATATATTTTCATATTTGTAACATTATAATATTGGAGCTGTGTGTGTGTATGTATTTTTAATTGTAAAACTAGTTTAGATATATTTTAATACTTGTAACAATATAATATTGAGCTGTGTATGTATTTTAATTGTAAAACTAGTTTAATATAATCTTGGAGCTGTGTATGTATTTTAATAAATGTATATAGTACACACTTTATTATTATTATTTGTATAACCCACCCTCCATAATGTATACTTACTTGCAACAAACAAACTAGTGAGCGTTGTCCACACACGTACCCTTAAATGCCAGACGTTGTATGCACACTGAAGGCTCGCACGCTTAAAATTCAGCTATACCTAAAATATATCTTCAATTAGAAGTGTAATATATAAAAAGTACAGTAAGAATATATTTCGGAAATTGTAATTTGATCACACACACACACACACACATACGCTTATTTGAATGAGACGTGTATTAAATTCAATAAATAATGCACGTGATAATGTGAATAATTTTTACGTTTAAATAAAATCTGTACATACAATAAAATTATGTAGTGTAATATAAAAATTACGTTTAAATAAAATCTGTACATACAATAAAATTATGTAATGTAATATAAAAGCACGACAAGAATAAATTTCAGAATTTTGTTGTAACAGACATAGTAATTGATCACACTATTGTAACAGACATAATAATTTGATCATACACACACGCATACACACACATGTATTAAATTCAATAAATAATGCAAATAATTTTTACGTTTAAATAAAATCTGTACATACAATAAATTATGTTCACTTACCAAACTAGCATGTGTTGTCTCCACACCGTTAATGATGGACATTGTCGTTGTACTCGGGTAGTGGAGAAAGCAAGTGTCTGTTTTGGAGTAAATACTTTCTAATCCATAATTACCGTCAGCGCTACTAATGCGCTTTGAATAAGGGAATTCTTGTCAACGTTTGCAGCGAGAGAGAGACATACACAATGTGTGTGTGTGTGTGTGTGTGTGTGTGTGTGTGTGTGTGTGTGTGTGTGTGTGTGTGTGTGTGTGAGCAGTGCGTACATTGTCCGACAGCGATTTGTATGTGTACACATATTTCACTTTGACAACGAGAGAGAGAGAGAGAGAGAGAGAGAGAGAGAGAGAGAGAGAGAGAGAGAGAGAGAGAGAGAGAGAGAGAGAGAGACTGTGAGCTAAAATTATTTAATCAGCACACCGACTACTCTACTCAATGTACACAGTGAGAGAGAGAGAGAGAGAGAGAGAGAGAGAGAGGGGAGAAACGGTTTGACCATAATGTTTTGACAACGAGAGAGAGAGAGAGATAGTTTTACTTACATTCAAATGTGTGTGAGAGAGAGAGAGAGAGAGAGAGAGTTTATATCGTGATGGATAACTATGTCTAGAGACAGAGAGTTACTTACATTCAAAGAGAGAATTGATATCGACAACAATCATGATCATATAGTTTGAATTTCCCACCACAGAAAAAAAATGTTGGCAGATCTGTTCTATACACAATAATGCAAGATTGGTAACCCTGATCATATATTTTAATATATACACTATAATGCATCAAGTTGGAACCTCCCACCCACCACCACCCCCTGATATGCAAATCAGCTGTATTAAAAAAATTATATTCACGGATGCAGGTGGTCCATTGAACCTCACCCCACCCCCACCCACCCCCTTGATATGCAAATCAATTTAATTAAAAAAATTAAAAAATCAAATTAAAAAAAATTAAAAAATTTATTCGCGGAAATTCGCGGATGCTGTGGTCCATTGGGATGCTACGGGTCCAGCGGTGGCGGCGTCATCTCTTAGATCTTGTTTTTTAGTGTTTTTTATTGTTTTTTAAGAAAGGCGGCATTCCTTTGTGGCTCAGAACCCCCATTTTCCCCCTACTCCTGACGAAGATAAACAGTCACAGGAGGAGACAGTACGCAGCATGGAAGCTGCGTAACGTACAGACGTATTGTTACGAGAAGCCTACCGAGCAACCCAGAACATTCTCCACTCCCCCCGTCCAGTGTGGCAGCTGTTGCGTTCGAGTGTGATTCTAGTGAGTTCCAGGAACACTTGAGATATGCATCGAGGGAAAGCTGTACTAGTCCTCAGCGCGGCGTATATAAAGCCATAGCAGCCGGGTTGTCAGTTTGGTTACGTGAGCGATTTTCGCTAGTGCGATTGAGTGTTTGTCTAAGTGAAGTAGTATTGTGTTAATAATTGTGTGAAACTCTATTAATAGACATTGTTATTGCGTGTGGACAAATCTAACTGGAAATATTCTACGAGTTAATTATAAACTGTTTAATTGTGATAATTAAAGCTGGTGATTAGTGATTTAATTGGTGTCTTGTATTTTGTTTTCCACTGTACCATACGACGATCAGTAGACCGTCGTAACAGTATGTTGATGCGTTTAAAATTTGTCCGGGAATCTTCTTTTCATTGTTAGATAGTTGGCGTAAAAAAAATTATTGGGTTTTAATGCTCTTTAATTCTCTTGTGGACAAAGACAATTATACATATGTATATATGCGCACGCGCGCGCGCGGTGTGTGTGTGTGTGTGTGTTTGTGTGTGTGAATATAATATACGAGTATAACATATTACAGCTATACAAATTGTGTGAATGATATACTGCGTTGCATTTGTAAATTTTAACAAACACAAAATATTCGATTTATTGAACACCCTGTACGGTTTTAAAACTGAGAATCTCAGTTCAGTTTAATGTGTGTGATACCGGTATGGACATGAAAAACTAGACGCACGTAAATCTGCATGTTTTCCAGAAATTCTGCGAAACCGATTTACTGCACATGAAGACGGGATGTATCATCGGGTTTTGCAGAATGTTACGCGTCCATGACTCGGGTTAGTGGATTTCGTGAACGTATAAAGTAACAGTATAATTATTTGTTAATTACTCCGACATACAAATGATTACGTAGTAATAAAATAGACTCACATGAAGTGAAAAATGTCGGGAATCAAGAAAAATTAATTACCTTTGTCAATAGTGTTCTACAGATTAAGAAAATCGCCAACATAGGCAAATAATTTTTCATGCTGTTAATGGGACGCCAAGGCTGTTGTAACAATCGTTGACCAGCCCAGAACTGTTTAATCAATCTTCGACAGTTAATAATGCCACGACTGTTTATACCCAAGTGTTGTAAATCACTCTCTCTTTGCAATCAGATCATCGCGAGTAAACGTTGTGTGTTTCGCGAATAGCCCTTGTTATCGAAACGTCTGACAAGACTAGATAACAGCGCGCGCGAAACCGTCAGGATGACTACCATGGACACACACACCAGAGTAGAGTGATCCACAACATCTGGTGACAATGAAATAAATTATTTAAATAAAAAAAAGAACAGAGACAGTAATGGAACAGCGACTATAATAAATAATTTGTAAAAAGTATAAATGTGTATATAATTTGTGAAACATTACATTGATATACACTTTTTATTCAAGAATATAAAGTAAGAAATTTGATATAATAATCGAAACACTAAGCATTTAAATTCTTTGGCTGCACATTGTTACGGTATAAGAATGATGTTGTTTGGAAAATATTTATCAAAATTTTAAAGTTTTATGTTGATAGGTAAATTGTTAATTGTTAATTATCAGTGATTTCTTAATGTCTGTCATCCACTCAAATTAAAATAAATTTTATTTTTATGGACAGTGTATGAATACGAGATATATAATAAGTGTAAGTTATTTAAATTGTACTTATTACGTACATGATTATGAAACATGAACACTTATGAGAAGGGCACTAAAACATTTTCAGATTTGTTTTTAAATAAAACGCAATTCTAGTGTTTTTAAGTTCGTGTTAATTATTTCGTCTGACGATACTAAATGCTGTCTACGAATTAAATCTTTAATTGTGACGTAGTGTTGAACGTAACTTATCAATAAGCTGAAATCCCACGGCCTGGTTGGGTATGTAAATGTATTAGAGACGTTCAACACACGAACACACACGCGCCAGAACGTAACGTTATTACGGCAATTTCCACGTAGTCTAAAACAAAAAAAAAAAAAGATTTTTAAACTGTGACTAATGTAGACTGTTATATTAAAAATAATTGAATACATGTGTTACTTAAGTTGCTGTACCGTACGTCGCATGTCGTAGCGAAGACGATGCAATCTAAACGGACACGCAAAACAACCAACTTATGTGGGTCGACTCCCCTTTTAATATTTTATGTTTCTTTCATTATTTATAATAAATGTGTTTTCAGATAATAAATGCTTGTGCAAGTGTATTTTGTTAAATTAATATCGTATTTTTACCTGACGCACGTTTCACAGAATAGATCTGTATCTTCAGAGGTCTCTTTATGAATTGAATTTATTATTTAATTAATTTCTTTAACTGAATTAATTTAATTATTCATTATTTAATTAATTAAACCTGTATTCAGTTATTCATTTAATTTAATTTACTTCACTGTTTATTGAATTATTTGAAATACGCGTTTTATTATTAATATAATGTAAATGTGCGTTGCGGAGCTGTTTGAAGTCACCCATAACACTATCTCTCGGTCGCTCCTTAGTTCTTATTTTTTAGGAGTAATCTAGTTCTCAGTGTCCGTGTCCACATCTTATTTACAATCCTAATGTCATTCATTCTAAGGATGTGACACTTCAGTTTCTGGACAGAAATTCGTTCACTGATCGATTGGACGCCTATAACCGCATTTTACACTTTACTACAGACGAGGAATCCTGTGCAAAATTCTTGCTTTTTTTTGGAATCTCTATAATACAGAGCGAAGTCTCTCCCTGCGCAGTGTGCCACAGTTAAGCCATCTTACCTCCTGCAGATTCGGAATGATTGAGTTTCTGTCAATTTTCCGGAGGCTTTTGTCGATAGAGGGTGTCCACGTTCCATGTTGTAATTCTGTTGTCCGTTTTTGGTAACAAATTAGCAAATATATTTCATATATTTTCACGGTTTATATCTGAGACTGGCTTTCACTAGTTACTGAATTCCAGGGCTTTACTGCTGCTTTCGTAACTATTTTCTTTTTTTTTTTTTTGCATGGAGTCAGTTTATCGTGAAGAGCTATGTTTGCCGTGGCCATGTGAGTATCTCCCCATTTTTTGTAGTCTTACTGACTCAGACTGTATATGCTTCCGTTGGGGCCTACCTGAGGCTCTTTCACCACCACATTTGGCAACAAAAACTCATCCTGCCGCAATTTTACGTAGGAAATGTATACATGTCATTTTCTAAAGACGGTATCTTTTGTTAAAGAGACTGGAACATGATTTATTCTGGTAGACGTGTTTGTTTTCTTTTTGTAAATCTACAGGCGTTTGTAGGTGTGAAGGGTACGAGAAAAAATATAATTCTTAAATGTACTTAAGTGCGTCTCACGTATAATGTTTTAATATTTTAAATGTCTGTAATAAAATGTGACAGAGTATGATTTTTATATATATATATATATATATATATATATATATATATGACTGTGTGCATTAGTCTACTGTAATGTCTACAAGTCTACAACTTAACGTTCGTGTTTAATGGAATTCACGCCGAATTCGTAGGACACAACGGAAATTAGCTTTGGTTATTTGTGTAGGTGTTCTATCCATTTTAAGACATATTACATACTTTCTATAAGTATAAGGTTAGATTCTAATGTCCGACCATATGCTGAAGTTCGGAAATGAATTATCGAATAAGCATCCGTATGAGTTACCCATCGTGGCGGTGGAACCCAAAGACATAAAAAGGTTTGGGGTAGCACAGTAGTGTTGATAAATACTATTTTGTCACATGTCTTTGGTTATGTATAGTTGTTTTTCCACATAGTCCGGGAGACTATGAAATGTATTACAAAAATTATGAATAAGAATAAAGTTTGTTGATTTTTTTTAGCGTAGTTATAAAACAGTGTGTCTTGCAGATATTATGATAAGATTTCATTTATAAAACTGCAAGTTCATATGTTGTACAAAATATTACGACAATATGTTGGTTTGCAGTAACGAACGCTGTACATTTGTCTGTTGTATACGGCAAGAAAATAATTAAGGTCTTATAAGGAAATGGTGAACAGCCTGATGCTTCCGAGGCAGGGACTGATGCAGGTGCAAATTTGCTGTTTGTATGTTACGAAGTCGTAAAAACGAGGAAGTTCGTTAAGTGTCTTTGCGAGGGATTGCTGGTTTGTCTCCGCCATTGTTCTACTATCATGCACATTTGTTGCCTTTAGCCTCTCGCTGTCTCCAGTTTAATGACCAGTCTGAACGGTTTGGTAAGGTTTCGTGCGTTGGCAAAATAATGCTGAACAGTTTGAGTAATGGACTTATTACAAGGAAAACGATTGCAGGTTAGCGACTTGATGAGCACAGTGAAGTTCGCCCATGTGGTATGCGTTGCTGTTCCGGTGGCCTCTAGAATTCGCTGCTTATTGCATTCTAAATAATACGCTAAATCAGATACACAATATCGGGAATTGCCGAGGTGTGTAAACCGATTATGTATGCGAACTCATACACTGCGCGTTTTGTGGTAGCGATACTATTACACAGAAGGAAAATACTTAACCACCACGGTACATGCAGCGCTGGTTACAAGTAATGTGTTGTAGTGTACGTACCACGAATATGATGCTGGCCTACCTGGCGCACGCCGTTAAAAGTGACTTACGTAATCGAACGCGAATCTTTGACGTTACCAACTTAGCGAACATTAGTATCGTAATATACACGTGTGTGTGAATCAGTTGTGCAGAATTAAAAATGTTCGAAGCTATATTCTGCACAGGCTAGTCATATCGCACTTGTTTATTTAATGTGTGGATATGCCAACTGTATCTAGTGTTTTCACCCCTCATTTCATATTTTCACATTTACACAAGACAAAAATAGAGAACTTATGAAATTTCTCTGTAGAAACTTGTGAGAACTTCATAAAGCAGCTAGTTTTATTGAAACTCCAATGCCTCTTTTGAATATAAACTGGTTCAAATTAGTTTGGCTGTTCGTAATCAGTGCTATCTGAAAATGGTAGAGCTAGTGTCCGGTTTCATTCATACAAGAAAGGTACTTCGCTTGAAATTTAGAATACCTATTCTGAAATAAAGTTCAAAAAATTAAATAAAAAAGCCAAGTAGAATTCAGCAGTCAGTGTGAAGAGATTACGTTTTTAAATTCAACAAACTGAATGTACAGAGGTCCAATACTTTTGCATAATAATCATACAAATGTTTGAGTTATAACATAAGACTTTAATTAAATTTAATGTAACGCCCATGTAGCAGAGAAGTCAAACGTACAAGAAACACTTCTGATAATTTAAATAAATAATTAAAGCATCCTGTATATCAGCCGGCGCGTCCGCAGCATAGTTTCTTAACCTTGTTTTTATGTACGAATTTAGAAAATCGCATGTGGTGTGGCCTTCATCGCATACTTGTGACAAGCAAGCTGCGATTCATGGTTAGTTACTTTAAGATTCACTCTTTTACCTACCAAGACGACACCATGTCTAGAGTTCATAGGGTCTACAATTGTTTTGTTGTAATGCATTTTGTTAGTTCATACAATCTGCAGTAAAACAGTTGTGTTTGTTTTCTGACAGAAGCAAACTAAAGAGTTCACTTAGATGTTACTAATCGAAAATGGCTTTCGCATAATAGTAACCGTGATTACCAAACGAACAGTCGCAATTCTGTTGGCACTGCGCAGCGGTTTGTCTGGCACGTCTTATTGTCACTCCAAAAAGAATGAAATCGGAAAGAAAAAACGTAAATTATTATATTGACTGGGTTTTAGAAGATCTTGAAATTATTTTTCAGTAATTTGTCAAATTATTAAAGGTACCAAGTTCGTACTTTTTGAACCTATACCACAGTACTGTGGGCCTGTACGTAAACACCCGGCGTGCAGGATTTTTATACCACTGATGATGGCAGCCATTGGAGCTGCCGAAACGTTTGGTTTTGTTATAAACCATGGACCACGGCCAAACAGCCCGGATATCATGAACAATTCATCTGACACCGGCCGTGAAAGCCTGAGGAATAATTTACGACGCCTCTACGGGGAGGAAGTTTTAAAAAATATCAGACGTTTCGAGGAGCTGAGAAAAAAGAAGGTACACCTGCTCTGTTCACTGGCTTTTTTGTCAAGATGCCGGGATACTGGTGTTATTCCCCGGTTTCTTAAATTGAAAAATTACATATTTACACCGCAAGCCAGTAGTCGCATTTATCGACGTGCAGAGCAGGCAATGCTACGCGAACGTATCCATCAGACCAGGAAAGATCTTGCCGACAACAATATGAAGTTGTTCCGCCTACACCTGGAATTAAGCACTGTGTTGTCACCTGGCCACTGGGATCTGGTGGATAGCCTAAGTTCCAGCGCTTCCGAGGCCGTTCGCGAGAGTGTTCGATCGCGCCATGAGATCAAGTACTGGAGAGATAGCCCCGAGGAGAACAATCAGCCTATACCACAGTACTGTGGACCTGTACGTAAACACCCGGCGTGCAGGATTTTTATACCACTGATGATGGCAGCCAGTGGAGCTGCCGAAACGTTTGGTTTTGTTATAAACCATGGACCACGGCCAAACAGCCCGGATATCATGAACAATTCATCTGACACCGGCCGTCAAAGCCTGAGGAAAATTAATTCATATTTTGGTGACGCAATTCAATTTTTTCGAAATATTGACTTCCGTTTCTAGCGCGTGGTGCCCCAGAATTAAAAAAAAAATAGTGTAAATACTAAATTCAGATTTTCGTTAAAATTTTCTTTAATTTGATACGCGGCATCGATTTTAACATTTTTTTCACAATTTTGACTCTTTTTCAGGTCCTGGTGTCCTAAAATTTTGAAATTCCTAAAACTTTTTCAGATTTAGTTGAAATTCTCTTTAATTGATACACCCACAATTTTTTGCAATTTTTCCCCTTCACATTTTTGCCTCCCGTCCTCTATTTTCAGTCTGAAGATGTGTGGAGTGAAAGTGTGTGCTAAGTTTTACGAAAATTGGTTAGTGCATTCAAAAATTACCTTTCCCCAAATAGATAGACAGACAGACAAATGCCAAGCGGTCGAATTAAAACGAGAACCCGCTTCGCTCGTTCAGTAAAGTCAGTGATACAACTAGACGTGTATAAGGTGGTAGTAATATATGCGACTTGTCTGAGGTAGTGTTTGGGGTCTCACATGTTACGTTGTACAGAACACGACAGAACTGTGGCTGGCGATAGCGGACGAAACTCAGGTTTTAACGAAAGATTGGCTGCTTCAGTTGCAAGTGCAAGGGCTTTTCAAAATGAAGTATGGACAGAGAAAAACCCGTTTGGATCGGTGATTTTGAAACATAATGAGAACTAGAAAGATGCTGGCGTGTACTACAAAGACCAATACGGAATGTTTAATTATACTCGTACTTAAAGTCAGGGTATTTTCAGTATTAATCAGTTATTTGTTTTTTTGTAATATTTAGCTTCATGTGTTGCTTCTTTCTTCTAAGTGTCGTCTGCCCTCTTCATTCCCTCCTTTATTTAGAAAGCATAGTTTCCACCTTTTTTTCGCTTATTCTCGGTTCAAATTTTTATTCTACTTTCGAGTTTGTCAAGAATTTCATCCAGTTTTAGGTACACCGCTCATTTCAATCATTTAATCTACATACGTTAATCAGTTTTTTCTTCATTTTCTTTTATCTCAATTATCACTATTTCTCAAGAATAATTGATTATTTTCGTTATTTTGTTTTCCCCAGGATTTGGCCCATCGAAGTTATTTTTCGATCACTATAGAACTACAAACTTTCGACGTTGAATATAGTTTTACTTCCAGAGATTGGCAGTGTGTAAGAACATAAAGGATTCTGTATGACAGTTGGTTTACTGGATATATGAATGTTGTTATTTTCAAGCGCGATGTGAACAAACGCTGAGAATTATAGAATCCCAGTAACTAATGTGATTACTTTACGATTGTATATAATTTTACAGCATTATAAATTAGAATATAATCAGTATTATCATATCACAATAAAAATCGTAATTTTTGTATGTGGCGTGGAAACAAGCATCGTTAAGCGTTTTGTTCGTCGCATCCCTTAATCAGTTTTAGTCCTTATTCAGTGGTTATTAGGCATATAGCCCAAGATTATTTTGCTGTTATTTTGCCCTGTAGACAGCTTCCCGTCTGTACTTCAGTTTATAAAACTGTTAATCTAACAGGAGTCCACGTTTTTATTATTAGTAAGGTAGGACAGGGAATCAGTATATGCCTTGCCGATTTGAGTTCTCTTAGTGTAACCCGTCTGTCGCGTCGCTAGGTTTTGACATTTCATGTTTTTATATTGTATTGCATCAATTATATAGAATGTTATCACGGTGACTTGAAAAATATGAAGAAAATCTCAAATTATTGTACAATAAACTTCATTAATAGTTCTTTTGAAAATTTGTCATTCATTATTAGGACTCTTTTTAACGACCTGTTTGTTGGTGCATTAACGTCGAAGGATACAAATCATATGTCAGATCGTGGAGAACGACAGATGGACTAAGTAATTTCTGTTAACGAAGTCTTGCCTTTCCGAATCGCACCGTTAATAAAATGAAATTTACGTATTCCTCGTCTGGCAGCTGGTGAAAGTGATGCTGCGGTAACAGACAATGTGCTTGGGTTAGATTTCAAATATTTTCTGTACATTTCTTTGCGGTAACCGGTAGAATATATGGGCATAACAGCCCATTCACGCCCTGTTGCAGGAAACTGTGAGCACGCGGTAACACATGTTAATAATAATTTTCGATTATTTTTGAAACCGTACCAAGTGCATTAGTTTCGTGTGAATTTATATGTTCAGTGTCAGCGACGCTCACGCTATAAATCTGGCGTCATTGTTTGAAACCGTCAGAGTGCAGTCTGCAGTCGGTTGAGCTGTACAGGTAAGACGGAACAGGATGACATGTATCTTCCAACGATAGGTATCAGGGGTGACCCGTGTCGTCATTTTGACGCATTGCAGTAATAACTAACGGATTTATTGTGCACATTTACAACTCGATACGGCTGTAAATTAGACGCGCTTGTGTGAGCATCTTCCAAATATTTTGACTCCAATCTGTCTTTTTTTTAGATTGAAGTTTTTATGGATTCAAGTTTTATATCCAGTGCGTTAAAAAGAATTTCTGTTGGTGGTAACGTTGCTCTGACGCAAAAGTAAACGTTAAGTTACTTGAAAGATATCCGTTTACGTGCCACGAAGTTGGTTGAAGAAAGTGCAAGGAAGATGACCTTTAAACTTTTATTGTTAATTTATAAAACAAGAATCGTTAAATTAGTTATTCCCCTATCAGTTAAAAGTGAAAAGTAATATTTTCTACAAAAAGTAGTATCCGCAGTAGAAAGCACATATAAGCCCGCCCTTAGACACGCGCGCCCACGCATCTGCTCTCTCTCTCCCTCTCCCTCCCTCCACACACACACACACACACACACACACACACACACACACACACACACACACACACACACACACACACACACACACACACACACACACACACACACACACACACACACACACACACACACACACACACACACACACACACACACACACACACATATAAGTATGCAGAGCAATGGACAAGATTTGTGTAATATATTTGCATAATTTGCAAAAATATTATCGGTCGGCAGAGTTGGAAGCAAAAATAATCCGTGTTCATCTTAATAACATCCGTTAGTGGAAGTCGACGCTTGTTAAATTAGTTCATCACCCTCGATCGTGTAATGTGTGCCACTGATACGTTATCATTTGTAATAAATAACTTGAGTTTACCACATTAGTTAATTGGCTGAAAATAATCTTTCATAAAAGATTATGCGGTCTTGTTTGCCGTAAAGGACGCCGACATTAAGACTGCCGTGTGGGTTGCTCTCCAACAGAATTGTTTATCCTGCATTAATAAAGACATTACTCATCCGCGTTCTGATAGATTTATTATCACCGTCTTGCTGTGTCTACGTAGAATTGTTGGACGAGTTATTAATAACTACACTGCAACGAAATGTAAACTATAAACAATACGCACCGGGGGATATATGCAAACCTATGAAATATGTTTGTTAAGAATATTTAATATTTTTGAAGAAGGGTGTGTGCGTGAGCAAACAGCAAATACGTACTTTCCTTCTTGCTTTTAACAGTCTTGATACTCGTATATCTTGTGGCTTCTGTATAGTTTGGTCTGCCTCCACCGTTCCACATGTTAGCCATGCAGCTTCCTTAAAAAAAAAACTGACGGTTGTCTAGGACGAAGACGTGGAGCACTAAAGCGATATGAGCTCTCCAGGCACACAACAAAGGAACATTCTCGTATCGAATTTAACCTAGTGCCGCATATTTGAATAATTGGGTAAGGCAGTCAACAGCCCCTAATTAAACCAATTCTGGAATCTCAAACGGGTTTTAATTAGCGGCACTAACTGTAATCTTAAATCAACGAGTACTCATAATTTGCCATTTAAGTTTTCCTTACTAATAAAAAGCATTAAAATAATTTTCTTTCGGTCGAATACAAATACACATACTTTCTGTGAAAATATTATGGCATTCTTTGAACTCAATTTAAAAAGAATATTTAAAAATTGTTCACGATCGCTGAAATACGTCTTGAAATAACAGTTTAAAAAAAAATGCGAAACCGTACTGTACGATGGAAAAGATTTTATTTTTTCAGTTATTCTGAAGTCGACGTTATTGAACGTAAGAGGTAACCTTCTTTTGATACTAACCGTAAACTCGTATGTTATTTGAACACAGATGCCATATATAATCTTACTGTAAAGTAACCATTATTTAAAAGAACGTTCATTTATTAAATTATTTTTTAAAAGAATCATTATTTTCTAATGTAATATGTTCGAATTTTTTTATTTTTTTATTTTTAATATAAGTTTGCAGTTGAGTAATACGAGTAATAGGGTTTCACAGATCGTGAAGACACAACACTCTTTGAATCGAGGTGGCAGGTACCAAATAGTTCAAAATATAGTTTATGTTTAATGCCTGTTCTGCCCATCACAGATGCGTTGTTTCAGCACGACTCATTATGTCATTAAACGTAGTGTGCTAGAGATTTAAGGTCGAAAACAGTAGTATATTAATTCCTTTAAACTAAAATTCACAGTGCAATGTCTCTGTGGACTTAACGTATGGTAATCTGAACGTCTGGCTACTAATCTAGAGGTCCCGAGTTCGATTCCCGGGTCCGTATCATAAATCAAGGTGCGTTTTTCAGCCCGCAGATCGACTAAGCCTGTTGAAAATGAGTACCTGGAATAAAAACCTGGGGATAATAATGGGCGGCTGAAGCGTAGTGCTGGCCACAGTCCCTTCCTTGTATGCCGTATGGCTCACATAAGGCAGCCTACCCTGCCTTCTAAGCTACTTCGGTGGTATCCACGGGAGCCATTATATTAATCTGATTTTTAAATGTAGGTTACAGTGAAGTAAAAAACACAACATTTTATTAATGTTTCTTATCGTTTTTTAAAAATCAGGCTGCTCCTGTGTAAAGCTATGTATTTTCTGCGAATTTCACAACCCCTACTATACCCATTAATTTATAAAAGATAGAACACTGAAGATTAATAAGCATAAAACTTTACAATTTTAAGATGTTTAATAGCTCAAGTGCAGCGCGAATTACATTTACCGAAAGACATTTCTTGTGAATCCCTGTTAAACACGCCTTCAGGTGTTTTTTTCTGTGAAAACTGTTATAAGTAGTATTTTCCAAGAAAAAAATCTACATTAGTTAAACTTTTCTATCACCCAGGCTAAGAAAAAGTTTACATTTCAAGGTTACTGAACCCTTCCTAAATAAGTAAATGATCAACGCCCCTGGAAGTTATGTAATTTGAAGACAGAATCTAAACGCTACAATAAATATCAGCACTTGTCTAGGGCATTTTATATTCTAAAAGACGGAAGTTTCAAAAAGAATAAAAATTCAACAGAACTTAAAATATTATAGGCAATAAACAACTTTTAAATGTCTACAAACAGACAGTGAAAGCGACATTTTATGCTTAGATTTACTGAAATATAGAGAGACGTTTACATTATTTGAAAGTGTTTATAAACGTTTAGATTGCGATTGTTTCGGATGTGACAAACAGTTGTGTACAATGTAAATATTTGTTGTGTAACAAACGATGAGTTGATATAAATAAATACATCGAATACGTTTAATAAATAAAACCGTTGATTCGCAGACTTTTAATACTAGTATACGTCGATTGACGTAAAAGTATTAAAAGAACAAATGCAAAATGCTGGTGTTACATTGGTAAGTGACTGGTGTAGGGTGGAGGTTTGCGGTATCGACTTTTGTGGTCTGCCAGATTTCGGTTTTATGAACTCCGTTGTTTGTCAGTTCGGTACAAAAATAAAACTAGTGTACACAAAAAATTCCGAACTTGTTGAGGTGTCAAGGTGCTGTTTACGGATTTAATTTGAAATTGAGCTTGTGCAGACCATTCTCGGGCGTGCGTAGCACAATTTTGTAATCCTAGCCGCCAGCGCCCTTTCATATGGTTTGGGCCCTGTTGCTGCGATTCCTATCGTCCAGTAGGATTTCGTTTTAATTGTAGTGATTAATCGTATTGCATAGTTTGTGTTTTGCTGTGTCTGACATATCGAATTAATCTACAGTGGGGTTATTTTTGGCATACTGTAGCAATCTGCCGGTACTACACAGTTGAGAGCTGTAGACGGCATTAACGCGCTAAACTTTAAAAATTACACATTTACAATAAATTTTACTAATACAAAATGCGTATGCTATCATTTCAAGTACTGGTAGGTATACACGTAACTTTCAAGTTACTTATGTATTATTATTATTAGTAGAACTCCATTTATCCGAACTCCAGTTATCGCCAATTATCCGAATCGTTATCAGTAAATTTAAAAAAATGCAATTTCTAAAAAAAAGTTTATTGAAATTGCAGTTGCCTACTAACAGAAAAACATCGTAAGCAAATGAAATACATATAAGACAGTGTTAGCTGTGGATCATAGTTTACATACCGATCAGTACAATATTTTCTAGCCTACTGCTCGCCTAAAATTATAATTATGTGTGAGTATTATTTTTAATTTTTTTGTATTAAAAGTGAACATTTGCAAAACACGTGTGACCTGGTTTTTATTGAGATACTGTATCCATGTAATAAAAATTAAAAAAGTGATTTTTGAGCAGTAACCTTTACCTTATGGTTGTCCCAATTATCCGAATTTCTGCATAGGCTATACGAATTACGTCTGGGACTCATTAGTTCGGATAAATGGAGTTCTACTGTAATTATTCTCGTGGGAGAGTATAGTTGGTTTAAATAATTCAGTATATTATCATAAGCAATATACCTTTTTGGAACACCTTATGATATATTACTCTGAATTTTTTATTTGTTGTAGATATGAACCGTCTTAGGAAATTATTCAACAAATTGTGTTAAACATTAAAATATCTTTTAGTGAACGAAATTGGCCTAAATATTAACATTCTTCAAAATGTTTCTATAATTATAAATTTCTTTAAAGTACATGTGACTGACATTACATTTACAAATCATTCAGTTTGTTTTAAAACGCATGAAAATCAATCACAGTGCCTTTTTTGTGAAAGTCGAATAGTTTGTAAGAGAAACAGTGTATTATTGAATTAAATTGTAGTTTACAGGAACAGCAATAAACTAAATTGTAACATTTTGTGGTATAATTCTGATTTCGAACTAATTTTGTAGTACTACAGATTATTGACACCCGGCTTTCGTTTTATTTGATACTTTCTTGTTGGCCACTGGCTGTTGTCTGTTGGGTGTTGTCCTATCGTCTGCTTGCGAAATATTGTCTTTATCCAGCTCTACATTATGGTCACACACCAAGAACGATTCTCGTCTTGCTTACACTTTACTCTTTGTAACACTGCTGTCCGGGCCGCAACATTTCGTTATTCTCAGTAATGAAATATAAGACCCGTTAGGACGGCGTGTAAATGATCTTCTTCATACTTATTGTCCATGGGCAAATGTCCAATGTGCTCGTTTCTAAGCACCTATCCTATGTGTGTGCATGTGTGTGTGTATAGTATGTTACATACATGTTCACGTTTCCACAGCTGTCGCTGTTTTTCATTCTCCTCGATACATCTTGCTTTAGTTCTTCTCTGTGTGTAACATCATCCGCTTCGTCCTTCATGACCTTCTCAGCTGTCTCCGACTCTCTCTTGCTCCTGTCCACCGGATTCCACCCTATAACTTCACTGATCTACTTGTTTTCTTAAGGCAGTTACGCCTCTTTGAAACAGATATTGTTCTAATTTTTCTTAATGCTTTCTGTTCTATACTTGAGCTTCTATCACAGCAACTAAACTCATCAGCTACCGTTAGTATTCCGTCAATCTTAGACTTATCGTATGATAGAAAAACAACATTATATAGCATAATGCATGCGATACTGTTTACACACTTACTGTACTTAATTCTTAAGTAATAATTTATCCTTGTCAGCAAGTAAGACAAGAATATGAAAAGGTCGAAAAGTAAGTACTAAAAAGAATCTGTGGTTCAAGGAAAGTCGGCAAGAAACCATGGAATTAATGTATATAGGTAACAGGCAGATGGGATAAACGAATTACGAAGTGGAAACCTTTAAGGTGCGGCGAAGGAGTAAGTCGAGATTAAGTGGATAAGTCAAGTTCTGTTGGACATAAGGATGATGCATGATGGCGGTTAGAGGACTGGAAACGAACGAACACACGAAAGAAGACTGGAAGTATCAAAACACAAAGAAACGGGGGAAACTATTCGTAAAGCAAAAAACGCGCCGGTCTGTAAAGAGTAAATAAAAATACTGAAGTAAGCGAGCTGATCCCTTATAGGAAAACAGGATGTGGAGAGCTCTCCCAACAGCGCCATACATTCTTTGATGGAATGTAAAGCCTAATAAAAATACCGTAATTTTATGATGGTGTAAATAATTAATTCTAAAGAGACATTAGAAAATTTATAAGAACCATTAATAAATAATACATAAACCTTTTATTACACAAATATATAAATACAAGTATATACATATATTTTTTTTTTACGCAGGGGTCATTAAAAATCTCGTTAATGAGATTTTTCACGATTGTTTCAAGCTGGTGCCACCGGAAAATTGTGTTTCACCCTTTTTCATCAGCAATCTTTGTATATTTAGAGGGCCAGGAGTTTGGACGTTGGAAATAGGATTTTCTGGTAGAGCGGACTTGATTTCTCGAGGCGTTTGAGCTCTGGATCATTCCTCATTATCAGTGGGGGTTGACCGAACTTAGTGAAGTGTTCTTGACAGTAAATGAACAACACCGTTCAGAGTGCCTTTTGGCAGTTCCCCTTACAAAAATATGAAAATACCCCCAAAATGTGTATGTGTGTATGCGTATACGTAATTATATGTATATTTATTTTTTACGCACACACACATACTACTGACAAACACGACAACAAAATATAGACTAAAGCTAATGCGTACAGTCTAACACACACGCGCGCGCGCGTCTCTTTTTCGTAGTGTGGACTTTTTTCAGGACTTCTTATTACAATATCTTCTGTCGCATCTCCTGTAACTTGTACAGCTGTCCCTCCTCATGTAGCATTCCAGCAGCTCTTCCTGTAGCTCTTCTTGTAATATCGTCTACAGACAGCGATGTGCTTAAATGAAACGTTTGCTGTGTGTTTCCGTTATTACACATTGCAATCCTGAAGACGCCCGTAGATATGAAAGGCGAAACAAAGATATTGTAACAATAACGGTGAATATTCGCGATAGAAAAAATTTGTGCTACAAGATGTCGATTATATTTTAACATTCAAGATGCTTTCGAGATGTGTTGGTCGATTATAATTACTAATGTCTTTTTGCCTATGATAAAACTGATCATAGGATAAACTAAACATTCTTTTTGGATAAAACTAATCTTTGTCAGTACTGATTGATTATTGTGGAATTATAGAGGCCTACATGTAATGTAATTACATGTAATGTTCTGTGTAATTTTCGTAAAAAATAATGTAATATTTTGACATTCGTATCCTTGGTTACACGTGTGGAACGAAGCATATTGTTTATGTTTATAAATCAAACAAGCGAAGTGAATCCTCAGTGTTAACTTAATCTTTTGGCATCTGTGTCTCCATCTGTGCGTGTTTTTGTGGAGGATGCCTCGCGATAACTTTTGAATGCCTCGATCGATTTTTGTAAAACCTAGCATACGTGTCCTTACTTTTACCCCGCCAACGTATGTTGTTTTTAAGACGGATTGCCCGAAGAGTATGGTGTGGGAAGAAAAAATGGAGGGGAGGGTGAAATTTATGAAAAAGTCGAAAAATTCCAAATAGGGTACCAAATTAAAGAGAAGTTTAACAATACTCTGAACATATTGTTCAGTTTCAGAATTTCAAAATTTTTGGGACCAGGGTATATTTATAAAATTATGGGGAATTTTCGTTCAAAACAGTGAGCGAGCTGTGATGTTCAGGGATCTTGGTAGTATTTAAATTTTGACTTGGATAACTTTATGAAGTCAATATACGTAGCAGAAAACGGGACAGTTTAATACTATGGGCAGTAACTACGCGCACATTCCTACTCAGGTACAACGTTAATGTGTTCCTTCAACCGTTAATTTTAACACAGTTTACGTATTAAATGTGTTCAGACCGCGTTTGATGTCGCTGGCATCCCCTTGCCAAATTTCCGACTGCCAATATTGTTTCGGGAGAGATCTTGATCGGGGATATCCTTTACATACGGATTTGCGTCTTCCGAACTCACTACCTGGAGACATAATTCTAATGTCTTGATTTAACTTATTACGACATGTATTATGCAATAGAGTTCTTTCCGGAATCACGGCCTTCAATCGACCTGGTTCTGAAAACACGGCATCAGAAGCGTCATTAATTGTTTTCGTATTACACTATTTATGTGAAAAAAGGATACCTAATGTTTAGAATTGCATTCTTATCAGAATTACTCATAACTTGCCCTCTTTCTCATTTTGTATTCTTTTTATAGCCGAATAGCTTTTCTCCGGCTCGTTCTCTACTTAACGATATTAGCAGAATAACACTTTTAATGAGTGAACTTGTTAAGTTTGTAAGGGTCTCATTTGTACTGTATTAATCAGTTTGCTGTTTTCAAAGGGACGTAAGATTATTTGTGGCTCTTTCGGTATTAATTTGGTTTCAAAACATCATTAATTTTTATGTTTGTTAATGACAACTCATATATATATATATATATATATATTACTTTAATATTTATAACTAAATTTACCTCAAGATATACTTTTTTCCTTTAGGAACATGTTTCGAGAGTTCCTGTACTCTCATCTTCAGCCTTCGCCATCTTGTTTCTGGTGAAGTATTTGTGTGTTGGCTTCTGGATGTTATTATGGTAGTTTGTTGGTGTTTGGTCTTTTAAAGTTGCATTATTGTGTGTGGTTGTGGTATCTGTTTTTGTATTTTGTGTATTTTCGATGTTGAGTGCTTTGAATATTGTGTCATGTTTTGTATTGATTTGTATTTGTTCTGGTATTAGTTTGTTTTGTGTTTTATGTTTGTAAATCTGTAAATTTTCCCAAATGTTCATTATGGTGCCTTTGTGTGGTATATGTTTTATTAGTGTTACATTGGTTATGTCTGGGAATTCATGTCCTGTGTTTATTGCATGTGTGGCTAAATTGGATTTATATATATTTGGTTTTTTGTATGCATTTAGGTGTTCAAAATAAAGTTTTTTCAGCTGTTTTTTTGTTTGCCCTATATAACATTTATTGCAATCTTGGCATTCAATTTTGTATATACCGTTGGTTGTTGCATTATCTTTGTTGTGTGAGCTATTTAGATTTTGTAATTTATTTTTATTAGTTTTGTATGCTATTTTTATATCTGTGTTTTTAAATAGTTTTGTTAGTTTTGTCATTTTATTATTTATATAGGTGAATGTGGCCCATTTTTTGTTGTTGTTATTATTTATGTGTTGTTCAGTTTGATTAATTCTTAATTGTTCAGTTTTTATTTTGTATTTGATTTTATTTTCTATTTTGATCATAGTATTTTTATTGTATCCATTTGCATAACCAATTTGGTATATTATATTTCTTTCTTTGTCAGTTTCTTGTTTGTTTAGGGGTATTTTGTACATTCTGTTAAATAACGAATAAAATGCTGCCATTTTATGTTGTGGTGGGTGGTCAGAATGGTTAGGTATAATGATGTTAGTGGAAGTTGGTTTTCTATATATTGCATATTGTATGTGTTTGTTGTATCTTGTGATGGTTATGTCTAAATAGTTGATTTTGTTATGTTTTTCTTTTTCTTCTGTGAATTGTATTTTGGGATGTATGTTATTGATTTGTTTCAGTATGTTCTCTGCATTTGTGTTTTTGTTATTTGATACATATAGTCCATCATCTACATATCTTATCCATATGCCATCTGGGTCATGTGTTTTTATGATATTTTGTATTTTGGTGTCTATGTGTTGTAGGAATATTTCTGCTATTATGCTTGATAATGGTGATCCCATTGCTAAACCTTCTTTCTGTTGATAAATTTTGCTATTAAATTCAAAGTAATTTTGTTTTAGTATTAGTTGGAGACTATTTTTTATTTCGGTTATATATTGTTTGTTTTCATTTTGTTCTATAAGTTTGTTTATTATTATGTCATTTGTTTCTTCTACTGGGATATTAGTGTACATGTTTGTTATGTCATATGATGTGAAAAATGTATTTTCATTTATATTTATTATTTTTAGTTTGTCGATTAATTCGTATGTATTTTTTATGTTATGATGGTTATTTGTTAGATGGTTACTTTTTTAGTTTTTGTGCTATTATTTTTGCTATTTTGTATGTGGGAGCTTTTTTGAAATTGATTAATGGACGTATTGGGTTGTTTAATTTGTGTATTTTTATTAGGCTGTTCATTTTAGGTGGTTCTGGATTATTGTTTATATATATGTCTATGTTTTTATTGTTGAAAATGTTTTTATTTGTTTTTATTAGTTTTATTGTTTGTTTAAGATAGTTTTCTGTTGGGTTTTTATCTAGTTGTACGCATTTATTATTGTTGATGAAGTCTTCTGTTTTTTTGATGTAGTCTGCTTTATCAATGATTACTGTTGCTTGACTTTTGTCTGCTTTAGTTATTATTAAATTATTGTTCTTTACTTTATTTTTAATTTCTTTTATTGTTTTATTGTTTCTCTTTTGTTTATCTTTGTTTTTCATTTCGCTAGTGATTATTTTTTTAATTATATGTGTTGCTTCTGTTCTTTTTTCTTCTTGTATATTGTCTTTTATTAGGTTAATGGCAAATTCTGTTTCTACTATTAAATTTTCTAGATTTTTGTTTGCATTTTGGGTTATGTTAGTTTTTGACATATTGTTTAAATATTCTGTTTCTTTTTTGTTAAATTCTGTATTGCTAAGGTTAATGGTTCGAGGGTAAAATGTGTGTTTATTTTTGTTTTTTTGTTCCTGATTTTTGTTTTGTTGTTTTAATGTGTTAAGTTTTTTGTTGATTGTATAAGTCTTTGTTTTTTTCAAATCTTATTTTATTTTCTATGTTATTGTATTTATTATTCCAAGTGATTGGATGTAATAAACTTGTTAGCTCTAAGTGTAGTTTGTATATGTCTAGTGTTATGCTATTTTTCTTACTGTATAATTGATTAATTTCGTTTTGTATCCATAGCCTTTGTGCTTGTTTTATAGTTTTTGTGCAGTCATATTTTTGTTGTTTGTGTTTATGTTGATGTATTTAGGTGTTAATTTATGTTTTTGGCATTGTCTATTGAAGTATATGTTCATGTTTGTGTTCATTAGTTGTTTTTTTCGTGTTTGAAATTTGTTTAACAATTTGGTAATGTGGTTATATGGAATTGTGGTTATGTTGTTTGTGTACATGTTAATGTATATTTATGTGAGAGAAGATTTGTTATCCGTTATTTGGTAGTTGATTTCACTTAATTTGATATTCACTTCACTATTTTTTTCACTATACACTTTTGTTTTTGCATTTGTTTTATAACCTCACTTTTCGTTTTTTCACTGTAGGCTTATTTACCTTGTATGGTTATATTATTTCAATCACTATCTGCTACAGTCCGTTTCTTGATGTATATAATACTTTAATATTTATAACTAAATTTACCTCAAGATATACTTTTTTCTTTTAGGAACATGTTTCTGTTCCTAAAAGTGAAAAAACGAAAAGTGAGGTTATAAAACAAATGCAAAAACAAAAGTGTATAGTGAAAAAAATAGTGAAGTGAATATCAAATTAAGTGAAATCAGCTACCAAATAACGGATAACAAATCTTATCTCACATAAATATACATTAACATGTACACAAACAACATAACCACAATTCCATATAACCACATTACCAAATTGTTAAACAAATTTCAAACACGAAAAAAACAACTAATGAACACAAACATGAACATATACTTCAATAGACAATGCCAAAAACATAAATTAACACCTAAATACATCAACATAAACACAAACAACAAAAATATGACTGCACAAAAAACTATAAAACAAGCACAAAGGCTATGGATACAAAACGAAATTAATCAATTATACAGTAAGAAAAATAGCATAACACTAGACATATACAAACTACACTTAGAGCTAACAAGTTTATTACATCCAATCACTTGGAATAATAAATACAATAACATAGAAAATAAAATAAGATTTGAAAAAAACAAAGACTTATACAATCAACAAAAAACTTAACACATTAAAACAACAAAACAAAAATCAAGAACAAAAAAACAAAAATAAACACACATTTTACCCTCGAACCATTAACCTTAGCAATACAGAATTTAACAAAAAAGAAACAGAATATTTAAACAATATGTCAAAAACTAACATAACCCAAAATGCAAACAAAAATCTAGAAAATTTAATAGTAGAAACAGAATTTGCCATTAACCTAATAAAAGACAATATACAAGAAGAAAAAAGAACAGAAGCAACACATATAATTAAAAAAATAATCACTAGCGAAATGAAAAACAAAGATAAACAAAAGAAAAACAATAAAACAATAAAAGAAATTAAAAATAAAGTAAAGAACAATAATTTAATAATAACTAAAGCAGACAAAAGTCAAGCAACAGTAATCATTGATAAAGCAGACTACATCAAAAAAACAGAAGACTTCATCAACAATAATAAATGCGTACAACTAGATAAAAACCCAACAGAAAACTATCTTAAACAAACAATAAAACTAATAAAAACAAATAAAAACATTTTCAACAATAAAAACATAGACATATATAAACAATAATCCAGAACCACCTAAAATGAACAGCCTAATAAAAATACACAAATTAAACAACCCAATACGTCCATTAATCAATTTCAAAAAAGCTCCCACATACAAAATAGCAAAAATAATAGCACAAAAACTAAAAAGTAACCATCTAACAAATAACCATCATAACATAAAAAATACATACGAATTAATCGACAAACTAAAAATAATAAATATAAATGAAAATACATTTTTCACATCATATGACATAACAAACATGTACACTAATATCCCAGTAGAAGAAACAAATGACATAATAATAAACAAACTTATAGAACAAAATGAAAACAAACAATATATAACCGAAATAAAAAATAGTCTCCAACTAATACTAAAACAAAATTACTTTGAATTTAATAGCAAAATTTATCAACAGAAAGAAGGTTTAGCAATGGGATCACCATTATCAAGCATAATAGCAGAAATATTCCTACAACACATAGACACCAAAATACAAAATATCATAAAAACACATGACCCAGATGGCATATGGATAAGATATGTAGATGATGGACTATATGTATCAAATAACAAAAACACAAATGCAGAGAACATACTGAAACAAATCAATAACATACATCCCAAAATACAATTCACAGAAGAAAAAGAAAAACATAACAAAATCAACTATTTAGACATAACCATCACAAGATACAACAAACACATACAATATGCAATATATAGAAAACCAACTTCCACTAACATCATTATACCTAACCATTCTGACCACCCACCACAACATAAAATGGCAGCATTTTATTCGTTATTTAACAGAATGTACAAAATACCCCTAAACAAACAAGAAACTGACAAAGAAAGAAATATAATATACCAAATTGGTTATGCAAATGGATACAATAAAAATACTATGATCAAAATAGAAAATAAAATCAAATACAAAATAAAAACTGAACAATTAAGAATTAATCAAACTGAACAACACATAAATAATAACAACAACAAAAAATGGGCCACATTCACCTATATAAATAATAAAATGACAAAACTAACAAAACTATTTAAAAACACAGATATAAAAATAGCATACAAAACTAATAAAAATAAATTACAAAATCTAAATAGCTCACACAACAAAGGTAATGCAACAACCAACGGTATACACAAAATTGAATGCCAAGATTGCAGTAAATGTTATATAGGGCAAACAAAAAAACAGCTGAAAAAACTTTATTTTGAACACCTAAATGCATACAAAAAACCAAATATATATAAATCCAATTTAGCCACACATGACACATGTGTCACTATTCCTGTGAAACACAGGACATGAATTCCCAGACATAACCAATGTAACACTAATAAAACATATACCACACAAAGGCACCATAATGAACATTTGGGAAAATTTACAGATTTACAAACATAAAACACAAAACAAACTAATACCAGAACAAATACAAATCAATACAAAACATGACACAATATTCAAAGCACTCAACATCGAAAATACACAAAATACAAAAAAAGATACCACAACCACACACAATAATGCAACTTTAAAAGACCAAACACCAACAAACTACCATAATAACATCCAGAAGCCAACACACAAATACTTCACCAGAAACAAGATGGCGAAAGCTGAAGATGAGAGTACAGGAACTCTCGAAACATGTTCCTAAAGGAAAAAAGTATATCTTGAGGTAAATTTAGTTATAAATATTAAAGTATTATATACATCAAGAAACGGACTGTAGCAGATAGTGATTGAAATATATATATTGTAACGCAACAGAAATGCGGTCCTCGACGTTACATAAATAGAAATATTAGAAATATAATAGGTAAATAAATATTTAAATCCCATAGTAATACAAAGGTCAAATAAATACCTTTATCATTGTGTAAAAATGAATAAGGATGCAAGGTAGTAATAGCAGTAAAAAATAAACCTGTAATATAGACAATAGTAAGAAATCAATGTTCAGTGAAAAGTAAATAAATCAAAAATACTGATAAGAATTATAAGAAAGAAACCAATATCGAAAATGTTAAAGTAAATGACGGTGAAAATAGATAAAAATGAGTCAATAATATACATTACTAGTTAATCGAAAGTAATGATTCTGAATTGAATAATGTTATGTTGTTACCATAAATGTTATATTAAAGTTTGTGTTAGCTTATGAAGCTTACTTGTTGATGTAATATCAAGTAATGAAGCAATATGTATTATTTGTTTACTGTGGTAGAAAGGTGAAGGAAAGCAGTTAATTAGTATTAATTGATCTCAATTTTTCTTATATGTGATCCATAGGTCTAGATAAAGTTGTTGTTAGATATAATAAGAATAATTATTTGTGTACATGTACATAGTTAAGGTTTGATTATGTTTGTAAACTTATATAAAAAGGCTATAGTTGTTTTAACCAGTTATAATCAAAAGTAGATCCAAATATAATAAAAGGCCTAACAGCCAATAACACTATATAACAACTCAGAATATAAAGGTTAGGTAAAGAAGTTAATAATAATTAATGAGTATAGTTCAAGGAGTTAGAAAAAACCTATGATAATTAATAATAAATAATAAACCAACTCAATATAAACAAATTATGATAATGCCATAGTGCAATGATATCGATTGATAACGTTTGATATCGGGAAAATAATAATTATGAAAAGAAACAGACTAAGATTGAGAAACCAGCAGAATATATATAGAAATTAGTAAACAGCTATAAATAATGTTATATTCCGATATAATGGAAGTTTAATAAGGAATTATTTTGATGAGTGGAAGAATAATATATGAAATTATCACTATATAACAAAACATTGAAAAAGAATAAAAATAAATTTGTTGCTAGGGACAACAAAAATTAATATAATTTGTTGATTTGTATTATTGCAATTTATGATCTGAACGTGATGAGATTAAAACCCAGAGAAATGGTTAATAAAACTAACATATTCTAAATTATTTAAATACAGTAACAAGTCACCATATATGAATAATTAATTGTCAGAATTAGGCCAGCAACCATTAACTAAATTGTATAATGGCAACATACAAACGATAATAAGTAATTGAATTCCAAAAAGGAATGACCTGGATGGCCCAATATTACGTCAAGAACAAATGATAATTTAATGAAATAATAATACCATATAAAGAACTACCGGTGAAAAGAGTTAATCCTACAAATCAAACGAAAGGTAATAACCTTAACATCACATTGGACATCGCAGTTTACATCATACGATAGAAAACGTATTTGGATCCAGAGTTTGCCGAAGAACGTAATCACTAATTTGGCCGTTGATGAACAAAGGGAGCGGTATTTCTAAATCAACCAGGACCAAGGATTCCACTTTATTACCACTTGAAGACAAGAATAAAGAAAATCATCTCCTTTCTGATTGACACGAGGCATCAACTCACGAGGTTAAAAACAACCGCCTTCCAGAGTCGCTTAGTTCTCCGTATGGTAATTTTCAATTGTATAAATAATATTAAACACAACAACACTTTAAATTTGTAATATCTTGCATTATTATCTATGTATTTTTAATCTTCCCCGCAGTTGAAAGAACCTTCACACCCTGAACTAAATTAATTATAAAAAAAAATATATAACTGAATTTAAAATAAAATATTGGACCGAACAATAATCGATTAACGCAACGTGTAGCCTTTCGTGTATCAAGTAAAACCAATCTTATTGAATGTTAACAAGTTGAATTAATAAAGAAACCTTGTATAATTTCAGGATCTTATTATTTGGGTATTATTTAATGAATTGGGAATAAGACTTAAACAGACTAAGTGTATAATAACTAGTCACCGTACACGGTGGGTTAACCTATAAATTTCGTTGGTTTCGGAACTGCAGCGCTTGTTGCGGAATTCTCCGATACCAAAGAGAAGAGAGTTACACACGAAATTTCGATAATTCTCTGCAAGGCAGACTAGGTCTGAGCGGAATTTTAGAATAACACCCTACATACATAAGTTACATTCACACTAACACTTGTATATTAAATAGAGAGATAAGATAATTATAATTAACGATATTACTATATCTAGTAAACCCAGATATATAAGAAATTGAAAAATATTAAAATAATCAAAGAGAGGTACATACGAGAGAAATATAATAAATTGACAAACTCAACAGTGTGACATAAACAGTACACACAGGTCGCGTAACAAATTGGCGCCCAACGTGGGGCTTAAGTTAAGTAAAACTATAATTATAAAAATATTATGTAACTAGAGCAGGCAACTGTGGGAGACTAGAAATGCAATAAAGAGATATGATACAAAAGGAAACGAAAATGCAAGGACAAGAGAGACGATTAAGTTACGCGGAATGGACGACGGTGCTATTTAAGAAATTCAGCAAGGAGGTGGGATACATAAAAAAGAATACCAATGATCACGAAAGAGCGCAAATGAGTCGCGCGAATGCAGTGGGAACACCAGACGACAAAATGACATTGAGAGAGATTTATGATGAATTGTGGGAGTTAGATGCCAGGTGTAATAAAGAACAGACTATTGGGACGACTCACGAAAAAGACGATAACAAGGTGGAAAGGATGACTGAAGAAGATTGGGAAAGATGGTACGATAATGAAGAACAAATGAAAAACGAAAGAACAGGAATATACGCCCAGGTGGCAGAACAATATACTCAGGAAGATTATGAACAATGGAAACGAGAAATAAGACCACCTGAAAACCCAATACGAACAGAAAACACAGAATTAAGGGAATGGATAAGGGTGATGTTTGAACTATCTCGAGAAGATATGTGTAACTGGAGGAAGAAACATAATCGAATAGAAGAATTTATAGAAATGCCAAATCATAAAAACTTAGAACAATCAAATAAGCAACAAGAAATAGAAATAGTCAAAGTGAAGTAACAGAAGAAAACGCCAGAACAACCAAAGAAAGTGACCCATCAGGACGTAATGGATTTTATGGCAGAACAATTTAAGAGACAGGAGGAAAACTCAAAAGAACAATTTAGGAAACAGGAGGAAAACTCAAAGAGACAGGAGGAAAACTCAAAGAGACAGGATGAGAAATTCGACAAAATAAATGAGGAAATTAAGGAAAATTCAAGGAAAACAAATGAGGAAATTAAGGAAACCTCAAAACTACTTTTCAGACAAATGAAGGAAGAAATCCTACAAATGAACGAAGAGAATTTATGGCGAATGGATGAGAGAATTGAAAAAATGAACGAAGCAAGTTTAAAGCGGATTGAGGGTAAGATGGAGAAATCTGAAAATGCTAACACACAGCCTAAAAGTAGATAAATACAAGGAGGAGACAAATAAAGAAATGGAGATGTGTTTAAAGAATATGTCTAAAACACTAGACAGCACTTCCGAAGGTATTATAGTAAATCCAAATACAGAAGGGAATATCAAGAAAATAAGAAAAATATGCAGAAGGAAAATATTCAATACAAAAGAAGAAATGGAGATGAGGAAGGGTGGATTAATTAATGTATTTAACCCTCCCATTAATAAACGAAGGGAGTTATGTAAAGGTAGGAATTATAGAAGAAACTTTATGAAAATAACCAAAATAAACCACCATGGAATAATAACAAAAACCTTAAATAAATTTAAATATCATTTAAATAAATCGACAATCAAAGATTATATGACCACATCAATTATATCTTCAATACGGAGGATGCCAGCAGAACATTATGTAAATAATACAGATATCAAAGGGAATGGAAAGGTAGAATATACGAGTGATTATGTTAGAATAGAGGAGATACGATACCTGATAATTAAAAAGGAGCTAAATATGACTGAACACCCTGACTTAAATGAAGACTTTGCATCAGTCGAGTTACAGTACCAGATGCACGAGAGATATTTAAAAAGTGTAGAAATTGGTATGAACACTGCAGTAATCCGGACAACGAGTGCAGTCGAATTAATGGACCATGGTTAGAAGAAGAAGTAGTCAACCAGAAAAATGGGACTGATTTGCTGAAAACTGACCAGGCGACCAATTGGAAAGAATATGAAAATAATAAATAAATCCAATAAATCCTAAATTAAAATAAGAACAACTTATTACCAATTTTGAAGAGAAAACACTTGGAATTAAAAAGAATTTGAATTTTGAGAAAGACCACTAAATCCAAAAGGTATGTAAGCACAACTTACTAAAGCATTTTTTGAACAATATTATCTAAATAGAGAACACAGCATTCAAAAGGAAGTAAGTACGACTTACTATATAGTTATGAAGAAGGTATTAAGAAGAGTTAATAACACCCCCAAGATTACAGAAGAAAACCAGAAATATTACTATATGTCTACGAAGAAATATTATAAATAAGGAATAATGAAACCCCAAGATAAAAATTTTTTATATCAAAGGTACCTATGCAAAATAGTAAAAGAAAAATAATATGACCTAAAATACATACCGCATTGCCAAATGAAATGAACAACCAAAATAAACGATTGATTATGACCAGTATAATATCAAAGGGAACAAGAAAAAATGTTTATCAACATAATTCATTGTAATGTAACCAGACAAAGTAATGAAATAAGATAAGAAGAACAATGGTTGAGTTAATGACTGTAACTACACTGAATTTAAGTAATAATAATAATCAAAACAATTACAATTTAGAAATTCTTGGAATTATAAGAACAAATGAAGAAATGATACTTAGAGTTACTGTCACATCAAGAAAGAAGATCAAAACTAATTACAGATAATGACTGTCAGAAGTGTTATCAGAAAATGATTAAGGAAAATGAAATGGAATCACGAAGTATAAAAAATAGGAATAATTAAATATAAAACGCGACAATGTAAAGAATTCCCCAAATGTTTATTATTAATTAATTAAGAAGATTATTATGATATTATTATATTTTATAGCTGACTGTAGATGAATTCCAGCAGTACTATATTGAAGTGTAGTGTGGACAGCAGAGTATGAAGCCAAACAGTGCCTCTCTGAACTGTACCAATGCACATATTAGGGATTGTTAGGGAAATTAAATATTTAAGGAATATTAGAATCGTTGCAAAGAATGACATCAAATTCCAGAAAAGAATGACGAAGAAAACAGAAGGAAAATAGCTGACAGAAGAATAATGGAGAAATACAGTGATTGCAGTAACTAGAAGTAGAAGAGAAGGGAACCTAAAGTATCATTGAATATTGTAACCAACTATCGACAAATACTGTTTAAAGAAAATTATATATAACCAAAAATGTTAATAGGAGGAATGAAGTGTCATTAAATAAAGAATTGTGAATACTAGTCTAACAAAGTTACATTGAGAATCCCATCGTTAACCATTAAAATTGATATGAAGAAAAGGCATGTAAAAAAATACAAGTTTACTTGACCTAAATTACATTCAGGTAAATTAAACTTCTTTAGGAGGGGGAGCATGTGTAACGCAACAGAAATGCGGTCCTCGACGTTACATAAATAGAAATATTAGAAATATAATAGGTAAATAAATATTTAAATCCCATACTAATACAAAGGTCAAATAAATACCTTTATCATTGTGTAAAAATGAATAAGGATGCAAGGTAGTAATAGCAATAAAAAATAAACCTGTAATATAGACAATAGTAAGAAATCAATGTTCAGTGAAAAGTAAATAAATCGAAAATACTGATAAGAATTATAAGAAAGAAACCAATATCGAAAATGTTAAAGTAAATGACGGTGAAAATAGATAAAAATGAGTCAATAATATACATTACTAGTTAATCGAAAGTAATGATTCTGAATTGAATAATGTTATGTTGTTACCATAAATGTTATATTAAAGTTTGTGTTAGCTTATGAAGCTTACTTGTTGATGTAATATCAAGTAATGAAGCAATATGTATTATTTGTTTACTGTGGTAGAAAGGTGAAGGAAAGCAGTTAATTAGTATTAATTGATCTCAATTTTTCTTATATGTGATCCATAGGTCTAGATAAAGTTGTTGTTAGATATAATAAGAATAATTATTTGTGTACATGTACATAGTTAAGGTTTGATTATGTTTGTAAACTTATATAAAAAGGCTATAGTTGTTTTAACCAGTTATAATCAAAAGTAGATCCAAATATAATAAAAGGCCTAACAGCCAATAACACTATATAACAACTCAGAATATAAAGGTTAGGTAAAGAAGTTAATAATAATTAATGAGTATAGTTCAAGGAGTTAGAAAAAACCTATGATAATTAATAATAAATAATAAACCAACTCAATATAAACAAATTATGATAATGCCATAGTGCAATGATATCGATTGATAACGTTTGATATCGGGAAAATAATAATAATGAAAAGAAACAGACTAAGATTGAAAAACCAGCAGAATATATATAGAAATTAGTAAACAGCTATAAATAATGTTATATTCCGATATAATGGAAGTTTAATAAGGAATTATTTTGATGAGTGGAAGAATAATATATGAAATTATCACTATATAACAAAACATTGAAAAAGAATAAAAATAAATTTGTTGCTAGGGACAACAAAAATTAATATAATTTGTTGATTTGTATTATTGCAATTTATGATCTGAACGTGATGAGATTAAAACCCAGAGAAATGGTTAATAAAACTAACATATTCTAAATTATTTAAATACAGTAACAAGTCACCATATATGAATAATTAATTGTCAGAATTAGGCCAGCAACCATTAACTAAATTGTATAATGGCAACATACAAACGATAATAAGTAATTGAATTCCAAAAAGGAATGACCTGGATGGCCCAATATTACGTCAAGAACAAATGATAATTTAATGAAATAATAATACCATATAAAGAACTACCGGTGAAAAGAGTTAATCCTACAAATCAAACGAAAAATAATAACCTTAACATCACATTGGACATCGCAGTTTACATCATACGATAGAAAACGTATTTGGATCCAGAGTTTGCCGAAGAACGTAATCACTAATTTGGCCGTTGATGAACAAAGGGAGCGGTATTTCTAAATCAACCAGGACCAAGGATTCCACTTTATTACCACTTGAAGACAAGAATAAAGAAAATCATCTCCTTTCTGATTGACACGAGGCATCAACTCACGAGGTTAAAAACAACCGCCTTCCAGAGTCGCTCCGTATGGTAATTTTCAATTGTATAAATAATATTAAACACAACAACACTTTAAATTTGTAATATCTTGCATTATTATCTATGTATTTTTAATCTTCCCCGCAATTGAAAGAACCTTCACACCCTGAACTAAATTAATTATAAAAAAAAATATATAACTGAATTTAAAATAAAATATTGGACCGAACAATAATCGATTAACGCAACGTATAGCCTTTCGTATATCAAGTAAAACCAATCTTATTGAATGTTAACAAGTTGAATTAATAAAGAAACCTTGTATAATTTCAGGATCTTATTATTTGGGTATTATTTAATGAATTGGGAATAAGACCTAAACAGACTAAGTGTATAATAACTAGTCACCGTACACGGTGGGTTAACCTATAAATTTCGTTGGTTTCGGAACTGCAGCGCTTGTTGCGGAATTCTCCGATACCAAAGAGAAGAGAGTTACACACGAAATTTCGATAATTCTCTGCAAGGCAGACTAGGTCTGAGCGGAATTTTAGAATAACACCCTACATACGTAAGTTACATTCACACTAACACTTGTATATTAAATAGAGAGATAAGATAATTATAATTAACGATATTACTATATCTAGTAAACCCAGATATATAAGAAATTGAAAAATATTAAAATAATCAAAGAGAGGTACATACGAGAGAAATATAATAAATTGACAAACTCAACAGTGTGACATAAACAGTACACACAGGTCACGATACAATATATACTGTATATTAAATAAACATTGGTTCCCATTAACGAAACGTAAGTCACGTTACGGCCAGGGAGCAAAGGTCCCTGCGATCCTTTGGCGCTCTAAGCAAAATACATTTTGATTGGTATCATTGATAAAAATTGCTTTCTCATTTCCAGCTGTCTTACAAACATGCAGTAATTATTGCCAATTTACATTAATTTTGTTTGTAGTGAGTTCTCATCCATCTCAACAAAGACAACTAATCAAGTCTTGAAATAGGAGTCTCTGCTGCTAACAGTTGCGTGTCCAATGTGTAAAGCTTGTAATCGTTACTTAAGAGACAAAACATGAAATTTCATCGTTTTCCGCACTAACGCTTCCGTAACTTTGAAATAATTGAATATTTCATTAACCGATGAGTTAAAGTATATGCGCACATTATACTTTAATAGTAATCGCCACGATAAAGTTGCTAACTGTGCAGGCAGCGTTTACGTACATTCCATGAACAGTACACGGGAGACTTTACCTAATGTAGGGACATTGTTTTTGTTTAATTTATATGATAAGTGAAGGTACGGCACATATTTATTTGCCGATAAAAATAATGTAACTTCATCTTCCTTGTATGGCGCTACAGCCTTGGCCTCCTGTATCTTGACCCTGCACCTTACTGTACTGATAACGAAGCACTTGAGTTCTCGCACTCACATCTCTTTTTTATCCGCGACACCAGCATTATTCCTCCTTTTTCTTGGGCGGCCTTTTGGTCTTTTGTCTCCGTATTTCCTGTGGGGACTCTGTTTTTGTATTCTATCATTGTTCATTCATACAACATGACCAGCCTTTGCAGTCTCCTCAGTTGTTGGCTCATTGAAATTGTAGTAGGCCTGTACATCCTGGTTAAATATGACGTAATAATATTAAGTCAGTATGGAGTAACGTAACGTAATGTGGCGTATGTTGGAATTGGATACGTCATTAATGACTTTGTAATAAGCATTTGAGTGATTAAATTTGTGTTTAAATTGAATTTTATTAAAATTTCCAGTTGCATGGTATTTTACTCGTTTTTTTCCGGCACGTTGATCACTTCTAACAAAACATAAATGTTATAATAATCGACATAAACTCAATATAAATCGAAATATTCGTACGGAAGTATTATAACACGCATGGAACAAGCATGGAAAAATACGCACGGAAGAAACAAGCATGAAAAATTACGAAAAGTAATGAGCAGATTAAAAAATGGGAAAGCACCGGGTTATGACAAAGTAGCAAAAAGGATGGTTTAGGTATATGGGGTGGAAGGGAGCTGAGATACTACTGAATATATGCAATGCATTATGTTAAGAGAAGCGTATTCTAAAGAACTGGTGAAAGACGGGCGACAGGAGAGTATGTATTAAATATTGAGGAATAACTCTATCGTGTACAGTTCTGAAGATTTTTTAGAGTATTCTAAACAGGAGAGTTAAGTGATTGGTAGAAAACACTTGGTGAGGCACAGCGAATGAAAGAAGAGAAAGAAGTATGCATGAGTCATGTTGAAGAAGGTAGCGCAACAGGCGCTCCAAAACATAAGGAAAATATGCTTAGCATACTGCATGCTTAGCAGACCTAGAGAAGAATTTGATAGATTTTGTAGAGAAAAATGGTGGAATATTTTAAAGGAAAGAAATGTGAGCACGAAATTGATTCGAATAATTAAAAAACGTAGATATAATATTAATTGTAAAATAGGCAACAGTAGACAGTGAGACACAATTTAAAACGAAAGAAGAACTATGACAAAGTCCGTGTTTATTCATAATACTCCTGGATGAGATCCCGAGAATATGCTCAGCTGGAAGTAATAAATTAAAAATTGGTCATTGGAATTTGAATAAAGTTGATTTCTTGGAAGGGGGCCTTTGCAGATGATGTAGTGCTGATAGCCCGAAGTGAAAAGGACCTTGAATGTATGGAACTCGGTTTTGGAAGTGATGAATATGAAAATTATAAGAGTAAAACAAAAAGTAACGGTAATTAGCGACCCAAGAGAAGACATAAAATTGAGAAAACTTTGATCTAACAAGTGCGAGTATTCCAATACTTTGGCGTTGCAATAAATGAACGAGGATCGCAGATGTGAAAATCAAAGAAGAGTTGAAAAAGATGATAATGTACTATGACATGAATAACAATTTCATAAGTAAGAAGGAAATCTCAAGAGAAACAAAAGTAAAGGTATTTAAGACCATACCAATATAAGGCAATATTTAAGGCTATTTTGACGTTTGGCTAGGAGACGTAGGTATTGAGTGAGCGAGATACAAGCTGTGCAAAGGAATTGTGTGACAAGAGTCTGGGAGGGTAACAAAGAAGGACAGAATAAGTACTGACAAAAGAAGAGAGATATACAACCTACCTTGAATTCATATAGGGAAGACAAATGTGTTGGTGGGGGAAAAGCTAAGACTTAATGAAAAGAATTTGGGAAGGAAGAATTGTGAAGAACAGAACAGTCGGAACACATGGGATTGAGAAATTGCTAACATTCAGAAAAGAAATGAATAGAATGGGGAGAAGCGAAGAAGTCAGCGAAAGATGAAAAATACTGCAAGAACTTTGAAATGTGATGTACTGTGTTGATTGCATTATAATGTATGTATGTATGTACATAAAATATAAAAATATATACGCATATAAAATATACATAATTATAATGTGTGAATTCTTTTGCTACAATGATATACGATATATCACATATAAACACATACATATATATGTATTGATTGAGTGTATATGAATTATGTGGTATTGATTGTTTAATGTAATGTACCTTACACCATTACAGTAATAGTAATATAGTAATAGTGGGTAATAGTGTTATGGATAATAATCGTAGTTGCCTGCGTAATTGTGGCGTTATGACACAGACGAAAGTAATAAAAGTCAAAAGGAAGTTTATGGAACGATCATTTTCAGTAAAACTTAATTTTTTTCCGAAAAGGTCAATGCTGCGACAAATCGTTTGATTCCATGACTATAGCCATCTGACACAATGGTGAAATTAACATGTGCGGATATGTGTTGAGAACCAACCTTGACATTAAGTCTTTTATTTTACGATAAGACATTAGGTGCTTCATGTCTGGTCTTAAGCTTGATGTTTTATGTTACATGCATTGTATAGTACGTACATGTTTTATGTTTCCTCTTTGGGAAACAGGAAAAAAGGGTACCAAAATTCTCATAAGAATGATTTTTTCTGTTTTCAAAACATTTTTACAAAATGTTATCTCGAAAACATGGTTTAGTAATTTAAAAGTTCATATATATGTGAATTAGTCTTATGATTTTCATATTTAACTAAACGGAAGTGAATACGTAAATTTAGTTTGCAGTACTTCAACAGTTTGTGTCCAAATAGCTGAAAATCGGGCGTATGTGCAACAATTTACGAATCAGGCCTACAGGAAACAGTCAACAATGCAGAACCATTGCTAATTAGTTCAATATTTGTAAGTGTTGAATGGAAGATGTTAGGCAGGAAACTTGTATACAAATATTTATTATAGTTTCCAAATTTCATGAAAGCCTATAATCACATAATTATTTTTTCACCTTATTTACCTAGGTGAGCCACTCTCCTTCCAACTTCATTGTTTTTAGGAGAAGAAGCGTTTCGGGATTCAGCATCTCATCAGCGTGATGATGAGACCTTGAGTCTCAAACCGCGTCGTTGTTATGGGAAAAGAATTGTTACTGGCGTGTCTGGATATGCAAACAACAAACAAATTTCTGATGAAACGTTTTCATATTTTATATGAATCCAATACTTAATTGAGTATATGTCGTAAATTTTACGAATTTATTGAAGCGTTTATCTTTTTTTCATTCGGTTTCTGCGGCTAACGGTTTTTCTGAATTGTACATACTACAAACACTATTCATGAGCTGGTTAAACTGTCTTCGGCTAGTACTCGCCAAACAGTAATGTGTCGTGTTAAGTGCCGTTAACTTTTTGGTATGGGCTTCCTCTGTTTCCGCATCAGTTGCAAATAATCCTGCATCACTTGAGTACAAGTCGGATTACACCGTTTACATTTATGTAAAATACACTAAAACTCGTTTATCCGAATTTTATGGGACCGTGCCCGTTTCAGATAAACGAAATTTCGGATAAACCGAAACTTCTATTTAAATAATAATACATATGTAAGTACAGTAACTTTATGTAATAATAATAATTTAAAAGTTACTTACAGTGAATATGAGACAATAAACTATAAAACGGCACCACACTGTAAATTATATTTTGTACAGTACTGAGACAGTCCTATTGCTTGTTCGTACAGTAATCAATCATAGTTTGTTTCCTAAGCTTTGAAGCTCGTTTGCTGGCTGCCTGGTCTCGAAGTTGTTTCATTTAGTTCTGATTATTGACTTTGTACTTTATATCACGTGGAATCGCTTGTCTACGCTATTAAATATATATTATAGCGACAGGAAAATGCTTTTGTGTATTTTTAAAAATTTACTAAAAATTGTTTCGGATAATCCGGATTTTCGGATAAACGCGATTCGGATAAAAGAGTGTTTAGTGTAAAGCATTGCTAGAACTTTTTGCAAAAAATTAGATGACGTAGATAGACAGGAACCAATATACAGCATTAAAGATTGTTGGTATTTATTCAGGGAACGATAAGGGAAGTCCCCCGCAACTAAAAAATTATTGAGAGAAAATTATATATTTGTGTTCTGCATTTGTTATTAGTGGAGTTGTAAAGTGATTATTGAAAAGTGATTTTCCCATACGGCTTTGATTTATATTACTATACAATTACAAATCGCTACTGAACGTAGTGATTTAATAATAATGTGATGGCCCTATACAGTGGTATATAGCAAAACAGATTTTTCAATAAGTAGTATATTAATTTTTTTCCTGCGAAGAAAAGCAATATATTTCAATATTTGTAACGCGAGTGTTTTATCCTGACGTATAAAATTTGTATCATTCTGAATGATTAAATGTTAAGAGATTGACTCATTTTAATGATTCGTAGTTATTCGTGACAAATGTCCCTTCCCCCAAATTTCCCATCAGTATCGGCCGCATTTGTTTCATCCTATATGTAAAACAAAATATTTAATTTTCATTTCTTGCTTCAAAATTGTTAACGCTTTAAACTTTATTGGTAGTTGTGAAAATTAATAGTATGAAACTCAAGTATTAACTGTTTAATCAGAAGTGGTGAAGACTAATTCTTATAATTGATTTGTTTGTGTTAAGGAAACTATTTCAAGTAACAGTGTTGTATAATATCCATAAGGTAGATCTTTAATAAATGAAACACAAGACACATTTATATGTCTAACCAACAAATTTATTATATTTAAAATTACTGTCATTAATACCGGCTTTCTATGCTTTTTGACATATGATTATCATTAATCATTATTAATCATTAATCATTAAACATGATTTCTACCAATTCCACAATTATAAGCTAATATCTGTATATCTCAGGGTACCTTTGAATTTCTGTATCTAAGCATGAATTAATACTTACATCTAGTTACTTATTATATTACGATATATATATATATATATTGTAACTGTACAACGATATTATTATTAGAATGGTGGTGTTATCTTCAATCAATCAAGCCCCGCGATGGAGCCACGTTGTAACAATACAACGACGTTAATATAGAGTATAGAGTTGATTTATGCTGCTTAGATAATTCAAGTCGAATATATGTAGATATGATGTTATTGTTGATGATTATTATTATTAGATATGATTATTAAAATTGGGTGATTGGAATTAATGTTCACGTTTATAGTTTGTGGTTTAAAAGAGTGTTAGGCTTGCTATCACTTCACTGTGTTAACCTCTCCACTTACCATCCGTGGATATCTTCACTATTCTCGATGGCGACTTCTCTTACTGTAAACACACTTGACATACATACATAGATATTCCTTTTGAATATCGAAAAGAATGCACATAAACAATAAAATAAATCAAATATTCAATTGTAAGTTGAATGGTATCAGTAATTCAAATACTACCGCCACCTTATGAGAGAACTGTTTATAAAAAAATTAAATTACTGCTTCTATTTTATAGAAATTAAAACTCTGATTCCACTGATAATAAACTGAGGATTTATTGACAATGATTAAATTCAGTAAACTCTTTTAAAACAATTAATAAGATATTTTTACAACAATAACAAATTTAAACAAATATTAAGATCTCTGTATCTCAAGGCTGGTAACAATGTTGTAAGGTACCATATTATTGTGAACGAGGTTAGGTTCACTTTAGTTAATTATATTACCAATTTAGTGAGTTCTTTGAAGATACATGATACCAGATATAAAGATGTGAGTTTGAATAACATTATTTGCTTATCTAATAATATAACAAAAGAACAAAAATTTAAAATTATTAAACTCGGTACGATAGCCGATAATATCGTACGTTATGCAAAAGTATATAGCAGTTAAGGTCGACACAGGCTTTGAGCGTTGCTCGGTTAAAAATATTATTATTATTAATTCATTAATTAGCAGAACCATGTACTGGAAAGAGAAAAAATCTAAAGAAAAAAAAAACTTATTATTGCTTTCATTTCATTAAAATCATTCAAGAACAGAATTGTTTCTTTGTGACAAAAATATATTCTTCGGTTCTAGGTTAGTTTGCCTAGTAACACGTAAGTGATTATTTAGAATAAGTAATGTTATTTATAAAATTCTTAATGATATAGTTACAAACATTTTATTTATAAATCATTTGATGTGTAATTATCAGTCATGAAAATATTTGCACAAGAAAATAATTATTTATTAATTCAGAAGTTATAGTCAAGTAAGCGACTATATCCACATACTGATGAGCGGTATCTGAATTTAATTCCGCCGTTCTCAATTATTTTAAAAATGTAAAATAATTATTTTTGAATTAATTATTGTCATTGGATGGTGCTACAACTTGTTTATTAAATTCTGATAATTGTCCATCATTGTTTATAAACGCACTCAAGCGTTATGACTAGTGCAGTCCAAACAATAATTTTCGTTCATCAACGAGAATTATTTCTTTTATTATTTTCTTTAAAATAATTAAAATATTGTACTCCCTGATTATATACACAGAACATGACCCTTATTATACACTGGTCATGTTAATTCACTATTCACTTAATTCACTGGACACTCGATAATGTGTTGTTGTGTACAGGTTAATGTTTGTTTATATACTAATGTAGGTGACGCGCACATTTCAAAAATATTTTGATGACTTTCGGCATAGACCTCTCGCCGTGAGTAATGCAGAACGAATGATACATTTCGCTAAAGCGTCTCTTTCTCGTCTGGTCATTTTGAGCTATTTGATTGGTTCAAAAGGTCACACTCTCAACCCCAAAACACTTTGGTAAAATAAAACTTTCAATTTTTCGCATCTCTAAGCGTGGGTTCGAGATTATCTGTGACGTATACATGGATACTCAAAATGATTGAAAAACTTATAATGGTCATAAGTTTCTTATCTTTTGTCATATCGTCGTTTGGATAGTGCCATTAAATCGCGGACACTTGTGGCTTTATTTTAAGTCTAAACAAGCACTAAATCCGTCCATTATTAATTCACTTGGTCATCTTGGAAATTCATCTGGTGACTCTTAACATAAATAAGTCTTTTTCACCATATTTCGTCATAATTACACTGTAATACTTATTACTAAACATTTTGAGTCCATTTCTCCTTCATGTTAGTACATAAAATGGTTATCTTTATAGTTTAAACAAAATCTGTTAATGGCGTCTATACCAACCATGTTCGATTGTTTATACTCACTTGTAACGCCATCATTCCTTATTCTACTACATATGTTTGACATCCTAACACTAATATGTACATTTATTTACATTTGTTCATACTTTATTTTGCTAAAGAATGTTATTTTGTATATACTTATAGTATGATCAAAATACTTTCTGTTCTCATCTTTCCATTTTGTCACTTATTTAGTTATTTTAGTACACATGGGATATAATGTTAGTAATTAAAATAGTGTACAATTGTTGTACATTGTTGGTTCAATGTATTCATCAACTTTTCGTTATCTGAAAGCTCTCTAAGTTATAGCATGGTGTTTATTTACATCTGGTTTTACAATTGCAGTTAGTTAGTTTATAATATTTTAATTATTAAACTACTAGTATTACATTTGTGAAGTGTTCTCATAGCAGTACTAGACATTCCTCTAACTACTGGTAACAATTTTCACATTCTTTTGATGAGTTTTGATAATGTTTTTTGACTAACTCTCTTGTCACATTGGGGTTCTGTCCATTTAACTTTATGATATTATATTCAATCTGATTCATTTGCTGTGTCCTTCAGTACATATGGTATTCATTGGTTTGCATTATTATTCTTAGCTAGTTTCTGTTTGAAACAATTTTGGATAATTGCTTGGTTTAACTAATGTACATGATTTTATGTTATAGGTTTAATTCTTGTGAGGTTATGTGTCAGTTGTCTGACAACAATGCTCTACATACTTTTATGCAGTATTTAACTCAACTATTGCCATCTCATTATGGCATTCTACTACAGTGGTTTAGTATTAAGTTATACATATTTTTACACTATTTGTTGAAACAATAACACAGGTATTCTTAGTCTAATAATGTTACATATTTTGATGGGTTGCACCCAGGTTTTGGTACATTGATTGGTTGATACATAACAAACTAGCATATTTGCTACTATCTGTTCTGGTATTCATTTACATTTTGTCCTGTCTTGCTATGGCATCCAGGCACATTTCATATTCGGGCTTACAAAGCTTTTATTATTAATCCCTATGAACAATTAATTTACTGTTCTGTCTCATATTTTTTGGTGGTCTTATTGATTATCTATGTGATTTTACAATCTTGATTAAACTTGTTACACTAATTGTCTGTGCATTTCACTAGTTAATCGTGGATTCTTTCACTTATAATGGTTAATCACTTTGCTCCGTTATAAACATTTTCACTGGTATTGTTTGTGCTGTTTACTTGGGGTAAAATGGTTATCATATCACATGTTGTTACACTTATATTAAGTACTCACTGTCATTGTTCGTGATCACTTAATTATGCTCAACACTGGTTTCTCTGTTATTGGTATTTGAATAATCATCATACTTCTTCTGTTCACTATATTGATTTTAATTCCTTGTATATCTTGTGAATGTTGATGTCTTCTACTGTTCATACATAATCTTCATTCTTCATGGTACATTTCTTTTCCTCTTCTTCTTCTTTTCTTCTTCTGGTTAGTTGTTTCTCACTGTCGGTGTACTTCTTGGTTATACATTATTTGTAATAATCCATGTCCCTTAATATTGTCATACTCTTCCATATTTTTATTCGTGGTTATGGTAATCATGGTCCCATATTATTTCACACTAATAAACAAATTCGTTTGTTTTATCACCATAGTGATTGTACTTGATCCGTCTCCTTTTTATTTTAATAATTATTTTCGTCGTATCCCCTCACTATTTTGGATCTATTGGGCCTGCATTCTGACGTATTATATTGGCTCGTTGGTATTTTCTCTCTCTTTGTTATACTCGATGATATCCTTATTATTCTTCCTTCTCCTTCGTTGGGTAGTTTCAATAATATTCGTTCGTAGATACACACTTTATTTATATTCTCCCGTTCCTTCTTTTATGCTCGATGAAATATTTTCATGATATCCTTTTATTTGACGTATTAGATAGTTATTTTATGTAACTGCCAATTTGGTACGTTACAATATATATATATATTCAAATGGATTCATTTAAAATATGAATGAATATAATAAATTGAAGTTATGTTTTGTGAAAATGTACGTATTTCGCTTTTATATTCTAATCATATGAATTTAAGTTTTAATGTGCAATTCATATGTGAGTTCTTTTAGAAGGACAGACAGGTGTATCGTAAAATAGTATTAGTACATAAACTTTTTACTGTTGGTATTCATAATCCAGTCTACGGTGGGCAGATGTACTGTGATCTCATCTCCGGTTCCTTAGGTGCGTCTAGTAGTTGCTGATTCTCTGCCGACTTCTTTGAACACAGGATCATTTGGATGAATCATGGTGTGGTTCGCTCTCGTAGTGATTGATTCGTAAACACTTTAATCACTTCACTCTACGTAACTATATCCGGTTTCTTGCGATCTTTACTTTAGTGTAAGTACTGTTCACTAATTACAACGGTTACTCTGATTACGTTAGTTTACATTTCGCAAAGTAGTTATTCCGTTTCAATAGTATAGATATCGTTAGTAACACATAATATAATCCGATTCTCCCGTGTCACGAAACTAACACATGCTAGACTCTCTCGATTTTTACTTCTTACTAACAAAACTCTCAGTTCTCACTCTTTCAATATTTTAATACGTTACACAAACTGTTCACTCATGTTGACTCTAAGAAAAATTAAAGTAGACTCACTGATCGCGCCTAAGTTAATTGTATATATTCAACACACATAATTCCCCCACTAGTTTCCTAATTTTCACTTTGCCCAGTTTTAATTGGTCCTTCTCTCTCGTCTTCCAGCAAATTTCGCTCCTGGAAACACACCTACCTCCAAAGGTATTTTCTGATAGGTGACCTCGGTTCCCCCTTTCTTTCTTATCCTTAGTTCACTCACCTCTGCTGCAGCCTTCTCGGTATATCATAATCGTAAATCTCCCTGGCGTTTTTATATGCCTTTTAGCCAAAACAACCCCTTAGTTTCTCCTAGCGTCCAGTTACCCTGTTGATTTACGATACGTCCATATACATGCAGATCGACGTTGAAGAATTTCACGCTCTTTTGTACTAACTTCCTCTCCTAGTTTCTCTCCATACATCAATGTCATTGCAAGCGCCGACACTTTTTTTTGCGTTATAAATTTAAAGTAATCATTTTAAATAGAATATGTATTTTAAATGTTTGGGAACCAGCCGGCGTAGTTATAATACTACATTGCTTCTGTTCCGAGTAATCAATTCGATCTTGAGACGAATCCACGAAACCTACAGCGAGGAACTTGTAACCACTCAGCCGCCTGAATTATAATATTAATTATAAATATTGATGTAATAATAAGCAATTTTTTATATTTTTGGCAATTCTCCTTGATTTTCAGATAATGTGTTAATTTTATTCTCTCCGTATATTTTTAGGACGCTATCGTTGATAGGGTATTCAATTTAATTACATAAAGCCACATCAGTTTTACCAAGTGGATAATAATCTTGCCACGGCTGTGCCGTGATCGTGTTGAATTACGTATAACACGCGTCTACTAGATTAGCCTGCTGTTCGATTGAAGGGTGAACACCTAGGTGTCTGGATACAGTTGGCACGTAATCGGATGTTCTGCAGGCGGAGAGCTCTAGATCTTCTCTCACATTTATAAACACAGACAAAAATACAAGACTTGTATGTTATTTTGTATTCGTGTCAACATTAAGTGTTAATGTCAACCAGTATATGTGCCTTATGGGCCCAGTGTTTAACATTTTGAACTTATTGTATCATGCCAACAGCAAGTGGAAGTGATTTTTGTTCATTTATTTAGATGTTTTTGTCATTTAGTCGTGTAGTTTGTGTATTTCTTTAATCTGTTAACAAAAACAAGAAGAGCTGTCAATGGTCAGCTCTTCATAATTCTGTATGTGTGTTGGCAGACAATTGTTCAATGTTCGCTTAGTCGAACAGATCACAAATCTGGAATAAATTGAAAAAAAATTTGTATATTATGAAAGTTGCGAACGTCACAAATTAAATATTCTTTCAAATTAAGATTTGTGGAATGTCCAATAAATAATTGATGGAATGTGTGTAATAAATCAATTTGTAATAAGCTCGGGGACACACACATACACACACACACACTCGTATATAAAATATGATTAGAAACAAGATGTAACGATAAGAAACAATACAATGTTGCTAATATCCATTAGCAGTTTAATTAGGGCGTTTTGTGTGCGGTAGCCACATCAAACGAAATCCGGCAGCCAAACGTTTGCCATAAATCTTGTTTGACGCGCTCCTAGAAAATGAAACGAACTTTTAATAGGAAACAATTTTTTAAACGACACTGGCTTTATTCTAATTCCAGAGACCATTGCCACTGTGGTTAACGATTAGTTTGTACTAATTAAGCTGTTCTCTGCTTCTGTGTCGGAAAGTCTCGTACACGGTACTGTAAAATGTTAATGATGCGTGCGAAATATAGATCATACACACACACACACACACACACCTCCTGCTTACGTACGTACTTTGTATGTGTAGGTCAATTATTAAGTTTTGAGTACTTAATAATGACCTATGAATGTAAACTTCATAAAACAAATAAAATATCAATAACACTGTAGTCAAATTAGTCAGGAATATACTGTTTGCTATACCGTAAATTTGTTTTTCACTAAACAGAAAATTTTTAAAAATAAATTCGGATTTAATATTTTGCTTTAAATTTTTTCTTGTGTAAACTCCGATGAGCCGTTTAAAAGTCTTTGTCAATGGGATTCTAAAACAATGTCGTTTTTGCATAATTAAAGTTTGTTTCTAAACGATGTATGTTTGTAGTAATTTCTACATCACATATATTTATTATTTTAAGTAGTACTAAGTTGACTTGTGTACTGAATACCGTCTGAGCATCTGCGTATTCCTTCTATCTACGACCAATAACGATTCAGATGTGAGATTCAGTTTAATCTAGCAAACTCAAATCTAGTTCATTACTTGCAGCCAGGATCACGCGGTAGTAACGGCGAAGTTTAAACAGTGTGAAAAATTACACATGGAATTGCTCTTTTGTATCATAATCTTGAGCACTAGAATACTCCAATTGTGAGCGAGTGAAAATTCTAAAAATTTTTATCAGTATCGTAGTACTGACTTGATCGCGGTGTATAGGCACACTACATGAAGCCGTCTTAAATTTATAGAATTGTTTCCTGTTAAAGTAGTAATTGATTTCTCGAGAATTACTATAATAATTCGAAGTGTCTTGTAACCTGACGTACTCAATAACGGGAAAAAACTGGTCAGCGACTTTAGTTTCGCTTCATTTTTGCTTTTTGCGTTGCTGAAACATGTAGTTAGAATTATGTGTAATGCAGAAACGATAATTCTCTCGAAAGAGGGTAACGTGGGTAGGCCTGCTTATGAAAACTGACTGAAATGGAAGGAATAAAGGAGATAACATCTTTGTAAATAAGCGTTTATTATGAAATATTTTAAATTGTGATAATAGAGACAAAGGCAGTATTAATAAGTTTAAGTTATACATTTCTATTCTTCTTTATCCGGATACATAGTGACACAGAATAGGGTTTACTCAGCGCTGTGCGGAATCTTTGATGAAGTCTGTTGTTGTACGTTACGTTCATCTATATAGGTACAGTATATAAAACAGAGTGACAGACAAAGACAGAGTGATGTTAGATCGTCGTAAGTATAGGGTACATACATATAAATACGACAAAACGGAACACACTAATGAGTTTCCGACTTATGAAGAAACTTTTCTCTTATTAAATTGGCAGTAAAAACATAATGAGCGGTCGTAAATAATCTACATATATATAAAACTCAAAGTCTGAGGATTTATGTGTACTGAATACAAATCCACACCGTTACACCGATTGCACCGTTACACCAAATTTTGCACAGGTAACCTCTGACATAAGGCGAAAAACATCGTCTAACTTGGGTTTTGATATTTTGGCCCGTTCGCACGATTTAGGCCCTTTTAATTATGCCTTTTCGTTGACGCGTATAAAGATCTCAAAAACACCATGGAGACCAGAGTTAATTACCATAGTAACAAGTAAATAAACAAATGATATTTAGCGACATAGGAACTGTACCTTTATCCGTTCCTGCAGTTTTTAATATGTGATTGTATCGATATATTTTGTAATTTTGTATACAGATAAGTCTATATATTTTGTAATTGTCTTAAACGATTATAAAATTTATGTTTATACGTATTTCTGATGATGCAATGAATAAGTAATGAAATATTAAATACTACTACAAAAGTGTCAAAACGCCATGGAGACCAGAATTAATTACCATAGTAACAAGTAAATAAATAAAAGCTACTTAGCGGCATCGGAATTGTACATTTATCCATTCCTGCAGTACATTTTCGATGTTTTGTATAATATGCGATTGTATCGATATATTACGATGTGGAAAAGAAGAAGTGTACTAATTGTAAATTGTCCTACGTAGGCCTATTACTTAATGCAAAGCGAAAATACGTGTTGTTTTCATTTGTGAGGTTAGGTGACAACGGTTTTTGGTTTGTAGTTTACTGCTGAAATAAATAAAAACCATGGTTGAGGAAAACATAATGTTTAATGTGTTATACAATCTTCTAACACAGTAACACTTAAAATAAAGAATTTAGCGTTTTTGATTTAACAGACACTTTATAAATATCTCCAAAGGCTTATAAACGGGTACTTTTAAATCTCCAAAGGCTGTTGCACCAACATAATAATTTAGTACAAGTTAAAATAGTACAAGTGTTGAAAACAGCTTTGGAGAGAACAAATGACTAATGAGTACAAAATTGTTATCCGAGCTGACAGAACGCCATATGGACATTGTAGCGTGACAGATATAAGCATAATATTGAATGGCAATTGATCATTAGAATAATAAAGTTATAATATTTAAATTTGGAAGAAAGCATTAAGTTTAATATAAATAGATTAATTCATAGCAACTGTGGAAAGAAATCATTATTATAAAGAGAATACAAGTTCAAATAAAAGGAGTTACTAGTGATGAGTCATCCAAAACCAGTCTCATAACCAAAGGTTTTCAAGGTATAACCCAGGAAGGTAAAAAAGTAAATAACAAAGCAGTACTGAATATGACCAAACCCACAACGAGGAAGAATAAATAGAAGAGAAACCCTAAAATAAGCCAAGATCAACCAATACAGGTTGTGTATTTCTGTAATAAAGAAGAAGATGGAGAAGATCCCAAGAAACCTGATGGCAACAAGAAGAAGATGGAGAAGATACCAGTCCCAGAAGGCAGGAGAAAAGAAGACTGAAGAAAGAAGAAGAGGGCAGCATCCTGAAGAAGATGTCATGCTCTTATAAAAGACACCCAAATCCCTATATCCCCAAAATAAATATCTAAAAATAAAAGTATAACGAAATAAAAACCACATGTATATAAATTTAAGAGAGAGGAGTGTATAAAGTAAAAGTTTCCTGTGAACTAAGATGAAACAATAATATAGTACCCATGGAACAAATCTCCATTGAAAAACGCTAACCAATTTATTATGTTGATAAGACTATACGACCATTTAGCATTAACATAATATATAAGTGAAAGTGAACCAGTGATAGTTTTGGGTATTATAAAAAATGAACCTGGTGTTTCATTCTTGGCAATCACAAACATTGGATGCAATGAAATATGCATTTTTCAATGACTTAAAATATGTACTGTGACAATATGTTGTTCATAAGACATGAATCTGTTTAAAATAACATTTTGTTTTACATGAAAAAAGAAAAACAGAGTTCATAATACCTTTTGAACAATTAATACTATTTATTTGTTAATGACAGGGTACAATTCCCCAAAGACAATGTAAAAGACGGTATAAAAACTGTAGAATCCTACTTATAATAATAGTTAGAAATAAGAATATAAATGTAAGGTTTTTTATGTATATAGTACAAGAATGTTTAAAAATGTGTTAGATATAAGGCCATTTGTTTGGGTCTGAAACAACTAATATCAGAACTATAAAAATAGTTACCACTTGTAAATAGTAGAGAGTAATTAAGATGTTAGTTAGTAAAAAACCTTTTTTGTAAGCCATATTTCCATGTTTAGAAATAAGGATTGTGTTGCAAAATGTCTGACTTGAAGACAACCATTTATTTAAAAAAAAAAAAATTCTTTATTTGTTTTAACTATTGTTTGTATTGTAACCAATACTAATTGTTTTTGTGTAATTTAAAAACATGTTTAATTTATAATACTATTTGTAAAAGTCAGAGAGGGTATCACACATCATATATTGTTTGTAAATTATTTTGTAAGAAAAATTGTTAAAAAATCATAGGCCAAAAGAATGGAAACCAAACTTCATCAAAACAGAGAAATTGCTCAATTAAATGCAAATAAACAAAAGGGGTTTAGACAAAATAAACTTGAGATCATGCCATATAATTGCACATACCATTTAGAGAGATTTTAATAAATTATATTCAGAATTATGAATAAAAATGAAAATGACTAAACTCAGAAATTTAGGCATGGGAGTCATATATTTCAGAATAATGTTTCAGAATACAACTAATTCAATTAATTACCAGAAAATAAGGGAATAGGAACCTTTTAATACAATATAGGATTATTAATATTAAATATAACTGATAAAATGGCTGAATTTATATAATGACAGGAAGTAAATTTTAATGTTTTGACCTTTCAGAGTATACCTAACTGAAAGTGAAATTACTATTTTTTGGACAGAAAACACTATAAAATGGCATTATTTAATCTGAAAATAACCAGAATGAACTGAAAGATTAATTTAAATCAAATCTAGTGAATAAAATTGACAAATAACCAAAGTTTAGGCATTCATATAGTGAAAATGTAAAAGTGTACACAGGATGTGAAAAATATTTGAACAATGTTAAGGATAATATTATATGGGCTAAGAGTTTAATTGAAACTGAAGGAAACAGTTAGTTAATTATTGGTTTTTGAACGGTTAACATGACATACATTTGGTAACGTGCATAACCTAACCTATAATAGACATACAAAGCGAGTGTATAGTACGTTATTGTGAAATCGCGAGTGACTTGTAAAATACTTCTAAAACTATCATATTATAACAGAAACAATCAAGTAACACTCCATAACACAGAACAATATAAATCTACTCTGAAAAACACCACAAAACACAAGAAAACTGTGTAATACATTAACCCAAATTAGTGATGGAACCGGGGAAAGTGTTTGAACTAATAATTATACGGATACACTAAATACAACTCAGAAACAGTACACTAGACACTACACAACATTTTACAAGAGATTCGCAGACATCAGAACAGGAATACTACAGGAAAGTCTTTTATTTGGAACGTCCAATATACGAATGACATCTCACTAACTTCACGGCAGCCATTTGCAATATTGGTCATCATTGCCAGAACCCCGCCTTCTAGTTCGACACAGCTGTTGGGTGAAAACAATTATTATATTTACAAATTATTATTCAATGTCTGTGTTTATTAATAACTATTAATTTGATTGTAACGTTATACTTTTTAAATATTAGCCCGATTTCTCTGATTTTGGTAATAACTGGCTGTTTAAAGAACCCTATATAATTTTTATATCATATACTTGTAACTTTTTTCGATATCCTGAGAATCGATACTAATCGATAAGAGTCAATATTGCTATTACTTAATAAAAAACATTAATACTTTTCAATACTTAATAGTTCTTTATTTCTTCAATAATACTAATTACCAATAATATAATTCTAATTGATAATCTACAAGGACTTTACCACCCGTAAGTGAAGATAACCTAAAAAATAAAAAGGTAAACAAGTATCGATTGGTTTACAGACAGTCTTATGAGTGGTGATAGATTATTTAAATTATACTAAAACTTTAATAAAAATTTTCAGAAGAGCACTGTTTAAAACTTCACAGCCCTATATTAATTAATTGATCATAATTAATTAATTAATAAAATTAAAAATTTTTTTTTTAATTATTTTTTTTATAAACATAATTTTTTTTTTAAATTTCCTTCAAAACAATAAATTTTGTTTTGAAACTTTCGGCGAAGCTGAACAGATATATTCCTTCATCAACTTTACGCTACTCGACCGGTCTTGCTACCATTGAGACTCGACCAGCTGGGAAACTTAAGGAAGTGTTTCAGGCCAGTAAGACGTCGAGAGCCACACCAATTACACACCAATTAAACACCTTACAACTTACAGATTCACACATCAATCTTATTTATTTTATTACAAATTGGCTAGTCCAAACAGAGGGGCTTGATTAGATTGGAGTCTCACACTCCACAATAGCTTATTATCATCAACACCTATATAAATTTGTATATTATATCATCAATACATACAGCAATCATATTTATTTTATTACAAATTGGCGCACAACTTTAGGGGCTTTAATTAGCGATTGGCCTTCCAACCAATACTTTCTGCCCAATCACTAGTTGGAGCTAGGCAACAGCTACAAAGTCAGAGAAAGATAATAAACAGGGAACAACGACAAACAAAATGGCAGGACTTACACGAGTGGAGATGATGGAGAAGATGTTGGAAATGATGAGGGGGATGATGAAAACGATGGACGAGAACATGGAAGAGGAAAGAAAGGATAGAAAGGAGTACAGACAAATCTTGAAGGAAGGTTTGAGTAAAATAAATAAAACTATCACATCCGGGAATGAGAAAATGGATGAGTGCCACAAGTCGACAATGGAGAAACTGGATGATCAAAATAAAATGCTAGATGATATGAACAAGAAACTAGATGACGAGAATAAGGAAATGAGGGAGGACAGATTAAAAAGAGAGGAATTAAGAAAGGAGAAGACCGAAGAAATAAAATATGATAGCAAACCAGAACCAGAAGATGTACCAAATGATAAGACGCAGGAACATGTAATGGTATTACCTGGAATTAAAACTAGCGGAAACAAGGAAAATATTAAACCAAGGAAAAGGAGAATATATCCAAGAAATGTAATAAAAACGAAGGAAGAGTTGGAGATGATGAAACATGGGTTAATTGATGGCAATAATATCCCAATTACCTATGACAAAGACATCATGAATTCTATGAATGATAGAAGGAGAATCGAAGTAATTTCAGAAATAATTTACCACAAGACAGTAGTCTACCAATGGGAAAGGACCAGAGGTAAACAGAATACCACATGTGGAACAGACCAATTTCAGCGCAAGACTGGACAATGTTTTTCAGAAAGATGGAAATGTGATATCGTACCAGACTGTAATGATGACACAGGTGAATCACCAGAATGTATTCCATTAGCGTGCCATCTAGGACAGTTCCAGGGTACGGTTAGACTAAAATATATTCCTTCAGAGTGGATATGTGATGGTAAACCAGCTTATGGTGTTTCAGATAAACAAATAATAAGTGATAACCCAGATGAAGATCCTCACAGATATTTGTCAGGGAACACAAAACATGGACCAGAGAAGTATTGGTGTATACAATATGATGATAGAGGGAACCAGCCCAGTAATTACGACGACCCTAATGACCCGCCGCGTAATAACCAGTTTGACGGTAGTTTTAACGGCGTTAGGAATAACAACCCCTATCCATACAATAGAAACAATTTATACCAACATAATAATGTCCCATACAGTCAGAGAAATCCATATCCCAACAATAATGATGACAGCCCTTACCCACTTAACCGAAATTACTATAATAATAACTTTAGTAATAACAATAATAACAGTAATAATAACCGAGTGTCGCGCCCTAGGGTAAATTTTATAAGAGCAACAGAGATGATGGACCCTGGTTGACACAAATACCACACGACATCAAGAAAAGGGACGGATCGTGATAACCGACTACGGCGAAAAACAATGTTGAAGGAGACGAAATAAATATCATTGAAAGGAAATGATACGAAGAATAAACATAGAAACAAAACTGGGTTTTATGAGTGAAGACTATGTAAGAAAATGAACATGACCAATAAAAATATGAGCAATGCAGTGACATAAAGAAAATCGTCCATCTTCCTGGGTATATAAAAGAAAAGAAAATTTATAAGGAAAGAAAAAGAGAAGATCAACTTATAAAAGTATAAATAATATGGGCCAGTGTAGAGTACAATATAACCCCATATGTTGTGGTAAATGATAAGCATAACAATACATATGAGTTGAAGGAAATCGTTTCAGGAAAAATCAAAGGAGTGTACAATCAAGCTTCTATGAAGAAATATTATGAAGAATGAGTTGTGAGATTTAGAATTTTGAATTTTTATTATTTTTAAAAAATTCAAAAATAATGTAAGTACATCTTACAACCTAATATTTTGAAAAGAAAATTCTGGAGAATTATAAGAAGAAGGAATTTAGAATTTTGAATTTAATTTTTAAAAATCCTAAAATAATGTAAGTACATCTTACAACCTAATATTTTGAGAAGAACATTTTGGAGAATTATAAGAAGAAGGAATTTAGAATTTATATTATAAAAATTTAAAATTTAGTAAGAACATCTTACTACCACTGATAATTTTGAACAAACTTTATGAAAGAATTAAGAAGAAAGGAATTTTGAATTTATTTATAAAAATTTAAAATTGAGTAAGTACATCTTACTACAACCTGATAATTTAGAACAAAACTTTATGGAAGAAAGAGAAAGAGAGAGAATTTTGAACTTAATTTTACAAAATATTTTAAAAATGAAGTAAGACCAACTTACTATAACTAAGTTTGTGAGAAAACTTTATGGTAAATAATTAAGAAGAATTTGAATTTGGAGAAATACCAAAACATTCAGAAATAATAGTAAGATAACAGTACTATAAACAATTCTGAATGAAACAATTCTGGGAATAAATGAATTAAACAGAATTTGAATGTTGATAGAACGTCAGAACTTTGAGACAAGATAAGATCAACATATTACAAGGATTTATGAGAAATATTTTTCTTTTAAATAAAAAGAATAGTTTGAATTTTATATTAAAACTAACCAAGTTCCAAAAAATAATTATGGGTCAATTATAATTGAATTGAGAAGAAAATAAAGTGATTAATTCAGAAAAAAGAATTAATTTTAATCCAGAATAAATGCTAGACATTCACAATAGCATTTGAAGGAGTAGAGAAGAATAACAAGAAAGAGTGTAATATGCCAGAGAAGGAAAAAATTTGGAAGCAAAGAGACTAATTACCTATGAAACGATAATGAAAACAGTTAATTAAGAGCAAAGAAGAACAACTCATACCAAACAGATGGAGAAGATGATTTTGAACCAATGATAATAATAAGACCTATATGAAATGCAAAGAGAATAAATACCACATGAAATATAATATAAATGAATTAATGTTAATGAATGCGAAGGCAGATTAATAACTTTCTAAGAGAAAGGAAAGAACCAAAATGCTTAAATAAAATGATCAATATAACAACCTGAATATTTAATGTAAAGATACAATGTCAAAAAATTAAATATAATATATTAAGACCATTCAAATAATGAATAAGAAAGACTATATATAGAGACCATGCTAATACTATGAATAACCAGAAGAAAGTATAAAGAGAATTCAGATGAAGAAGAAAGAGAGTTACACTGTAAACAGTAACCAGAATTATTAAAAGAAAGGTTTTCAACCATAATAAAAATAAAATATATCAGACAAGTTAAGAGTTTTGAAAAAATATATATGTAATGAGTATAATAATGATTATGAAGATTTATTAAGATAGAAAATGTGAGATAATCTGAGAGACTACGAAGTGGAGAATCCAAAGATATTTTTATTAGTCGAAAATGAGACTACTTTTTATTTATTTGTTCGATGACAGACTGAAGATAATTCCAGCAGCATTATGTTTTTGAGCAGGGATGGATATGCCCCTGTACTCAATTTATAGAAGTGGTGTATGGCCAGCAGAGAAGTAGCGTACAGTGCCCCTCTGATCTGCCCCAGCCCACGTGATAGGGAATGTTAGGGAATAAATATCCCAAGGATACAACACGAAGTTGATATAGGAAGAAAATGTATTACAATTATAATATATCTCAGAAGACACTAACTATCCGAAAAGGATCAGTAGTAAGACAAGTAACCACATATATAAAATTAATAAAACTCTAATATAAAAAAGTCGATATAAAAATGGAGAAGAAAATGAATTATAAGAAATGATGAAATTATCATAAGAAATTATTTCATCCATAAACATGTCTGAAATAATTACTTCTGGAGGAGAGCAATCTGTAGCGTGACAGATATAAGCATAATATTGAATGGCAATTGATCATTAGAATAATAAAGTTATAATATTTAAATTTGGAAGAAAGCATTAAGTTTAATATAAATAGATTAATTCATAGCAACTGTGGAAAGAAATCATTATTATAAAGAGAATACAAGTTCAAATAAAAGGAGTTACTAGTGATGAGTCATCCAAAACCAGTCTCATAACCAAAGGTTTTCAAGGTATAACCCAGGAAGGTAAAAAAGTAAATAACAAAGCAGTACTGAATATGACCAAACCCACAACGAGGAAGAATAAATAGAAGAGAAACCCTAAAATAAGCCAAGATCAACCAATACAGGTTGTGTATTTCTGTAATAAAGAAGAAGATGGAGAAGATCCCAAGAAACCTGATGGCAACAAGAAGAAGATGGAGAAGATACCAGTCCCAGAAGGCAGGAGAAAAGAAGACTGAAGAAAGAAGAAGAGGGCAGCATCCTGAAGAAGATGTCATGCTCTTATAAAAGACACCCAAATCCCTATATCCCCAAAATAAATATCTAAAAATAAAAGTATAACGAAATAAAAACCACATGTATATAAATTTAAGAGAGAGGAGTGTATAAAGTAAAAGTTTCCTGTGAACTAAGATGAAACAATAATATAGTACCCATGGAACAAATCTCCATTGAAAAACGCTAACCAATTTATTATGTTGATAAGACTATACGACCATTTAGCATTAACATAATATATAAGTGAAAGTGAACCAGTGATAGTTTTGGGTATTATAAAAAATGAACCTGGTGTTTCATTCTTGGCAATCACAAACATTGGATGCAATGAAATATGCATTTTTCAATGACTTAAAATATGTACTGTGACAATATGTTGTTCATAAGACATGAATCTGTTTAAAATAACATTTTGTTTTACATGAAAAAAGAAAAACAGAGTTCATAATACCTTTTGAACAATTAATACTATTTATTTGTTAATGACAGGGTACAATTCCCCAAAGACAATGTAAAAGACGGTATAAAAACTGTAGAATCCTACTTATAATAATAGTTAGAAATAAGAATATAAATATAAGGTTTTTTATGTATATAGTACAAGAATGTTTAAAAATGTATTAGATATAAGGCCATTTGTTTGGGTCTGAAACAACTAACATCAGAACTATAAAAATAGTTACCACTTGTAAATAGTAGAGAGTAATTAAGATGTTAGTTAGTAAAAAACCTTTTTTGTAAGCCATATTTCCATGTTTAGAAATAAGGATTGTGTTGCAAAATGTCTGACTTGAAGACAACCATTTATTTAAAAAAAAAAATATTCTTTATTTGTTTTAACTATTGTTTGTATTGTAACCAATACTAATTGTTTTTGTGTAATTTAAAAACATGTTTAATTTATAATACTATTTGTAAAAGTCAGAGAGGGTATCACACATCATATATTGTTTGTAAATTATTTTGTAAGAAAAATTGTTAAAAAATCATAGGCCAAAAGAATGGAAACCAAACTTCATCAAAACAGAGAAATTGCTCAATTAAATGCAAATAAACAAAAGGGGTTTAGACAAAATAAACTTGAGATCATGCCATATAATTGCACATACCATTTAGAGAGATTTTAATAAATTATATTCAGAATTATGAATAAAAATGAAAATGACTAAACTCAGAAATTTAGACATGGGAGTCATATATTTCAGAATAATGTTTCAGAATACAACTAATTCAATTAATTACCAGAAAATAAGGGAATAGGAACCTTTTAATACAATATAGGATTATTAATATTAAATATAACTGATAAAATGGCTGAATTTATATAATGACAGGAAGTAAATTTTAATGTTTTGACCTTTCAGAGTATACCTAACTGAAAGTGAAATTACTATTTTTTGGACAGAAAACACTATAAAATGGCATTATTTAATCTGAAAATAACCAGAATGAACTGAAAGATTAATTTAAATCAAATCTAGTGAATAAAATTGACAAATAACCAAAGTTTAGGCATTCATATAGTGAAAATGTAAAAGTGTACACAGGATGTGAAAAATATTTGAACAATGTTAAGGATAATATTATATGGGCTAAGAGTTTAATTGAAACTGAAGGAAACAGTTAGTTAATTATTGGTTTTTGAACGGTTAACATGACATACGTTTGGTAACGTGCATAACCTAACCTATAATAGACATACAAAGCGAGTGTATAGTACGTTATTGTGAAATCGCGAGTGACTTGTAAAATACTTCTAAAACTATCATATTATAACAGAAACAATCAAGTAACACTCCATAACACAGAACAATATAAATCTACTCTGAAAAACACCACAAAACACAAGAAAACTGTGTAATACATTAACCCAAATTAGTGATGGAACCGGGGAAAGTGTTTGAACTAATAATTATACGGATACACTAAATACAACTCAGAAACAGTACACTAGACACTACACAACATTTTACAAGAGATTCGCAGACATCAGAACAGGAATACTACAGGAAAATCTTTTATTTGGAACGTCCAATATACGAATGACATCTCACTAACTTCACGGCAGCCATTTGCAATATTGGTCATCATTGCCAGAACCCCGCCTTCTAGTTCGACACAGCTGTTGGGTGAAAACAATTATTATATTTACAAATTATTATTCAATGTCTGTGTTTATTAATAACTATTAATTTGATTGTAACGTTATACTTTTTAAATATTAGCCCGATTTCTCTGACTTTGGTAATAACTGGCTGTTTAAAGAACCCTATATAATTTTTATATCATATACTTGTAACTTTTTTCGATATCCTGAGAATCGATACTAATCGATAAGAGTCAATATTGCTATTACTTAATAAAAAACATTAATACTTTTCAATACTTAATAGTTCTTTATTTCTTCAATAATACTAATTACCAATAATATAATTCTAATTGATAATCTACAAGGACTTTACCACCCGTAAGTGAAGATAACCTAAAAAATAAAAAGGTAAACAAGTATCGATTGGTTTACAGACAGTCTTATGAGTGGTGATAGATTATTTAAATTATACTAAAACTTTAATAAAAATTTTCAGAAGAGCATTACACTGTTTAAAACTTCACAGCCCTATATTAATTAATTGATCATAATTAATTAATTAATAAAATTAAAATTTTTTTTTTTAATTATTTTTTTTTATAAACATAATTTTTTTTTTAAATTTCCTTCAAAACAATAAATTTTGTTTTGAAACTTTCGGCGAAGCTGAACAGATATATTCCTTCATCAACTTTACGCTACTCGACCGGTCTTGCTACCATTGAGACTCGACCAGCTGGGAAACTTAAGGAAGTGTTTCAGGCCAGTAAGACGTCGAGAGCCACACCAATTAAACACCTTACAACTTACAGATTCACACATCAATCTTATTTATTTTATTACAAATTGGCTAGTCCAAACAGAGGGGCTTGATTAGATTGGAGTCTCACACTCCACAATAGCTTATTATCATCAACACCTATATAAATTTGTATATTATATCATCAATACATACAGCAATCATATTTATTTTATTACAACATAGACAATAAAAATTATATTAACATACTTATTAAAAGTCAAATATTCGCGTGCAAAGTCGCGGGTAACAGCTAGTATGTAAAAAAATCTACACGTTCTCAAGTATTAAACTGTAATTTACAATTTTCTTGGCTGCACGATTGCTAATCTGTAAAAGCTGTAACCACAATTGTATCAATAATATTCTTGTATTAACACTTTTTGTTAGTGCGTTATTACTTTGTGTGAAGCCGTAGTTTCTGATTGCTGTTATGTCTTTGGAATAAATTACAAACATCCGGAAGGGTCTTGGATATTTTATATTAATTTTTGAGCGTGATATGGAGGGACGGAATTTTGGACACATTCCAAGTCCCCATCTGTAAAGTAAGCCACCTGTGCTTTTACATTAGTTCTTATTTATTTGCGTTATCAACGAGACGTCGGCCGGTTTTATTATGATATTAAAATCGCGTATACGTATAGAAATGGAGGGTGGTACGCGGGTAGTTTATTGCGTTGCCCGTGGGCTTATATGGAGACTCCCACAGTCTGCGTTTGTCAGATGCAATAAATATCGACCTAACCTGTCTTCGTTTTACTATTTATACGTAGTACTCTGCTTCTGGTGTGAATATTCTTTACGAGGTAGTTTATTTTGTTTACAAAGTGGAAGGCACTGAATATAAAACGTTATAAAATGCTTCATTAATGCGCCGTGATGTTTCAATAAATTCCGTGTATTTTTTTGTGAACATAATAAATAAAGGAGTGAATGGTACAGTGCAGCGTGTCGCGCGGCGAGACTGTCGAAACGTGTTACGTGCGTGCAGGGAAGCACAGACCTGCAGGATGTCGACAGTCCGATCAAGTTTTATAAAGTTTTCTCCTTTATCTTTACTTTAAAGCGTATAGCGAACCAGCTTTTCGAGTGTGACATTGAAATGAATCCTGACATTTTAATCGTTAAGTCCATGTAATCGTGATTAATTTAGTTTTTTCGTTAAAAGCACATGTTTTTCAATTAAAGGGAAATTTGTATTGTGCATGTATTATAAAAAAGAATAATTATAAGAAATTATAATTTGCATATAATAAAGAAGACACGTACGCAGGAGAAGCAATTGAAAGAAAAGTTTTTCGGACAGATGTGTTAAAAATGGAAGGAGTCCAGGGTAGAAGAGAGAAAATCGCAGTTACAAAGTGGACTGAAGACAAGCATAAGAGACATGGTTATAATATGAAAAAATATTGGAGAAAAAGAAAAGAAAAAGGAATAAAGAATTGAAATTGGCATTTTGTCCTCAGATGGCCGAAAAAAAAAACATACGCCGGATATTAACAGAAGACTAAAGCTGGGGTTGGGAGCTGTTAGGAAGTTAAGTTACATATTGAAAATCAAAACCATTTCTCAGAACGTAAGAACACTAAAGTCTACAATTAATGACTTCTTCCTCCGGTGCGTGCCTAATGTACAGCAAGAAAAATCTGGACAAAATCACAAAGAAGCAGTGATAAATGGATCGCCAAATGCAACATATTCTCTCCATAAAAAGGAAAAGAAAACTAATAATTTAGCTAGATCATAAACAGAGTTTATTGATAGAAAAAGGTGTGAGGGTGCATACAAATTTATGGGGCGCATTTTGAGACAAACAAATAATTAACCGTTGAAATGTGATGGTATTACAGTAGCGGAATAGGCTAGAACTCTCCGAACATGGATTGAAGAAGAAGGCTGAAATAGAAGAAAGTTCGTTTTCGTAATATGTGTTTCTTAAATTTTGTTAATTATTGTCTTCAGTGAATGACCAACTAAATTAAAACTGAGAGAAATTCGCTGTACAGTTTGCAGTTTGATGTTGGATATTTTCGACTCTGGTAATGGTTGAAAAATTCCGATTTTTCTCCATAGTGTGATCGAAACTTTTGTTCAACAGCACTTTTCGAATTTTGTTTACAAAAGCTAAACAAAATCTAAAGGATAGTTTCCCCATTAACAAGTTTACATCATGAGAAATGTATGACTATTATGTATCTGAATTCATCACTGAATTTTAAAGCCATTATTTCACGACTACTTGTAGAAGTCACTGTTCAGTCCGTAATTGGTTCATATTGTATTTAGATGCAGCTTCTTCTTCTTCTTCTTCTTCTTCTTCTTCTTGTTTGGTGCAACAGACGCATCTAGCTACCTTTGGCCTGCTCAACTATTGTCGTCCATCCATATCGGTTCTGAGGAAGGGAGATGTTTACACTAAGCTATGTGAGATCACGCAGAAGACTGTATCTCCACCGACTCCTATGCTGTCTTCTAGGTCGCACTCCACCACGAGAACCCTTATACAGCTTCTCGACTCTCCTACTGTGTCCCATTCTTAGTCACTGTACTCTTTATATCTTAAACCAGAGTACTAAGTATAAACAGGAAATCGAAGACAGGTTAGGTCGATATTTATTGCATCTGACAAACGTAGACTGTGGGAGTCTCCATATAAGCCTCTAGGGAACGCAGTAAACTACCAGCGTACTATCCTCCATGTCTATACGTATCATCATCAACCGTGGCTCTACAACCCTTGGTGGGTCTTGGCCTGCTCCAAGAGTCGATTCCATTCCTCCCTATTGCATGCCTTAGCTTTCCAGTTTCTTATGTTCAGCTTTCCGAGGTCCTCCTCTATCTGGTCTTTGAATCTACTTCGGGGTCTTCCCCTCTTTCTACTACCCATTGGTTTCTGGTAGAAAATATGTTTCGTAGGCTGTCCTTCCTCCATTCTCTCTATGTGTCCAACCCACCTTAGCCTGTGTATTTTGATTAGCCTGACAATGTCCGGCTCTTTGTAAAGATGGTATAGTTCATACTTGTAGCGCCTGCGCCACATCCCATTTTCTTGTACTCCTTTAAATATTGTTCTTAGAATCAGTCTTTCACAGCAACCTAGATGTCTCTCGCTATTTTTTTGTCACTGTCCAGGTTTCTGAAGCATATGTCAGCACTGGCCTGATAAGTGTTTTGTAGATTTTGCATAGTCAGAATTTAATGCAGCTGATTTGTAGTCAATCGTATTACGTGTACGAAGATGTTAGTAATCAATAAAATATTAAAATAATATGACTATAATTGCTCTTAGTCTTTTGGGTTGACAGTAGTTTGTATGAATCTGTATTAAGTTGTTTATTAATAGTGTAATCATATCTTTATTTGTAACACCATAATATTGTATTAGTAGCCTACTTGGTTAAATTATTCCCAGTTTTTTTGATCGATAAAAGAAAATAATTATTATCGAAATTATAATTCTTTCAATATTTCGTGTCGCAATAAGAGGCGTGGTGTTTCACTAAACAGTCGTAACGTAACAATGTAATAAAAAGTGTTAAATATTGTAAGCTGGCTGGTTTCTTAAGTATTTCTTTATCCACGTAATGAAGACAAGCAGACACTGATTTGTATTAAGTAGCCGTAGTAATGCGGTCGGCGGGATACGTGCAACGAGGCGCCAGCGAATGGATCCGTTGGCTAAATACCCGTGTCAGACGCTGCGCAAATGTTTACCACCTGTTGTCATTTACCGATACTTACGGTTGATTTGCGGCGTACTTGGGCAAACATCTAAGGCTGGTAATAAAGAAATAGAGCCGAACGCAGCGCGAACGGGTAATAGAGTGGCGGCACTGGGGCTGTTTGTTGTACGGACAGCGCGCGTCATACCGACCCCCTCCGCCTAATGTCTACATAAAAATATCTAATGTATTCATGAAACATACGGCAACACAAAAACGTTTCCAGTCAGCGACACCCTATAAAACGAGGCGGGGGTGCGTGTAGGGTTTGATTTTCCAGGTGATAGTCGGCGTGATATATGCAGTCCTCCGACAGATGTATTGTCTTCTCGTTCACCTAACTTAACCCTGTAATGCTCTTCGTTGACAGGTTATGTTCCACACGTATTACTATTACGAATAACGACGGTTAACGAAAGTTAACGGGGCGTTTCTAAATTACCCCGTGTATTTATTTTAGTATAGACTACTGTAGCGGAAACAAATGCATATACGTGTGATGTAAATAAAGTATACCGGTTGGCACATTCCGGCCAGGTGCGTCGTGCTCCTTGTCACAGATAATTTTTCAGCTTTTCGTTATTTTTAACTCTACTCTTTTCGTTCTCTCTCCCTCCGTCTCCTACCCTTCGTCCCTCCCTTTATTAATCTCTCCTTGTCTGTCGTCCTTCTCTCTCTCTCTCTCTTATTCTCACTTTATTTATTTCTCTCCCTCCGTTTCCTACCCCTCGTCCCTGCCTGTTACCCTCATCTCCCTATCTCTCTCTCCTCCTCACTTTATTTTTCTCTCTCCATCCCTGTCGCTCTGTCTATGCACAAGTACATGTTAATTCTTCTGTGACAATAAAATACGCCGCGTGCATTCAATATTACGAACGGAATAAATCTGTTTTAACTGTGAGATAACGTAGCAGTACGTTAATCGACGATTCAGACGCAAATAAATATAATAATATTGCGCTTGAGTAATTGCATTTATTACTGTTCTTTCATCGCTGTGCGTATAATAATAATTAGCATTCAGCACCGTAGCAGACATCAGTAAGATACTACCTACTTTATCGTTGTAACGCCGTGTTTAGTGGTGATTCCACAGATACTACTATAAATAAATTATTTTGCGTCTCCGAGGAGTTTTGTACGTGTGTCCATGTGTATGATTTTTATCGCTGTTCCGGTATGTTATTTCTGATTCTACAATAATCTTGCGTTAAACTCATGGCGAGTATATTATGTAAATTACATGCTGACTTCTCTGTTTCCTCACTACGTATATTTGAAAAGTACACGTCTTATGTATATTATATATTTTATATGCGTGAATATACCGAGCACGTGGTGTGTATAAAGTATTATGTTGTAGGCCTATATTTCCAAACGCACAGAGTTCCATTGTAAATTCATCGCTGTAGAAACACTGAACAAAATTAATTTTTATAAAATCGTGTTTGCTTATTCATCACTTCAACGGGATAATTTATCTTTTTCCTTAATATGCTAGTATTACGTTCTCTTACAGTTTATAATGTACGCCTACTGTAACTCTCGTTATATACAATTAGCACGACGTTTTCTTCTCACTTCCTTTATTTATTTATTTTTTCATGTAGAGAATAGACTAGCAGTTCGCTTCATTATCTTTCGTATCAGTGTGGGCTGAAAGTGTGAGGCAGTCAACGGATTATCCTCACGTATAAATTGAAGACAGTAGTTAAAGCAATGTCTGATAACTGTGTCAGTTAGATGGCACCCTTCATATGAAATAGGCGTGCACACTTAAAACAGTGTAAGGGTTTTGTAGACATAAAAATCGGATTGAGTTGTGCGTATGTCTCTCTAAAGATTATTTCTTTTCTAGAGCGACTCAGTAAATTATAAATTCTAGTTAAACGTGGCGTATTGATTGATGGCTGTTGACAGTAAATGGAATAATTAATTTTTATTCCTGGAGAGTCAGAAAGCGCAAAGCGGTCCGCCATATGCACGTCCGGAAACTCACGTGCCGTAGATATTTACTTATCTCTAAAAAGAAAATACAACTAAGTGTAGTACAATATTATTTACATGTTTATTTAGGAAGTATTTAGTAAGTCTGTAGTTTGTAATTCTAAGATATTCACGTTTTGATTTTATAATTACGTGCATTATGGTCATTAAGTGTACTTGACTTTAAGAATTGCCTGACAATTTACACTGTCCTAAGAGCAACTGAAAACGTAGCGCACACGCCTAACTCAACTTACTTTTTACCTTAAAATCGTGTCATAACATTCTTTCAGTTGTAAGAAAAATTTATTGGTATTACTATTACGACTAAACGTTTCGCTGATTATGATGATGGATAATCAGCGGTAAGGCGTTGAAATGTTCGGCGACGACAACTGCACTCGGCCCTAATTAGACAGGACGACTGCGCTCACCTCGCTCACTTGCCAGTCAAGCAGAAATATTTCTGTAAAACCTATTTTTCAGTCCAGCAGTTGTCCACTAGCTATTTCCATGTTTAAAATATTTCCGTAGTAGACTGTTTGTACAACGTAAATCGATCAGTTTTGTTGTTGCCAGTGATATGTGAACAACGTACAACATGGATAATGAAAGGAAACATTATTTAGGCCTACTTGACTAGGTCGACTTTCCATTTTATAAATAAAAGTTAAGTGATGAGTGGCACTGAGATGGTTAAGTAGGTGTTAAGTGTGAAGTCAAGTGGAAGTGTACTAAGAGTGGTTGTAACGGCCGAATATAAACACTGGGAGAAAAAGAAAGAAGAGACGTCGTGGTACACAACCATCCTGCTTTATCATCAGCTGAGAATCCGCGAAAGATTATTAATGCTGGTGCTAAAATAAAAGCAGAAATTGACACCAGTGAAAGGCCGTCAAAATTCTTTTGTGCGATAGCTGAAAATGTGAGACAGTGAGAGACGCAGCTGCCGTCAGGAAAACAGTTTATAGGGTTAGAAGAAAAACATTTCTCACGTTTTGATGAAACGCCATAAGGACATCAATAGCTATTAAAATTTAACATCAGTCCCAACCCTTAACCTTCCTGAGCTTCCTGAGTTAACCTTCGAAGCTGTCCTTTCTTCCCTCCTCACACGCCGACCGCGCCGTTTGCTACTGTTACGCCTGCCACTGGTACGGAGGCTCTCTGCCTCGCGGAGAACCACCGACTCCTCAAGGCGTCTGCCAGATGGGCCTGGGACAGGCGACACCTGTCTCCTGAATCACTTCCAGCGGCAGTGCCATGCACCAAAGTCTTCTTCCTCCGCCTTCTACGAAAAACGTGTTGACGGTTGTCCGTTTCAGTATTAGGCACCCGTCTAGTGTACCAGAACTAAGGCTGTCACCAGGCAGATGCTGCAATCATGCCCCGGGTGCAGTGATACCCCACTACAAACAACGCAACATTTCTCATCTTACCAAGTTCTGTTTAAGTTGCTTTCTGTTGCTGTAAAGTTTTTGAATGTGCGCACGAGTCGCGGTGAAAATTTGTTAATGACAGTGCCAAAAATATAATAATTTTTTGTGTGGTACAAATGTAAAAGTTTTGTGTGATTCAGAAATTGTGTATATGGATAGAAGACTTTTAAAACATTTAAATAAATTATTTAGGATTCATACCTTCAAAAATGGACACTACGTATCATGTGTATTTGGTATTTTGAACAGTAAAAATAAAGAATTGATTTTCTAGTAATAAATACGTATTCCAGTGCTCTCAGTTTACTAAAGGAAATATGCATATTGAAAAACAATATTTTGAAACCAAAAACAATAGTGGCGTACTTTGAAAGAGCAATACAGTTGCTGTTGAACAAGTTTTCCCGGAGTCTACAGTAGTAGGCTGTCGTTTCCATTTGACACAGTCGTGGTGAAAAATTTTAGCAACTCAGCTTGGTGACTGACTATAAATAAACTAATTCTGAAATAGGAAAATGGCTGCTGCTAACTTTTGGAATGATATTCTTGAATCCGTAGATGCTGGCAACTTTTATGCTATTATGGAATTAGCAGAAATTTTACCCCAAGACGACAGAGTTACGAGGTTTGCAGATTACTTGGTAAACACGTATGAATGGGGTGGTGTTGAATTCCCTCCACGATTGTGGACTGCCCTAACGTCTAGTTTACAGAGCAGTACAAACGCATTTGTCATTCCGCAGCCATTTTAATGAAAACTTTCATCATAGCATCCATTACTTTTTGTGTTCTTAGAATTAATTAATAGCGTTCAAGAAGATAGCTGTATACAAAAATCTGAATAGGCCTATAACAACAGAAAAGCCAAAGTCTAGAAATAAGGAGGAAAAAATGTTACGACAAAATAGATGTGTTTAAGAAAGATGAAATCTCAGGACTTCACTTTGTTAGGTACCTGTAATAGACAAATGTATACGCAGATTAATTAATATAAATAGGCTAAATAGTATGAGAAAAAACTGACGAACGCAAAAGCGTGAAATATATACGTATATAAAAAATTAATGTCGCTGACAAACGTGTACAAACGATTAAATGTAAAAAAAAATATATATAAATCTAATAAAAACAAAGTAAAAATTAAAAGTAAAATAAAAATGAAAATGAAATAGTGAAGAAATTTATTTTATAGTTCCTGACAGAAGGTATCTATTATTGATGATAGCTAGTAAGAATGAAATACGTATTTTTATCTTAAAATCCATAATCATTAAGAAACGTTAAGTGTGTGTTTTCATTCTTCTCATTAACTTTTCCTATCGAATGAACACGTAAAACCGTGTGTTCTCAGTACATAATACAAATATTGATGTGTTATGTTTAAATAAAAAATACATTTATTTATATTTATTTAAATTGGCGAGCGCAGTTGTCCTGTAATGTATTGTTACGACGTCACAGAACAATCTACGTGTTTATCGAACGTTCCAGAGAGATCCAGAATGTAAGCGTGTGGCGTACGTGCTGTAGACGCATTTTGCGAGAATCTTCTCGACTGTGCCGGGCTTCGCTCGGGCTCTCGGCCTGTGTCAAGGCCGCAGTTAATTACGTAGTTCACACGAGAGATAAGACGCAGTTTGGAAGCTTCTGGTGTGTGAGCGGGACTATAAATACATGGCGGTAGCGGCCTTAGTTTTCAGTATTAGGCGAATTTTTGACTGTGCGGTTCGTGAGTAGGCCCTCTTAGTACGATATATTTACAGAGCGGTTCGAGTTATTACTGTGTACGTTCAAGTAGTTACTAGAGAAGTGTTGCGTTTTATAATCGGACGGTATAATTGAAATACAATTGTCTTTAATATTGTAACGTTTATTTTTGAAAATATTTATAAAATTGTACAAGTAGTAAATAATAGCTAAAAATAATGTGTACTAGCAGTTATATTTGACAAAGAAGTATGTGAGGGTGTGAGAAGGGAAAGTTTGTAAGACTGTCCTTTTGGCATTGTAACCTACAGACAGCTTGATGTGTTACGGCTGTAAAGTTAATTGTTTGACAAAAGAGTGACACTTACCAGATGTATGTGAGACGTTGTATTTCGCATCAGGCAGCTGCTCTGAGTGAAGAAAGGCATAACCCCCAATAAACCAATCTACCCTTTTTAAAAAACTTTGACACAGACTGAAAGCAAAGAGTTTGTCAATTCGATACGGTACAACATTAGATGCCAGAACAATTGCAACGTAGAAATTTGACGAAAGTCGTGATTACAAAGGAAGATTCGTTCCAGACTCAAAACAAAGCCAGAGTGCAACTTGAAGATAAACAATGGTGCAGCAGATCGAACAATACCAGTATTGTATCTATGTCAAAGCGTAACAGAAATTGGACACTAGGAGACGGCCACGAGAGACAAAAAAATGTCGCCTGATTTACAAGGGGAAAGTGAAACTCACGAATTCTGGAGTGCTTGAATGAGATTCCTAGTAAATAGAGAAAACGGCTGTAGGAACAATCAGGACGAATGGTAGTCCGACAAGAGAATCACGTGTAAAGCAGAGATACTCGAAAACCAATGACGAATATACAATTTGTCACACTGGCTAAAGAACCAATAAGAGTATCCAAGCAGATGGAAGATTCAGCAGAGGTAGGAGGGAGGAGAGTTTACTTGGTAGATCTCAGAACAGAAAAACGGCAGTCTAGTACTCATCTACAAAGTGATCACCACGAGTCATCTTAACTCGGTAACAATGTTTAGTCATCGATTCATTACATAAGCGTGAACAACTACAAGCGTTCGACACAATTTCAGAAGTGCGCATATCTAGAGTCTTGAGAACGGTTACTTCAGTGCGAACATTAATTTCTCAAAGTGAACAATGAAGTGAATACGACAAATCGTACGAAACTCGTTGTTATAATTCTCACTAAATTCTAAACTCATAGCAAGAGACTTGAAGAGTTAATCGCGTTCGACAGACTATTAGTATAAAGTAATATCACGCGAAGTCAACATGTAAAACAGACTTTACAATTAATTAACTTCACCGTAACTTAAACAAAGTGTCGGAGAATACGGATACACAGTACAATACTAAGTGAAGACAAATTCAATTAACAGACATTCTACAATTACAAATAATTCACAAGAAACTATAAACATTACAGCAGCTTTTATATAATACAGAACACATCAACAGAGAGACTCAGTGCATATTCTACAACAGAGACATTAGACATAAAATCAGCAATCTAAACAACTACTTTAAAAAACATTATACATGAACTTTACCAACATCAATTAAGGACACTCATATTCAACACAATACGAGTGCCGTGAAAAGTGAACAGCTCGAGAATTCTTCAATAATTAAACAGTGATCGTGAGGTGCAGTGACCGCGAAGGGATACGTAATCTACAACGACTACGGAGACCAGCAACTACTAAACACAGAGGACCACATGATGTCACCGAGAGTATGAACTACAATAATCAACGCTCTCAAACTAATGGTACTTTAGAGTTAAGTCAATAAACTCAATTCATTCAAGTCAAAGAACTCACACTAATAATTAATTAACCTTGAGAACTGCCTCTCAGTGTTCTGCATTCGACTGAAGCGAAATAAAACGTCAATTAGTAAATTCTTAAAAAATCATATCTAAACAGTAATCTAAATTTGCCAAATACAATTGTAGATTATAATTTACAATTATAAGTGTTAGAAAATTATTAAATGTTAATTAATCGCGATTTCAGAGATACTCATTGTTAAGATAAGAGAAGTGATTCTACTTAAGGAAATATCCATACAGAGTGTTATATTTGTAATTTGCTACAACTTAATTAATTAAATAAGCATTAGACATAATATTGTTGTTGTGTGTTTGGCAAATGAATCCTTTATATCCACATCCTTGTAGATATGAGGTGGCGCCCGGGAAATTGAAACATTTTGGCAGTAAGTGATTTTTTAATTATTAATTTATTACTTGTTTAACCACCCCAAGTAAGAATTCTTTATAATATTAGTGACATTTATTTGCGTGTGAACACTTTTTATTTGATTTGTTGTAGTAGACTGTTGTTAATTACGAACTGTTTTACTGTAACAATTAAAGCTGGTGATTAGTGACTTAATTGGTGTCTTGTACTTATTTTGTTTCCACTGTACCTACGACGATCAAGTAGACCGTCGTAACAGTGGTGTCAGAAGTGGGATAGAACGGTTAACAGTGGAAACAGTGGTACTTTGTACAAGACGAGTGTGATTCGTAATTAATCGGTAAACATGGATCCCAGTCAGATGATGGAAGATTTACAAACACTGCTGCGCCAGACACAGGAAGAAGCAGAAAAACGACAGAAAAAAGAACGAAGACAGGAAAAAGAAGAGGCTGAGGAACGTCAGAAAGCACTAATGCTAGAAACAGAAGAAAGACAAAAAGAAGACCGAAGACAAGAAAAGGAAGAAACAAAGAAACGACGTAAACATGAAACAGAAGACATCAAGGAGTTAATACAGCAGCAAAATCAGACACAAGAACAAACCGCTGCAGAGTCGGTTCTCCTACGAGGTGACCTTAATAAGCAAGTTACTAAAATATCGGAGGTACAAGAATCAATGACATTAAAAATAGCGGAAATAGAAAAATCTGTCTTGACAGTGGAAGAAACTATATCAACAAAAATATCTGCAGTAGAAGACTCGATTACAAATATAAAAGAGCAGATTAAAAATGAAGTCGAGCAGTGTCTGAAATTACAACCAAAACAACTTCGTGTACAGACTGTACCAATGATAAAGTCAGAAAATGACGCAGAAAATAAGTCAATAGAGAAAGTAACTTTGCCTGTAGTAGGGACAGTTCATGTCAAAGCTCCAACCTTTGACGGAAGTAGTCACTGGGCAACGTACCTCTGCCAATTTGAAGCTGCTGCATGCGCAAATAATTGGACAGAGAAAGACAAGGCTGTTTCACTCGTTCTTGCATTAAAAGGACCTGCGGCAGACTTACTACAGAAAGTGCCCCCTGACAGCCAGAACACCTATGCCGAGCTGGTAAAAGTTCTAGAATTACGCTACGGTGATAAACATTTGCGAGAGGTGTACTACGCTCAGTTGAGAACAAGACGACAACGTTCCGGGGAGAGTCTTCAAGAGTTTGAAGCAAGTATCGACAGATTGATTAGATCCTGAAGCACCAGAAGACTTCCGAATAAGGTTTGCGGTGCAGACATTTATTGATGGCATCGGAGATTGTGAACTTCAGCAAGTGTTACGAATGGCAAGACACCGAAATAGCTCAGAAGCTCTTGTTCACGCCCTAGAGTTTGAAGCTGCCAAGTCAGCGTCCCGTTACATTAATGGGTTTGTGCCATCACATTGCCGTTACGATGGGTGCAGAAAAACAATGTTGCCGGACAAACAATTCAAAAGTTCAAGAGAGTCGCAACGATTTGAAAAAGACAGAAGACCGAAATGTTACAACTGTGTAAAACGTGGTCATCGACAGGTACTGTTGGGAGAAGAAGATACCGAGAGAAGAGACTGATCGCACCAATTGGAGAAGTAAAGCCCCAGTACAGCACACAGTTTCCACGGTACATAAGACCAGTGGAAACTTGATTGTTAATGGATTTGCGGATGGTAAACCAACATCATTTACAGTTGAGACGGGCGCAACAGTGTCCATTGTGCGCCCTGACTTAGTCAGTAACCGCCATCCTCTAATTAGCTCTTGTACAATACAGACTGTGACTGGAAGCCCCGTCAAGGTGCTAGGAAAGGTAGACGTACGTGTACGCCTGGGTCTTCTTGAGTTTAGCCACCAAATGCTCGTTGCAGACATTGTCGATGAAGTGATTCTTGGCACGGACATTATGAATGCCTACGGATTCGTTGTGGACTTAGGAGAGAATGTCCTGAAGGTTGGCCAAGAGAAGATAAAGCTTTGCATGGCTAAAATGACAGGGTCTACCAACCAATCGATTAAGCGAGTGGCATTAGTCGAAGAAAAAGTCAACAAGTCTGGTCAAGAGGAACCCTCCCTGTTGCAAGCGGAAATGGAGGAAGAACTAGCAGAGGAAGTACAAATAAGTATAACGACAAAAGAAGTGATTGGAAAGCCAACTATGGGTGTCGAGACAATTCTTGCTTGTTCCTGAGTTGATAGAAGCGCCCGAGGGTAAAGTGGCTGAAGATGAGGTTACGCAAAAGGTTGTTGACGAGAACCAAACAACTTGGATCAGCCAGTGGTATTTAGGTCATCAGTACATGACGTAACGGGAATGATTCCAGCGAAACTAGTGGTTGCGCGAAAGACTCGCATTCCTGGGAACGTAATGTTCGGATCACCTGAGACTCAGTCCCAAGAGCCGCAGAACTATTCCTCGCAATTAGAAAACCAACTGCGAGAAATGAATCTCTTGGTATGAGGACGGCTGAAGATTGCCAGTGATAAAATGAAAACTTGGTATGACATTCGCAGCAATAGTGTTTCCAAGAAGATCAGGTCTGGTTGTTCAATCCAGAGCACCGTCGTGGTCGCTCACCTAAGCTTCAGTCTAACTGGGAAGGACCCTACACTGTAAAAAAAAAGAATTAACGATGTTGTTTATCGGATTCAACAGGAAGGACAGCGAAAGTTCAAGGTCGTCCACCTAGATCGCCTTGCTAAGTACAACTTCAGAGACGGTTTGCCAGTTCGGGACAAACAGGCTTAAGGAGGAGGCAGTGTTACGACGTCACAGAACAATCTACGTGTTTATCGAACGTTCCAGAGAGATCCAGAGTGTAAGCGTGCTACTAGACGCATTTTGCGAGAATCTTCTCGACTGTGCCGGGCTTCGCTCGGGCGCTCGGCCTGTGTCAAGGCCGCAGTTAATTACGTAGTTCACACGAGAGATAAGACGCAGTTTGGAAGCTTCTGGTGTGTAAGCGGGACTATAAATACATGGCGGTAGCGGCCTTAGTTTTCAGTATTAGGCGAATTTTTGACTGTGCGGTTCGTGAGTAGGCCCTCTTAGTACGATATATTTACAGAGCGGTTCGAGTTATTACTGTGTACGTTCAAGTAGTTACTAGTGAAGTGTTGCGTTTTATAATCGGACGGTATAATTGTAATACAATTGTCTTTAATATTAGTGACATTTATTTGCGTGTGAACACTTTTTATTTGTTTGTTGTAGTAGACTGTGTTGTTAATTACGAACTGTTTTACTGTAGCAATTAAAGCTGGTGATTAGTGACTTAATTGGTGTCTTGTACTTATTTTGTTTCCACTGTACCTACGACGATCAAGTAGACCGTCGTAACAGTGTTAAATAGGTCGACTAGTACCAGGGGATTATCATTCTGACCCGAGTGTAGTTATCCTGCGCCCAAAATTTTAACATTTTCAACTGAGCTTTCTGCTGAACACAAATGAACGTCCTTATTAATAAATTAATTTGGGGCTAGGGAAGATTGTGGCTTTGGATTACGTGTAGAAAAGCTAATTTCCAAGACTAAAATTCCTTTACGGTTCAATATATTATTAACGTAAACACAGAAGCCCAGAAGTCAGACAGCGGTAGAAACTGTCTCAAAAGTGTTACTAACGGACTGTCATGATTGTCTCATCATTTTGTATAACATCATAGATAAATTCTTTGTAGCCTAGAGGTTTCGGCGTGGTAATAACGCGTCTAGGCCTGTGTGGGAGAAATAAAGTTTAGATCCCGAACAGAAGCAAACTTGACTGGTTATAAATAATGTGATTTGTCAGTTAACAGTTTTGAGTTTGAAAGTGATTAAAAATGGTTTTACACCAACGATAGCCTGAGAAACTAATGGCGTGTTTGTGAAAGGCGAAGTGTGTAGAGGTTATGTGGTCGAGACAAGGGTTGGAACCGGGTAGTGCGCTTGAACTTGAACTCAGGTCAATGTACCTAGTCTGACCTTCCCTTCTGCTGTTGCAATTTCGTTTTCATTTTAGCAGAGCGTCGTTTCCAAGCGTCGTAACAATTCCTCCCTCCTAATGAATAACTTTCCGTAACATTATCACGAATACACAGCTCCGTCTGACTTTGTTGTAATGAGATAAATTTCTTCTCCAAGGTAAATAGAGTTTGTACTTCGCATAGTGATAAGCAAATGTAATCATCGCGCACCCCAGAAGTTACGTTTATACACGGAACAGTATACGTTGCTCCAGGCTGAATTTCTATTTTCTCTTCGCTAAACGTTGCGCAGGGAAAGGAAGTCTATATTTTGTGTAAAGTGAATGTTTTTTTAATGAGATGTAGTTTCTAGTTATTGAAATAAGTTTTCGTAACAGTGAATCAAAAACTTTAAGCAAATTATTTATCACGTATTTGATCAAGTGTATTGGTCCAAGGTCTTGACACAGATGTGAAAATAAATATCATGGTTTGGTCATTAGGGATGATTCTTACTTTTTTTTACTTTAACATAACTTTGCGACTGATTTTAAGTATCAGAGATCATAATACATACAAATCTACGACATGTTTCATAAATTGTAACTTCTGATTGTTAGCGCTCGTTTGAATGGGTAGCTACATGTTTCTCGGACTGGGTGACTACCGAATTATTTTCCCTTTCAGAACCCATAGCAGATCTAATGAAAATCACAATTGTAAGGGCAAGATCGTTAATTTTTGTAACGTCTCACTTATTAAGTTTATTTTGTCCTAGTATGTGGTACGAGATTCGAATTATTATGTTTTTATATTCCTTTAAAAAGAAGGCAACGATGTCTAGCGAAAAATGAATCGACGTTTGCAAGATTTCCTCGGAACTGCGGTTTAGAAACGTTCGCTTTAGGATTATTAACAGCGAACTGTTCTGTGTAAGGTTGTAGGATTATTACTCATTCTAAACTAATTAGTAACACTAATTTCTTAATAAGTAGTTGGGTATCTTATACTTTATGATAAGTCGTTTTATTTGCAAGTAAGTGCCTTGTTTATGATTCTATTAATTTAGAATGATTAAAATAGATGACTACATAGATGGATCAATAGTTAGAATCTTCAACCCATGTCTCATGTGTTTATTAAGTGTAACATACAAGAATCTGATATATCACGTTTACATATTTCAATAAATTATTAACAGTAAGAGCCTTCGAGGTGGTAGTTCGAGAATTTGCATCGGGTTTTGTAATAATACGTTATCAAATTGTGTTCTTATTCATACTGTATTCATTCATACATCTGTTCGTACATGTGATGCAGTACGCAGACACAAAATAATGAGTGACGTAAACTTCGTTGGCATCATCATACACGTAGAAGGTATGAACTCTTGACGCTTCTATATTTCTTGGATTTGCCGGGCTAACTACATTGTTATGATTAATATGAACTGCGTAAGTAACGATAGATTATTCTATACGCATAATATTAATCAAAATATACGAAATCGTACGACTAGTAAATATTGTAGCTGTGGAGAAGACTTCACACTGAGATAACACCAAAACGATTATCTGGCGAGGAGGACGAGGGGAGGTGCACGTGTGTGGTCACAGCAGAGTCTGCAGTTTAAACGAGTTTTACGAGCGACCCAGAAAACCCATTAACTTTTTGTTAACATGTGATATTGTCCGGCAGGCGACACATGGGATGTTAGGTACTTCTCCGGAGGCAAGGTATATAAAAACGGTGATTATTTTAATGAAATTTGTGAAAGTACAACGCAGCTGCTGTATGTCCTGTGTTTAAATGACTTGAGTGGCTCGTGTCACCTGTGGTCGATTTTGGACTGACTCTTTCTCCGTCCAACTAGACTGCTTCAATTGCAAATTGACTAACATCGTGGAGTGTGATAGTTTTTGAAGCTAATTTAGTCATTGCAGAATTATCTTATTTATATGTTACGTTGTATTTAATTTCAGTCTGTAATTACTGTAATGAAAAAGTCTAAAAAACAACGTTAAAACAACAACAACAATAATCTTTGTCATCATCGTCATAGTTGTCATTATCGTGATCACTATCATTAATGTTATTTGAATGAAAATAATAACAGTAAAAAAATAAAATGATGCTTATAGAGATATTTGTTGTAAACGGTTTGAGATACAGATAATCTTTACACTGCAAATAAAATAATTGAATTACAGAAGGTTGTGCATGACCTAAAAATCATGAAATCCTTATTACGAAATCATTTATATCGTAGATCAGAAACCATTATAGTTTTATTTCAGATGAATCTCTATCAGCCTTTTGGTCTTTTGCCATCCATACTCCTCATAAGGACTCTTTCAGGTTTTCGTTTGTCACCCATTCTTACGACATGGCCAATCCATTGTAGCCTCCTCAGTTTTACGTACACTTCTGCCGTTGGTTAGTTGAAGTGACAATATATCTCATCATTATACCATATCCTCGATTCCCCATTTCTACATATGGGGCCCAGAATCCGCCTCAGAAGCTTCCGTTCAAACATCTTCAGGCGTTCAATTGCTCTTTGTGTTAATATCCAGGTTTCACTGCCATAGCGCAGGATGGATCGTATGATAGTTTTGTATATGCGCATTTTTGTCTCCCTGTGAATAACTCTTGACTTAAAGGTGGTGATAAGCGCGAAGTAGGCCTTGTTGCCTAGAGTTATCCTTCTCCTTATCTCTGCCTATTCATTCCCATCTTCAGATATCGTCGCTCCTAGGTATGTTAAACTTTTGAATGCTTCTATACACTCTTCTCTATAATCAAATTTTCCTGGGTTGGGTAGACCTTGTCTGACTTATCATTTTGGTTTTATCCTCATTTATTGATAGTCCTACCTCTTTTGTTCTTATTTTCAGGTTTAAGTATGTCTCCCTTGCAGCCGCACTGCTATATCGTCAGCATATAGTGCTATTTGTACTGACTTATAATAAAGTACTCCTGAGCGATCTACACTCATTTTTCTTATGACATATTCTAGAGACAGGTTAAGGAGGAGAGAGGCCAGCCCACCGCACTGTTTTAGATCCTAGGTGAGCTCAGATGGTTCGGTCAGTTCATTTTGTGTTCTTATATGTGCTAGCGTTTCTATCATGGTCATTTTTGTTGTCAAAAACCTAAGTAATTCAATCTGTAGTCTTAAACTGTGTATAACGTGATGTATGTGAGCGTTGTTTTATGCTGTAAAAACTAAAAAATATATTTCAGTGTGTTTAACGTTTTAAGTCAGGCGTAGCATTAACGTGTGATAGTGACTTCCGCCTACGCATCACACAGATCAAAAGGAAGAAGGAAAGTAAGTAGTAAACACTCTATCCTTGGTCAGGTGTTAACATTTTACAAAAATTTGCATACAGCAGATTGAACTGAACGTTTTTGTTGATTATGAAACCTCATCACCTACAAATCCAAGTCAGTTCAAGGATACACACACAGACGGCTTAATAAAATTCATATTTTAGTACTGTGTCTCTTGGACGTTTTTTACTTGGTCAGTTCATTTGTCTTGTACTTTTTTGCTGGCTAACTTCGTGCTGTAAACATAGGCGTTTCCATTAAAATTCTTATTAGATTTCAAGTGCAGTTCAAAACGTTATACACAATTTGGAATTAAGGAAATCCATATAGCTTACTGGTTATTTACGAGTTACAAGCGGGCGGATGTTGTTTATTAGATTACCATGTGTAGTCTAAGTTGTATTATCTTTACGCTTGAACTGCCGCCGATAGTCAGGAACCTGGCAATCGACCTACTGTGGATTTATGAGGATAGACTAGCCTAGCCACGTGGGGGTCTGCCGAGCCAGAAGTCTACAGGCGGAAACCTGCTTTATTCCTTATGTAAATTAGATTTCGAGAATATTATTGTATACGGTTCGAAGAAACGTATTGATATACGTTTTTAGAATATTTTATAACGACCGTGGGTCGGCAAAATAGCTTTGTATGTAAAATAATGAGGATAACAATTGTAAGAGTGGAATACAAATACAGTAAGTTAAAAATAGTGTCCAAGTAGGCCGCGTGAAAATGAAATACTGACTCCGAATACCGAATTAGTAAACACGAAATTTGATTTAACGTGAACATTTGAAATTTTAATTGATCTTTTGCTCGAGGAAAGTTAAAAAAAAAAATGAAATTATCCTGTTGATTAGTAATTGTCGTTTTCAATTTGAAGTTGTCTATATTCTGCTTTTATTACTTTTACCTAGATTGTTGTTTTCTTGCCCGCAATCGCCACTTCCATGTATTTCTTTGCCTCGTGATAGCGTCGTTTGTCTCCGCAAAGTATATTGGTAGCGTCTGGTATACGTTTGCCTGCCCACCTGTATGTGTTTGTTCTTAGTCACATAGCGTTATATAAATGTACTTTCTGTTTATTCTAGACAAATTTAGTGCGGGTTCTAAAATGGGCAGGAGTGATTGTCCTCTTACACAGACTAAACAACATTTCGTACGAGTACAGTAGTCTCCGTTATTTGGCAAGTGACAGGATTAAACAAAGTGTCGTCCCATCAGGATGACTGATCCCCATAGTACGTCAGGCCGGAATAAGAAATAAACGTGGCAATTATCACGTAGTTCTGACTTTCGATGTAAGAAGATAAACAATGTTTAAAATTTCAAACATAAATCCTTTTATGACATAAAACTGTCATTTTGTTGTATATTATAGCACTAACATGGGGCTTGGCTTACAATTAATACATAAGACTTAAGTAAAGTACGGATCTAATGGGCTTCTTAATAACTGCTCAGTGTTTTCTCATGTGCAGTGGGTCGTAAAGGGGATGGTAATTAATATAATGACCTTAGAGGCTCATGAATGTCTTGTGTGTATTTAATAATATTTCTATCACTTAATAAGCTTCAATAGAAGTGCATATTTATTTAGTTCTACTCTTAACTCAAAAGAGGCTAACCGTTGTTAATGATTATTTATTCGGCTGCATCAACGAAAATTTTTATAAATTGTGTCAATACCTTACTGCTCGTACACTTACAAACGCATTGATCGAGCATCGGTGTGTAGGTTAAAACGTTTTTTCAATAATAGTACCAATAAACACCCTCTACTAGAACTTGAGGAGGGTGTGGAAAATTTTTTTCCCACTTTGCGATAACGAAATAAAAAGTGGGACTGTCTTTTGAAATTGTCAGAGCTAGCGGAAATTTCATGTCAGACAGGACTGATGAAAGATGGTCACTAATGGTACAGACGGTCAGAAAAATCCAGCAAACAAGTCGGTGGATACGCTATGGATTGTTTTGTATGAAAGTGAAAGTACTTTAGAAGGCGGTGAGATAATTAATGGATATAGATAAGTAAAGGAGAATGGGTTGAACAAACTAACTCTTTAGAAGTGGAATGCGCGTAGTACTGATCACCATTCTCTAGTTGTGTTCGTTTCTCAATGGGTGTCTCCAGCTTCTTCCAGTCCCTCAATAGAGCAGTTAACACAGAAGAAATGATACATAAAGTGCAAGAAACGGTGAACAAAAATATAAAATAGGGTAGAGCGGGACTGGACTACAACATGGGGCATTTCAAATACCATTTTCGTGGGGGGTAAAAAGGAAGAAGTGAAAAGGCAATTTTTCTAAATAAATCGTCCATAAGAGATGAGGCTTATTTTCAATTGAAAGGGTAGGTCAACAAACAATATTGTCAGATTTGGGACACAGACAACGTCTATGTCCGTTGCATCTGCAACAAGTCACTGTTTAAGGCTGGCGTGCTGTTTGCGCAGTACTTTATCGAAAATGAGGGCGGAAACGCAATGACAGTGAACAGCGATTGTTACCGCAACATAACGGATGTTTCTGTGGCCTCCAGTCGACGCTGTTGATCAGGAAGACGTAGTTTTAGGAGGGCTAAAACTGGCCACCGAGTTGTGAGTCTTGTGAGCTAACACTATACGACTTTTCTTTTGCGAGTTTGTGAAATCTCGTTTTGCTGTCAACAAACCACAAATAATTCCTGGTATTCCGAGGGGAGGTTCGACGTCATATTGACGAAATAGACCCGCAGTTGTGGTACAGATTAATCGGAAATTGCATTGCAAGAGAAAGAGTGTGCCAGTACGAGGGGCATTCCTCTCAAATTGTATTCCACAATCAACCGCAGTAAGTGCACTTAGTAATAAAATTACAATATCGTAAAACTTTTAATAAGTAATGGTTTTAGTAAAATACTAAATTTGGTGTTCTTTATGGGACACCCTTTTTGGACACGCACTCCTGCAAAGCTTAAATTTTAAAAAAATGAAAAAATAAAAAAAGAAAAGGTCTCGCTTAAAAATAGAAAAAGAAAAGGGAAGAAACGGCTGTTTAGCGAGAAGATGTTGAGATTATCCGAAAAATAAAAATCTAACTACAAAGAAGACTGCTAAAGATTGTTAAGGTGGAAACAGTTCTGACGAAGATGTTTGGTTTTACGTAGCTTGCCTGGAGAATGGTCACAGTGCCAGCCTTGAAAAGTGGATGCAGTGCGTAATGTACGAACAGTCGCACGAAAATTGTGCCAAGTCTTTGTATTATGTATATCATTATTGTGAATCTTTTTTTTTTGTAACAGCACAAAATTTCATTAATGTTTCTTGTCACGTTAAATTAAGATACTGATAAACCTAAAACGTAGCATTTTCATCTGAATTATTCTTGTATATTTCAAGTGTAATAGTGTCACGTTTTAGGCTCTATATTTGTATGGTGAGGGAGGAGTAACTCGTAGAATCTTGTCAGATTGGAACAATATTTTCATTGCAACAATGTTCTTTTCCACATTAGATCTTTATATTTTAGGGTCATACTTTTGTAGTTGCAAATAGTTCAGAACGAAGACACAGTACAAATCAGTCGAGAAACATCAACGTGAAACCTACGTTCTTTTTTCTAAAACGTCCTTAACCTTTGCTTTGTCAACCATTTTTTAAATAATTTTATATTTCTGCAGACTATGTTAGCACCAACGATTATCACTTCGTTGATTTAATTAATTAAACTAAACAATTAAATTCATCCAACTGAATATAATAATGCAAGTTTCGAACATGGAAGCATGGTTTACCCACTTAAACCGCGTCGTTTTCCTCTCACTTCTGCGTTCATATCAACCTTGCACAAATGAACAGCGCATAGTGTCGTAACATTTTAGTTTCACTGAGTCACGCAGTTGTGCTACGACAATGAAAAATTGTTTTTAAGTGTCTCTAAAATAATAGACAATGATAGATTTGTTTGTATGGTATAAAAAATACCCACATTTTAAGTTGTGTTCACGAATCCTCATTTTGGATGTGCTGGTCTGATAACGGACTTTACTATTAAGTAAGACAGGATCAACGGCATGTGTTAAAAATATGAGCTATGATCATTTGACTGTCATTTTAGTAAAAAAAAAAAAATCCGCGTTGAGGACCGAGGCGTACCGCGCGGCTTTTGTGGTAGTGTGACGGTGGTGTATGGCTAAGTACTACGCGCCACCAGCCGCTAGTTGCGGTATTCACAGCCAGGAGGCGACGCTGTTATGTCAGCTCAGCGCCTACTCGGTTCTGCCTCACGACGTTGGGTGCACGCCGTACGGAGCCTCCGCCGGGAATTGAACCCGGGACACCACGAGCGCATCAATCGCCCGCGTTCGCCATTAGACCACCTGGAGGCTCAGTGGCGTAGGCTTTTTGTACAGCTTACAAGTTACAGTTATCGTCTTGTATCAAGTTTTTACATATTCTGCGACTGTGAAAGAAGATGATTTAACGTCTGAACACTAATGTAATGAGCAGGAAGCCTATATTACCGTTAGTCAAGAGTCAAGAGTACGAAGTGTATACATGTACCGCGAGTACAAAGACAAACGTTGCAGTAGCAGTGGCTGGATGTGTTATTTAAATCGGTGGTACTGTTTGTAACGAAAGGTTTGTCCGGGAGGTGACACATAAGACATAACAAGACTGTTCGTGGGAAACGTAACCCAAGTAATGTTTACTTTCAAAACCACAAGATTTTTTGACATGGGACTGGTTTGACGAAACAAAATTCAACACGCGCAGAAACAAATGCAAGAATCTCCACAAGCGTAATTGTCACCGCAGGTATAAAATAGTATTTTGGCCGTGAAATATTGTCCACACTGATTGGAATTTCACGAATGAAAAGCAGAAAACTGTCACCAGATTTATAGTTACCTTTATTTCTTATAACGTACGTATGGTTTGGGAATAGTGTATTAGGTTTCATCGAATGGTATGTGTAAATGAGAGAAGTTTTATTTTCTTCTCGCCTTTTAGCGTAAAGCAGCGGTTCTCAACCTTTTTAAGTTCGGGGACCCACCTTACTTCATGGGATCCATAAGCATGGGCACCGCCAGAATTACTTATAGCGGTGTATACGCAGTTTATAATCATATTTTTGCTAACATCGAATACTTTAACACCTCATTGCTTAAGCGATTTATACATACTTAATTCTCTTAATAGTTACGGTAATGTAATGTGTTTTTTGAACACAGTAAATATTTTTTCGACCCCGACTTCGCGACCCACCAAACCAGCAATGGATCGCGCTCCATAGGTTGAGAAACGATGGAGTATGCAGAATTGTGTGTCGGGTAATATGCCAGAACACTCGGTGTTGTCATGTCTTTCAGTAGACAACATATTAGGTAGTAATGAAATAAATTCAGTTCTTGGCTGTAAAGATTTTGTAGTGAAGGTGGCTCACAATATACAGTATCTGTAAGAATTAAGTTGCTTCTGCTGGTGTGGTATGTGGACTAATTTACTCGTTTGCCAACCCTCAGCGGTACGCATTCCCTCCGACCGGATTGGAAAATCTAGAAACACGTTTATCGTGTAACGTGTCATACGTAATATAGGCCTACGCTTCCCGTACGTAAGGGATGTTTGGTCAAACTACGGAAAGTACTCGCTGTGTACAATATTCATTTGATCGTAGGATTTCTTTTGTGATCTGTGTTCAGTGAAAAGTCGCGATCAAAAGTTCAATTTTTTCGTTTGGTTTTGCTTGCATTTTAATTACTGGCTTCATATCAAGGAGTCCAGTGATAGACTCTTTGAGATAAACAGTTTAACGCAGCCAACTCGTAATCTTTCATAAATTTTTCTAAACAGCTTTTTATTTTATGTATTTCAAAATAGTATACGTACTCCACGTTCGTTATGTAGGCATGTAGAGATTTCGTGTACTGGGAAATCGTTATTTTTCCGTCTTTGTGCACGTTGTAATCCTGTATCCTTACGGTCGGTCACGACTATATTCTGTACCAACTACATTCCGAATAAGGGACGTACAGAAGCGTAAGTTGTGTCTGGCTACAAAACTTGTCACCGTTGATTTACTGTATAAAAACGTTTTTAAAGATAACCCAATTGTTGTATAGTATGATTTTCTTGTTCTCAGAAATTTATAAATTATAATAATAGACCGTATAATAATATTATAAAGTGTATACTTTTACGTTTGTTTTTATTGTTTACTAACTAGAAATTGCCATTATACTCTCAACTGCACTTTTGCTGTATGCGGAGGCTCCCATGTACTGGCGCTGCCGAGCCGCCTTACTGTTTAAAAAAGATATTGATATAAAATGTATACATCAATGTACATATTCCGTTCGCAATCGTGAAACCGGTAACACTATAAATTGAACACAATTAAAAACTTATTGAGAATGATTTTTTTTTTAAATAGATACAATTATTATAGATAGCCTATACAATAGTTTTGACGTTTCATGAACAAATAGCGGTAACAGTGTTGAATAACTTGCAATGCGTAATGCTTTTAACATACACTTTTTTGTTGGATTTTATTGAAGGAAAACTGTAATGAATCATTAATGTTCCATCGTTTTAAATTTAAAGAAGGCGTCTAATGGTACGCCTGTTAACATTAGCTTTTAGACATACTTTGAAAAGTAAATCAAAACCAATGAATAAAAAATAAATAAATATTCGCGCCAAATTGTTTTTATCAACTTTTTTTAGTGCACAGCGGAAGAGGAGCAAATGTTTTTAGCGCGGCTAGTAACAGTGAGACTCCCATAAGAAATGCATTGCCTTATCTCCGCCGTGGTCTCAACTGAACATGCAAAAACGTATGATGGGTTTTAAAATCATATGACGGCTTTTCTCGGTACCAGAACTACTGAGGGTAAAGTAAACTTAGGGCTCTGAAACGGGTTTAATCAAGCGTAAGGTACATTCTTCTTCGTAAGGAGAAAAACACTAACGAAAGTACGTATAATGTGAGAAAAAGTGCTGAACACGTAGGTGTAATGCAAAATTGTATGTGCCTAGTGTATAGGCTACTATACATAAATGGGTGCTTTAGAGGACTGGAATCGCTATTCCATGGGACACGGAACACGGAATGGGAGGATGGGACATGATCGCCATTGATGACACGGTGTATAATGAGGTCATGTATTTCTCGTGGAGGTTTCCCCTACCGTTTCCTTTTTTTTGGGGGGGGGGGTCACGAGTTCTCCTGTTCTATGGATAGTTTGATATTACGAGTTAAAGATACCGTGTGGGTTCCTGAATTTGTTTCGTTAGACGGTACATTGTAACCCGTTAACACTTGTAAAGGTGGCAGTAGCAATAATAATGGCAGTAGCAATAATAATACTTTAATAATACTTTGTTTCTATTTTACAGTATTTTGTTATTATTGTATACTGTTAACATACAATGTAACCGGTGTAGTCTTTCCTTCCAAATACAAATGTATATGATTGTATTCGTAGGCCAGGCTGTAGTCTTGTTTCGAGGGGAAAGAGTCCTGATGTGGAGAGGACCAACGGTGTTACAGAATACACCCCAACTTGGGAGGAGGAGTCTGGTAGCCTTTCCTCAAAACGTTTTTCAAAAGTGAGCATAAAACAAGCCTAAAAACATCGGTTAGCTCCAAAAATACTGTTAGTTTAGGCGGATAATTTAATTATTTTCATTACAGCCGGTTGATTAATCATTTTTGGCGAATATCTCCCGTCTTCCCACGTTCGTACTTGTCGCTGGTCCGGGGTTGTTAACAAAGCAGCCGATTCATTTTGCTGGTCATTAAGAACTCTCGAGTTTTATTCGTGAATATTATTGAATATTATTTGTCAGTATTTGTTTGTAAGTTTTTTTATTATAACGTGTACATAGTATGAAATAATCAAATTTAGCGGCTTGTATTATTATGTAAACATTTACGCTTTACTAGAAAAGTGTCGGTACGCATTTTTTTCTTAATATTTTATTGATTTTTGTTGATGTTAATGAGCTGGCATGTATATAATAATGCGTGACAAATATGATTATGCGGGTCTGCGACAGTTTCTACAGTGGAGTATTTTGAAACTGTTCGAACAATAATTACCACTGTATTGTTAAATAATTTACGTATACATACCTACCGTGATTACATACTGTTCTCGTGTTTCACATACTCGAAGCATCTATTCCTCATTGTAGTAAAATTACAATTGGGGCTTTTTATCGAAAACAATCGGAATGCGTAATGGATCGACGTAAAGAACTTACTTTTGTAACTTACTTTGATTGTTTATAAGTATTTACTGTACATGAACAGTGATCTTCAGAGGAATCAAAAATGCATAATGTCAGTATGTTAACAACGTGATAAGTAGCGATAGTCGTGATAATGATTAGTGTGGAGGATATTTGTCGTCACTCACTAAGGCAGATAAGGGTGTCGACGCAGATAAATTGAACACCCTTACTGCGGAACATGTGTAGCTCCACACAAGGCAGATATTAATGATGTGCGCTTGGAATACGTTGAATTAGTTGGGTCGAAAAATTAATAACTATACGTAACGTGTTTGTGATACGACTGGTGAAAAATATGAGGTTGCATCCCGCGAGTTACAAACTGCTGTCTGCCGGAAGGAACAGTAGAACACGGTGAAATTGTTCAACGATTCCCCTAATGTGTCGTACAAACGAAACCATTTTTTTCTGTGTCATAGTTCTTTCCTACCAGACAACTGCATCTGAGCTGTAATGTAATATTTGAATTTTGTTAAGTTTTGCTATTCATTATTATTATGATTATTACGTTTTACGTGTTACATGTCCAGAAGTCGGGGTTTTCTTTATCATTGGTAGCAAGACTGTTTTTAATGTTTCTGTTCACAATTATTAATCGATGATAGTTGTAGCAGTGACTCATACAAAATAATTTCGGAATTATCTTTTATCTACTCAGGAATTGTATATGTATACATTCTTGAAAATCAGTTTCGGAAAAATTCTTAGATTAGTTTTAAAGACAATTAAATTTTAATTTGAAAGACAGACAAAGCTTCAGAAATTTGTAAAAATACTTGTTTCATGGTATTAAAATAGGTCACTGTAGTGAATTTTATTGTATTAGTTGTACTTCTGTCAATGACTCAGGTAAGCAGGTTGTAGTACACTTACGGTATATACGTCAACTAAGCAGGTATGCTGTCGTAGGCTACGTGAAGTAGGTCTGTGTTAATTAAATGTTTTGTACTTTAGAGACGTAGACCGGGGGGGGGGGGCGATCCAGACCGGAATTGACAGGATTGATTGTGAGTATTAGTTCAAAGCAAGCCAGTGTAAAGTCTAAGAGACATTTCACGTGAAAGTTTCATGGTGTTCGTATTTCACTAGACGGGGTCCTGGTACTCCGTTGAACTTGTGTGTAGGCTACGTTGCATTTAGTTATTACGTAAACTGCTGTATAAATACTGCTGAAGACTGACAAACGAGACGTGACTAACATTAGGCAACATAATATGTATTTGTTATGAATATTTTTGATTTTTCGTTTACCAGCAATTTAAACTTAAAGATAAAGCGATTTTATTTTAGTAAAAGAGTCAGAGAACCAGTTATTATCACGATATTGTACCCAGATGACTACTCCGTTACAGTTTACGTGAATACTGCATATTTTGACTTCAACGCAGACACGTCATTAAATTGAAGTAATCAATTTTGAAAAGGAAAGCAGTACTGCACCTACACTTTGTAATATAGGGCTGTTAGTTGATTTACGTAAGGCATCTAATAGAACAATATAAGAGGACATAAAGTCTGTATACAATGCTGTATTAAGTGTGATTAGTAATTTATTATTTGATCATATCCGCAGTCAAGGAGAGAAACTTTTAAAAGGAAAAGACACTGCAGTACTCGAGTCAGAAGTCAGCAGTGGGAGGTGCATAGGTGTGTTTAAGTGAACACCGCATAAGAAACCTTAATATGTGATAATAACACTTTCGGATATATAAGACATAAAAAGTGGCTCAGATATAGGATGTTTTAGTTGTATGAGACATTAGCATTTCCGATAATGCTGAAAAAGTGTAATCTAACGGTATAATGTGATAGTCAAGAAAGGTGTTTTGAGTGGTAAGAGGACATTGTTGCTGATTCACTGTAAGTACTCACTTATAGTGAATAAGTACGTAGATAAACGTTGCGTATTAGTGTGGGTTTACGGACCAGATTTAAACGAAAGCAGTAGTGTGTGCAGACTAGAGTATTTTGTCGTTTCTGGGGTAACCAGGAGAACAACAAGTTGTGTCTTGTTGCGTGATAAGAACAGTTCCGTGTTATTGGTATCGTACCCGTCTTATTTGCACATTTGCGTGATACCTATAATTTGTACAGTATTCTTTGCTTCTTCATAATCATTTCAGTTTATTAAGAAACTATTTAAAAACGTAACGGAGCGTTAAAATAACATTCCGAGTGCGTGTTGAAAGAATTTCATAGAGGTGCCACTGGCTAGTGTTAGTTTTCAAGCACACCTAATAGTCATAAATTAAACTAGTAGTGAGCTATAGAAATAGAAAGTGTAACTGGGTGGGCGGGAGGTACGACAGAGTGTGGTAATATTTGGCGGAATGAGGGGGTGAGGCAGCCAGACGCATTGATTGCCCTCATTTGTTCTCCACACAGATGCCATCGTATCGCTAAACATGTTGTCCCCTTAGCAGATCGGTTTTTGTCACTGCTTCCCACACAAACGAAAATGACGAATCACTCCAGCAGCCCATAAAAAGTCGATTTCTTGGAGTTTACTTGTAGCCTCCTTCCCGCACCATTAAGTCGTTTTTTTTTGTTACTGTACTCCAGCGAACTCGTTACAGTTATTGTGACGGGACATCTTCGAAGTGTTAACGCAGTAATGCAGTGATGAACGCGTTATTTCATCTCCGAATTTCTCGAGAAGCAAAAAAAAAAAATAAATAAATAATAAATAAAATAGATATTTGCGAGGAATTAATATTACTCCCTGGAAAATTATAAGCTGCATCCATGTATCCGTCGGATTAACAAAGTGTTCAGTTTACAGTAGCCTATTTAGCGGCTTCAGGCAGCTCTTCACTTTTATAAGGATTCACAATAGTGATCCATTTCTTCTGTGTTTTTAGGATAGTCGAGAAATATCCTTTTGCGTAGTTGCTTACAAGAAACGCTTAGTCGATAATTGGTTTCATTCGTACCCTTGGGCTAGAATAAGAAATACGTTTTAGATTGTGTATCCTTTCGTTGTTATACCGTACCCAATGCCGTCTTGTTCTCTGAACTTGCTGTCAAGATTTACATCTGATTCAGACGGTGCACCTGCCGACAGAAGGTATCAAGTACCGGCACCTATAACATTCTGTGAAATAGCTAAGTGAAGTGTTACATTAATTTCTTAATTTTTTCAGTGTCTTAATTTTTTCGAATTTTGCATGAAATCTCTCGTAACCTTTATTTTTTTCAAGCCGGAGAAAACAACAAAAATGGCGCCGATCATGATAAATCGTTTTAATACGCATTCGAGTCCGATAAACAAAACGACCTGCTCGATGTCTCATTTTGTTTTTATTTCTGCGCTTGTTTTGTTTTCGTTTTCATTTTGCGTCGTTTACTTTTTATAATTTCAATTTTTGTTTTTCTTTTCTCGCTAGTTTTTTTTAATATTTTGTATAATTTTTCTTCGTGAAAACCAATCTGTAACTTTATAAATTGTTAACAGATATTCAGCTATTTTGATTTTAGAAAAGACATAAATAAAATACGTACGCATATGGGCCATTGATATTGTTGTTATTATTATTATATACTATGCTCATTATTACGTTTGCCGCCGTGAAGCATGTTTGCTGATTGTTTTGTTTTTGTCCCGTTCTGCAGCAAGCGTCTTCGTCGGTTCAGTCATAAAAAGTTATTATTCGCCAACCATCATTTGCTATTTACGTAGGAAATCTGATCGGTTTCTGCCGTGGGTCCGAAGCCCTGTCAGCGCAGCACAAACCTGTTCCTGGTGCAGTAACTACAGTATATTGAAAGATAATACAGTCACGTTTTTCATTAAAACCTGTTTAATCATCGCCGTATTTCGTAGCATCGCGTTTTTATGCACAAATTACCGTCGGTTAAATCTTTCGTAGAGGGAAACGCGCGCGTGTGGATGTATCTGTCAGTGCTGAAGTACGTGTACTACACTCATGCGGGGGGGGGGGAGCGAAGTGTCATCACGGAATGTAATTATAATTCTTGCAGTGAGTGACTGTATTGGCTGCACGTGTGTTTTACGTTCACACACTGCTAACACTAGACTATTATAAACAATTCAGTTATAAGTGTTTACATTATAATGTTTTAATTATTTCGTCCTTTGAAGCAGCGGAAAAAATTAAAGCGTATCGAAACTTTAGCGAACTGTTATTGGTAGCAGTAAAGGCTTTACATGGTGCAGTCTGTATTACCGATCTTTGGATGTACAAAAATGACCGATTCATTTGGAGTGTACAGTTACAACAGCTCTGAGTTTTTTTTCACCATCAGTAAACAGAAATCTGCACTCTGTATGCATACGTCATCTCTTCAGACCAGTCACATGTAGATTTCACTGACTCAATATAATTATAGCACTACCGACTCGGCACACAAAGTTTTTTATTGGTAAAAACGTAAAAGTTTTGCCTTATAGCCTGAACCAGTTTTCGCTTATTATAAAAACGACATCCTAAACGAACAGACACAATTCGAATCACCCGTATTATTCGAACATATCACACTCCACACACACAACATCGATCCTTCAAAAGTCGACGCCGTCGCCAAGAACAAAGACGGACAGCATCCCAGTGGCAGCCTCTGACGAAGCTTATAGTAAGCGAAAACTGGTTCAGGCTATAAGGTAAAACTTTTACGTTTTTACCAATAAAAAATTAACAGGCATTGCACAAATGCAATGCACACAGAAGGCCAATGAAAATGTTTCAATAAATCTAAAAAATATATTACAACGATACAACGTTATTAAATGTAAGTGTGTCGGGCGCACACTCATGAGCGATAAAATTATACAACGATAAATAACATTTCTAACAACGTGTACGTGTAATTAGGGGTTCAGGTGTAATTATAATAATGGTAGCCTTTTTAGGAAATTCAAAATGTTTTCATTTATTAGGCCTAATTTAAACAAACATATCAAGAAATAATAATATACAAATAATGATTAATTCGTTATATGATATTCATTATATATGGTTGCAAAATTTCTTTGTTTGCTGTAATCTCGTCACAAACATAAATCTTATATAATATTATTCATTTTTATAATAATAAAAAATATTTCTTCATTATGTTATATTGTCTGGACTACTCAGTCTAAATGTGTGCTTTCAATATAAAATATTTAACTAAGTTAACTATTTGTTCATTATTTGAACAAATCTAATTGATTCTTTCAAATGTATGTTAAAATATTTTCAATCATTATCAATTCAAAACTTATGCTTTCATAATTACTCTACAATTTAAATTTACGTATTTTCAATAAATTATTAATGCAACAATTATGCTTTCATAATTACTCTACAATTTAAATTTAAATATTTTTTCTAAATTATTACTGCAAAAATTATGCTATAATTTTTTATACAAGACATTTACATCTATAAGTTATAAATTACACTTTTTGAAATTATTGTCTTTCTTTTGACAATGTTTATCAATCTTTGATTAAGTCTTTTGTTATGAGGAATACATGACTTTCTTTCACCTTAATTGTAGCGGTTCCTCAGTATACCCTGTCCTGGTCCTGAGTCCCTGATCTTGTGAATCCTGCATAGTCATGAAGTCCTGGATCCTTTCCTCTTCCTCCGGGGGGGTCCTCTCAGAAGTCCGATGACTCGTCCTTTACGTCTGGAATTTATGCCATGTAGTGTTCTCGTCCTCGGTCTGGAGTAATGCTCTTAGATGTAGATCACTTGTAGACATCTGACGATTTCTTTGTTACGGTAATTTTTAATTACTGTTTTCCATTACTATTTTTTTAACTCGAAATATTTATTGTAATACTTTGTAAGTTATGCTTAACAAAAAGTCTTATTGGTGTTAGACATGTTGTCTAACTCTGTCCAAAGTAATTAAAATTTCGCGTCTCCGACGGACATAGCGTTCCGCCACGAATGAACACTGTTAGAAGAGAGAGATTAGCTCTCCTGGGCTTCTATTTATATTCACCAAGAAAACTGCAGCTGTCGATTCAGGAATTAGCCTGTCGACAGTTGAACCATGGTGTGATAGTCCCCACTCTCGTCCTATTTCACATAATTACACTTTTTCGCCAATCGCACTGTTTAACGCGGATTTCACGGCGATAAAATATTGTCTAATTTAATGACCTATGTGATGTGCAATTATCATGATGCTCGCACCACTAGTGTAATTATAATGCTTTAAAAATCGCACTGGATTCGCACTGATTGTCCGAATTACGTAAAATTCGCACTGCACTTGTGTCTGATTTTTACACATTTTTAGAAGTCTTTACCTTCTCGCTAACATTTATGGTTTGCTTAATATTAAATATATTCTTAATTTAGCATTGACGTGGGGTGGGGTTGCAAACTTTCAGGAACAAACAGGCTTCACGCACACACACTATTTACTTGTATACACACATGCAGCGGTAATCGCGTGATCTTGCGTGTTGACTCCTGTTTGCAAGCCAGCTTCCAATTTCACACCTGCTCGTCTATTATATATTATTAAAATTAAATAAAATATTTTTTTTATATTATATATGCGCATTACAGCCTATGCTTGTATTGTCGCAAAATATATTTATGTTCATTCACCAATCAATGAATTCATTCTTCATTTACCAATGTACAGATTATAAGTTAAATGTAGTCGCATTCATAAGCGAAGTTTTATATGTGTACTACGTTATTGACAACAAAGGAGTAGTTTCTATGGAAACTCACCGGTTCCCATTTTCGATCACGCACCAGCGATCGGCCGCAAATGTGCGACACGTCCTTTTCGAACCGGCGAAATGTACAATATATCGAATAGAAAGTAAACTGATTGTACCGAGTATTCTGTATAAATTGACCGTACAATCTGTACTATTTTCCGGATAAGACGCCTGTTTTATGTGCTTACTATAACCAGAACTATTTTTGTCGTAGCTACCGGTCGTGTTCGTATGTCTGTATCACGTTATGTACGCAGTTTGCTGTGTGTAGATACCCGCATATTATTACAATACAGTACATGGAACTACACGGTTTGTTTTGTGCGATTGAGACATGGAATACCACTGTTTATTTTCAGTTGACATGTACTTATCCGTCGTACCCACATTGTTTACAAAAGTTTACACAAATTTGTTATGTGCGATTCAGATGCAGCATGCACATGTGAATGTTTGAAACGAAGATGCATATTTGATGCCTTTTTGCCAACTGAAACATCCTTTATATATCGAATATAAATCTAGTCTTTTATTGTGAGGCGTTGCTTGCAAGTGTGGATGTCGTATTCGTGTATTTGTTTTTCCTCTCAATCGCTGAAATCGCCAAAAACGTTGAGAAAATATTTGTCTGTATTCATCTGATTTCGTTCACCGTATTTTGTGTGCACAGTGCATGGAAATTCTTTACAATTTGATGTGACTCTTTTACTTTTCCCTCCCAATCCGTGGATTAATTTGCGGCAACCCTCAAGTCAGCTGTCTTTCCAGCTCTTCTCTTCAGTTCAGTATGATTTGCTCTCTTGGCTTTTTTTTTTTTTTAATGTAAATTCGAAATGGGACCTCTTTGCACCTCTTTCCTTCTGACATTCTTTCTATTAATGCCACGATTAAGCTCTCATGACGTAGGGCCCTAGGATACATCTGTTAAACATAATCTTCTACCTCTTGTTTATTCTATTCCAGACCGTAGGCTACTACTCCCTGAGAAACATCTTCATTACTTACTTTGTATCTCCAGCTGACTTCTAACATTCTTATGTAACACCATTGGTCAAATACAGTTAATCGACCTTTTTCCTTTATTCTGTATCGTCTACGTCCAGAACCGCACTCAAAGCAAGTATTTTCTATACTTTTTCATGATCGTTCAGCCGATATTATTTATAGTGAAAACTTTCCATTTTGTGGTATTTTCGCGTAAGTGATACAACTCATAATTACTTCGCGCTTCTCCTAATTTTTGTGTTTCCTTCCATTTGATGTCTTCGCCACCAGATTAATCCTACCATATTAGTAACACTGTTTGAAGCATATGTTTTATATCAGGCCAATTTTACGAAATTGTTCGCAGTTTTCATTTTGATTTTTTTTTTCAGTAGGGACCATCACATTTTTTTCAAAAGTACAGGGTAATTTTCGTGTCTGGTTGATGTTTTTTTTTTTTTAATGAAATTAAACAACGTTCCTTTCATAATTGGACTCGCTCTCCTTTATGAACTCTGCTCTCAAATTAGCAGTCCCTGGTGCCTTGTTATTCTTCAACCACTGTAGCGCCGCCTCAGTATGGCACAACTAAAGTTTTCGGTTTCCACTTCATCCTCATCCTCTAAAACTTTATTTTCCCCCAAATTTTCATCCTTGAACAGATTCTGTATATACTCTTGTCGCTCTGCCATTAAGAACATTGCCTCCCGTATCGCTATTGCACACTCTTATTAGTAGGCGTACTTCTTACAAATAATTCATAGTCACTTTACGGACAGAGGCTACGCTTTCATTACCCATTTGTCCTTCGATTTCCAAGCAAACGTTACTGTAACAGTTTTCTCTATATATTTCACCTGTTGTAGTAATAACATTAGTATATTTTGTACTCCCTCGTGTTTGATTGGGGTTTTGAGTATTTTAACATGCTTTATTTTATCTATTAGGCCAAGAATTTTCTCTGCAATGTATTGTTTTAGGGAGGCGATCTCCTTCCTTTCACATGTTCTTCCTAGTAAAACTCTTTAGTACTTCGTTTTCAAATTTCATAGTTGCCATCTTTTGGTACATTTCATTTGTAACTGTTTGAATATACGTACTCTACACGTATCATGATAATCATATTGTGATCTATTTCCACGTAATCCTCTACTGTACCATAAACTTCTTTTCACCAGTTTATAGTAGTCACTTTGGTATCTATTATGGTTATCCACGTATAACCTATAGCCTACCTTCTCCTTTTGTGAAGATTACACCATGTGTTACACAGTTCTACTAAAATATCACGGTTGTTATTTTTCATCCTCAACACAAATTTGGTAACTGACTTTACTTCCTTTCTTTCCATCTCCAAGATCCGTATTACTACCTCCAAGCACAGCAATGTTCTCATTACTTTTTGCCCCATGGATAGCTTTTTCCCACGTTTGTCATAGCCTATACACCGTCCATCTCCTCATCACCAGTCATCCAAATTCATCTGACGTTAGCGTTAATTACAGTTGTTTCCTTTGGTTTTGTTGCTCATCTGACTAGAATCACGAATAATCTCTCTATAAATTTCACGTATTGGTTGACTTTTTGGTCCACTTTTTAAGAATTATTCCTCTTCCTGGCTGTTCCGCTCTTTCCACAGCTGTCCCCGTGTGAATAACTTTAAAAGCACATTTCCAAAAATCGCTGTCTTCTAGTGATATAACATCTGAAGTCTCTGATATATCAAACTTCATTTGCTGCTCCATATTTTCCAACCTACCTCATTGCAGGGTCGATCCACAAGTCACATCACAGATCTTTACTCAGCATTATTTCGCTTCAGGAGTCCTCTTCCGGAGTCACGAATAGGGGATTATTCAGTAGTTTTTACCTAAGAGTCTTCCACTATACTGCCGATAGTGTTTAAATATAATCAGACCTTTAATTCAGTGGAGCCCTATAAAGAATTCTTACTTGGGGTGGTTAAACAAGTAATAAATTAATAATTAAAAAATCACTTACTGCCAAAATGTTTCAATTTCCCGGGCGCCACCTCATATCTACAAGGATGTGGATATAAAGGATTCATTTGCCAAACAGACAACAACAATATTATGTCTAATGCTTATTTAATTAATTAAGTTGTAGCAAATTACAAATATAACACTCTGTATGGATATTTCCTTAAGTAGAATCACTTCTCTTATCTTAACAATGAGTATCTCTGAAATCGCGATTAATTAACATTTAATAATTTTCTAACACTTATAATTGTAAATTATAATCTACAATTGTATTTGGGATTGTACGATTCTCCACCATACTGTTGCTTCACCCTCTAGATGCCTGCTAATCCACTTAATACCTCCGCTGGGGTAATATATTTCTTTAACCTCTTTTAATTCTTTTAGAAATTCCATGGGGTAGGCGTCTCGTCCGTTGTACCGTACCTCCTTTAACTGTTCTTGGTTAGCCACAATAGTATTTTGGTTGTTTACCATTGGTCTTGACTCCAACTCTGTTAATTTTCGTTTTAATTGCTCTTGATCTTCTTTCATCTCGTCGATGAGTCGACCCTTTTCTTCAGCTAATTTTCTTAATTGTTCTTCCATTTCTTCTTTGTTTACGGTAGAAATATTTCTGACTTCTTCTCGGACGACCTCTTTCGTTGTTTTTATTTCTCTTCTCACTTCCTGATTGATTCGATGTAAATTTTCACTTAAGTTTTTAGTAGTTTTTTGTATTTCACACTTAATTTTTCACTTTGTTGCTGTACCACCTCGCCAAAATTATGCTCAGTCTTATTCAATTCTTCACGCCATGTTTTATTCACTATTTGAATATCACCAACTAATTTGTCATGCAACGTGTTCATATCGTTTTTTATCTCCTCTCTTAACTTAGTGTGCTTTACTGTAATATCCTTAATAGCTACTTCTAATTTACTCTGATTTACTTCAACTTTTTCTTCTAATTACTTCTGATTTACTTTAACATCTTGAATGTCTTCTCGTATCTTCTTATTGTCTTCTTGTAATTTATTCAGACTTATTTCTAATTTATTCTGTAATTTCTTGTTATCTTCTTTCATCAATTCGTATAGCATTTGCAGCTCACTTTTTGGCTGTGGTCCTTCTGCCCTTATTTGTTCCTTCTCCGTCTGTGGTACTGTCGCACTTACTTGTTCAACTTCTGCGCGTGGTCCTTCTGCCCTTATATTTTCAATATCCGTTCTGATTTCTTCCTCCATCATTGCTATGACTTGAGGATCTCCCATTTGGTTATATATCTCCATCTCTTCGCTCTCTTCAGCTCTCCTTGGTGCTTGTGTTTCTTCTTCACTGGCCATTGTCGTATAAGGTGTTTCTTTTTCCATTTTGCGTGCCTAACTTCGCGTCAACATATACCGTATATATTCGAACCGTGACTAAGCAACTGTAGTTACAATTACTAGGCCTATGTTCTTAATGTCTACTCTATTTATTAATACTTTTATTTTATTTCTAATTCTCAGTTTAGTTAACTTATTTAACTCAATTCATTCATCTGCCTTTTTGACAAATCTAAATTTATATTTTGCCACGCGAGTTGGGCGACAAATATAAAGAATTCTTACTTGGGGTGGTTAAACAAGTAATAAATTAATAATTAAAAAATCACTTACTGCCAAAATGTTTCAATTTCCCGGGCGCCACCTCATATCTACAAGGATGTGGATATAAAGGATTCATTTGCCAAACACACAACAACAATATTATGTCTAATGCTTATTTAATTAATTAAGTTGTAGCAAATTACAAATATAACACTCTGTATGGATATTTCCTTAAGTAGAATCACTTCTCTTATCTTAACAATGAGTATCTCTGAAATCGCGATTAATTAACATTTAATAATTTTCTAACACTTATAATTGTAAATTATAATCTACAATTGTATTTGGCAAATTTAGATTACTGTTTAGATATGATTTTTTAAGAATTTACTAATTGACGTTTTATTTCGCTTCAGTCGAATGCAGAACACTGAGAGGCAGTTCTCAAGGTTAATTAATTATTAGTGTGAGTTCTTTGACTTGAATGAATTGAGTTTATTGACTTAACTCTAAAGTACCATTAGTTTGAGAGCGTTGATTATTGTAGTTCATACTCTCGGTGACATCATGTGGTCCTCTGTGTTTAGTAGTTGCTGGTCTCCGTAGTCGTTGTAGATTACGTATCCCTTCGCGGTCACTGCACCTCACGATCACTGTTTAATTATTGAAGAATTCTCGAACTGTTCACTTTTCACGGCACTCGTATTGTGTTGAATATGAGTGTCCTTAATTGATGTTGGTAAAGTTCATGTATAATGTTTTTTAAAGTAGTTGTTTAGATTGCTGATTTTATGTCTAATGTCTCTGTTGTAGAATATGCACTGAGTCTCTCTGTTGATGTGTTCTGTATTATATAAAAGCTGCTGTAATGTTTATAGTTTCTTGTGAATTATTTGTAATTGTAGAATGTCTGTTAATTGAATTTGTCTTCACTTAGTATTGTACTGTGTATCCGTATTCTCCGACACTTTGTTTAAATTACGGTGAAGTTAATTAATTGTAAAGTCTGTTTTACATGTTGACTTCGCGTGATATTACTTTATACTAATAGTCTGTCGAACGCGATTAACTCTTCAACTCTCTTGCTATGAGTTTAGAATTTAGTGAGAATTATAACAACGAGTTTCGTACGATTTGTCATATTCACTTCATTGTTCACTTTGAGAAATAAATGTTCGCACTGAAGTAACCGTTCTCAAGACTCTAGATATACGCACTTCTGAAATTGTGTCGAACGCTTGTAGTTGTTCACGCTTATGTAATGAATCGATGACTAAACATTGTTACCGAGTTAAGATGACTCGTGGTGATCACTTTGTAGATGAGTACTAGACTGCCGTTTTTCTGTTCTGAGATCTACCAAGTAAACTCTCCTCCCTCCTACCTCTGCTGAATCTTCCATCTGCTTGGATACTCTTATTGGTTCTTTAGCCAGTGTGACAAATTGTATATTCGTCATTGGTTTTCGAGTATCTCTGCTTTACACGTGATTCTCTTGTCGAACTACCATTCGTCCTGATTGTTCCTACAGCCGTTTTCTCTATTTACTAGGAATCTCATTCAAGCACTCCAGAATTCGTGAGTTTCACTTTCCCCTTGTAAATCAGGCGACATTTCTTTGTCTCTCGTGGCCGTCTCCTAGTGTCCAATTTCTGTTACGCTTTGACATAGATACAATACTGGTATTGTTCGATCTGCTGCACCATTGTTTATCTTCAAGTTGCACTCTGGCTTTGTTTTGAGTCTGGAACGAATCTTCCTTTGTAATCACGACTTTCGTCAAATTTCTACGTTGCAATTGTTCTGGCATCTAATGTTGTACCGTATCGAATTGACAAACTCTTTGCTTTCAGTCTGTGTCAAAGTTTTTTAAAAAGGGTAGATTGGTTTATTGGTGGTTATGCCTTTCTTCACTCAGAGCAGCTGCCTGATGCGAAATACAACGTCTCACATACATCTGGTAAGTGTCACTCTTTTGTCAAACAATTAACTTTACAGCCGTAACACATCAAGCCGTCTGTAGGTTACAATGCCAAAAGGACAGTCTTTCCCTTCACACACCCTCACATACTTCTTTGTCAAATATAACTGCTAGTACACATTATTTTTAGCTAGTATTTACTACTTGTACAATTTTATAAATATTTTCAAAAATAAACGTTACAGCCCTTTGCCTTCCATATCGTATACCGTTGTGATGACTCGTTCATTCATCTACTGGGATTAATTTCTTACCTAACCGAGTGCCCTAGGCCCTGTCCGCTCATCCCTCCGGATAGACCGTTGGCCCTTAACGGAGGAGATTTCCTGATCCCGGTAGGTTCTCGGTATCTGCATTCGATAGCATTTGTTGTTAGCCTATATGAAATCTTTGTCCCCTCTTTACCACACGGAGGTGACTGTCAGGATTTTCCCTTCAACGAATTTAAGATCATGATGGCATATCCTAGATTGTACAAATGTACAGTAGTGTAGAGAGAAATTTTATTACCTCCCGTCAAAATTAATTTTCTTGCTAGTTGTATTTTCTGCACAAACAACAACAGACAACACCGAAGTGGTGGCACAAAGGGTGCAGCATTGTCGTGCAAATGTACAGCGGTAGTCACAGCTGTACAAAATATGAACGGACTTGAAATTATTATAAAGTTTATACGCAAGCTGGGGGCGGTTGTCTCTTGTAATTACGCATCCGCTCTTTGTGAGGCGCTACACAACGTGCATTGCAAACTTAACTTATAACCCTATTTTAAGGCATAATTTAGGACCAAAAAGTCGAAAAAACGAAAACAAGTAAATAAAAAAAGCCGTTTCCCTCTCTACTTATTACGAAAGCGACAAGAGATATGAGTCGTATTTTTTGCATCATATGTGGTGGTGGAGCATAATCAGGGAGTGACTAGGTCGTAAACATACAGGTAATACACGTTGCTCGTCTGTCTGGACGAGCGTGTACACACGCGCGCGCGCAAACTCCCTACCGCGCTGCTTTTGAACGCAGTACATACGTACGTGTGTGTTATTTTTCACATCTTTTTTTTTGTTATTAAATGTTCGCCAAATAGAAAATTGGCCTTATAACGTCTTACAGCGTGCTTGTAATAGCGTTAACCATCGCCTCATTAACGTAACGACTTTTAAGATATTATTTTAACTAACTCGGGTTGTTGCTGTTGATTAAAAGCAGTATGATTGTGATTAAATCAATATGGTTTTATTGCTAGTGTTTGCATATAACTGACGACATTAAAATTGAAACATAATCTGAGGAAGCTTTTGTGGAATTGTATTTGTTTGGTATTTGCGAGCACGCTGTCTTCAATTGCTCCTTGTCCAAATTCACGAATGCTGCAAGAGCGGCTTAAAGGGTTGCCTGTTGGGGTGCCTGTACTTGTTAGACACTCTTTCAATAACGCTCCAAACGTAGTAATCTAGGGGGTTTAAATATGGACTATTGGGAGCACCAACATCAGAATTCCTTGCACCAAAATGCGTCCACATTATCGGAAAGCCAGTTTTTGCACTAAATAGCAGTTGTCGTACCCTGAGCACACAAGTTCATTTCGACAATTCGATACATGGCGGTTTCACTCACACCAGCTGGTGGTGGACAATTTACGAAGCAACACACCTGGGTTTACAAAAATGAGTTCTTGAGCTCTTTAGATGACGGCTGGGGTTCTCTCTCGAATGACTTTGTGTTGGCGGGTTAGAAAGACTGTCTCCGGACTTCTCTGCATCCGAATACTGCCCGGCACAAAGCACTTCAAATATCAATGCTTTCCTATTGTACTCCACACTCAATCTCACTAACTCGGCCACTTTGAGGTTATCCATAACTTACACGTACGATGTCCGGCTTACCCGAGAGCCAATCACCTACTGATAAAGTCAGTGTAGCGTTAAATTCAAATTGAATTTTTCCGGATTTGACGCACCCTGTACTTTTTTTACTGTTCATTACAGTATGTTTTTACGAAAACGTTTAAGATATAATTTAGAAAAAATTACTAATGTTTATTTGATTGACAGTTCTTTTCTGTAAACATTTTCATATATATCTGTAAATGAATCTAGTAACGCATTTCTCAGTGGATAACTACGTTTTAATTTTAATATTGTCAAGACCAAAGGTTTCGTCCATTTTGTGGTAGCCTATGGCATCCTCAGTCTCAGCTATACCACTGAGAATCCCACGTCGTAGAATAAAACGTTTGGTTTTGATAGTATTAGGAACGAAACGTGGTTCTCAACTGAGTAAAGTGTTGTTGAAAGCTCGGATCGCTCAAGTCTACAAGCGAAAATAAAACGTATCTTTTCCCTATAACTGCATTGTACATACTGTGGATTTGAAGTTGACTTCTTTCCATTTTTAATTATATTTTAAAAATGAAAACACACTAAAATATTACTAAACAAATTACAACGTATCATGCATGGTTTACGTTATCACAGTAGCCCTACTCATCAGTGATTGCTGTAGGCCTACAACGAAAAGGAGAAGTAGATCATTTTTTCCGGTAACATCTACTATCTGTTTGGTCTACGAGGTGCCACTGATACGTTCCGAACTGTGCCACTAAAATAACTTCAATTTGCACACCTTTCTTTTACAAGACATACTCATGTGACACACAGCTACCAACCTGAGAGTGCTCAAACGCTCCTAGGAAGTAGGTTTTTTAAATATCCCTGGCACCTTCTGCAATCCCACTAGGTCTCCTTCAAGATATTTATACGGCGACCGACAGCTTGATTTTTGAGAAAGAAGAATAAGCCAGTAGGGGCAGAATATGGCGGGTACGAGGCTGAGTATTCACGTGGTTTGTTTAAGACAGTGGTGTGAGAATGGAGCGTTGTTATAATGGAGCACTAGTTGTTTTCGCGACATGGTTTAGGCCCTCGAATATCCTACGTCAGGTGGCTTAGGACTTTTCGTTAGAACTTTGTGTTGACAAAGTCTGATTTCCGGAGAGGATTTTATCGCGTGGAATACCGTGAATGTCGAAAGAACCTTAAGTAGCATCTGTACCTGACATTACATGAAAGACTGCGTCCGTGACTTGTCTTGCTTTCTTTGGTTTCAGACTGAGAACTCGGGACTCCTTTACGAAGACTGCTGTTTGGTCGCTGAGCAGTAGCCTTTCGACAAGAGTAGGTTACCTCTGGGTGCTGACGGAGGTTCTGACTCCATACAATCGGAGGATCAGGATTGAGCACCAACTTTGTAGCAAGGCGGTGCCTGTTTTATCGAGACGTGAGATTCCCCGCACTGTTTAAAATACGTGTTGGCAATTACAGCAATTACATTAATTTGGTCTGCCGACACTCATGTGAAAGTTATATTCTTTTGTCTACATTTTCGACGGTTATGCTCGAAGAAGGTCGCTTCGACTTTTCTTCTTTCTTAAATTGATCCTTTGACGTTCGCAACCTCTAGAACCACGAATACTGCATGGAACACATCGCTTGTTTGTTATATAAAATCTTGATGTATCAACGTATCACGAACGAAATAGTGGAAAACGAAGCAACGGGCAGCTATAATGGAGTTAATTTGAAAAGAAATACTGTTATTCAGACTGTCGAATAAGAGAATAGTAATCGCGATGGAAAATGAAATGCTAAATAAGAACGTAGTAATCGAACCCCAGAAGGTGAAAATTAAAGAGATTATTGAACGGGTAATTCACATAAGTAATGGGGAGGTTTTTTAGACAAGAAGATAATGGAGATATTTTCCTGTAAATGAAAAAAGTAATCCATGGCAATAATTAGATTATATTGACTAATAGGCCTACATTACAGAATTATGTGATTACCTCCTTGCTGTAAGATCGGCGAGGCACTGACTCCTTACAGACTCTCAATAGTTGTATGTGTCACTGCATTATTACAACACTCCATACGTAGTATTTCGAAAACTTCACCTTATGAACTTCGGATGCGAACGTATGTTTTAGTGTACTTATTTATAGGACGATAACAGTAGCTTGTAACACAGTTGAACTGACAATAGTGTATATTAATAGCGTTTCAAGTTAATGTCCTCCAGCGGGAATGTGATACTTGACATTGTTCATACTGTCTTCGTACTAGCTGTAGGCTTACTATTGCTTGTAAAGAATTCGTATTTTAAATTTAATGTTTATGAGATCCGTATTCTGTTTGGCGCGTTAGTAGTAATTAAATGGTCCTCCTTTTACTTGTATAATTTTTGGACATGTGTGTGATTAATTGTCGCGAAAGGTAAAGCTAAACACACTGTGCGTGTTCGTTTAACATAAACTGGCAATGTGTAGACGAAGGCGACGTTGGTACGTTCTCAAACTCGTGACCTTTCGCCGGTAGCGCTTGCGGAAGTGTAAAGTTGAAGGGAAGGGGGTCCCAATACTGGCGATTCCCTTTGCCGTCTGTAAAGTGTAATTGTGACTCATTTTTAAATCTGACTACACATAACGTATGTACAGTCTTGAAAAAGATAGTTTCATTCTAAAAATGGAGTAACATTAACTAGGATAAACAGCGTTCGGCGTAATAAATAGCCTACATTGCATTGTCCATAATTAAGCAATGTAGGCGTATTTCGACTGGTGACGAAAATCGTAGAACTTTTATTCGAACATTTGCATCTTATGTATGAAATGAATATGTATTGTTAGATTTAAGATATGAAAATATATAATTATAATTTATATAATAAATTTGTATATAATTTTACCATTATATAATAATAATTAAATTATAATTACAGAATTGTAGGCCTGAATAGTAGAAAGAATTAAGCTGATACCTTTAAATATCTCTTAAATATGCATTACATCAGATGGAAAACGTTCAAAGTACCAGTGACGTTCAAAGTAGAATTGCACAAACAAGAGGGGCGTTTGAAAAAGAAAATGTCCTCTGGAGTCCAGAAACATGTCTCCGGAAACCAGGAAGAAATTTATAAAGAATTTCATTTGGAGTAGGCTATATCCACAAACGGCTCGGAAGCCTGGTCTCTGAGGAAATTGGAGAGGAGTTACCTTGAAGCTTTTGAGATGTGATGTTGGAGGAAGGCCATAAGAATGTCGTGGATGAAAAGAGTCCTAAAGACGAGGTTTTAAAGAGAGTGGGTGAAAGAAGGACGCTAATTGGAACCATGGGGGAAAGGAGAAGCAATATTCTTGGTCACCTGCTACGCCATTCAAACTGGTTCACCACCCTGATTGCGGGGCGTAGTGGGAGAGAACGGCCCAGAAAGGGGTACATGAATGAGATAAAACGAAGAAGAACGTAGGCTATGTGGTGATTGAGAGACTGTCTACGGAAGGGAAGAAGTGACAAACCCACCTGTCTCTGGGTTGGCGAAACCCGAATAATTCGTGTAAATAAGAATCTAGAAGACAGTATTTCTCTCAGTTGTTAGGACGGGAGTAAAACATAGGCATGACTGAGAAATCAGCGAACAACTAGATGTGTTTCAGAAGAAAAGTATTCTAGGCGATAATCGGAATCAATAATGTAAATGAAAATTGAAAATAAGATGTATCGGTGAGTTCTACGAAATTTGTAGAGAACCGAATTTGTCGATATATGAAACTGACGTAACTACAAAGGGTAGAAAGACATGTGATAACTCCAGATAATGGATAACTCCAGAACCAAAAACAGTTCTTAATGGAGAAGTAGAGGAAACGATCAGTGTATAGATCCCGAAGAAGATGGAAGGACGGAATGAGGGAGGATTCAAGGGCAGTGTGAAAATGAAATATGGTAGCGATTTATAAAGGAGAGTGCAAGAAGTAATTGCAGGAAGCCATAACTACAGATGGCTGTAGCTTATGGTTTTGTTAATGTTTATGAAATGCGTACATGTTTAGAAACATGAATTTTGTAGTTTTGTGTCATACGCCTTATAGATCCAGATTTAATACGAAAGAAGCATGTAGGCCTACTTCCGAAATTCAAAATTTAATACACCACAGGAATTATATTGCGGTATCATACGAAAAAGAAACAAATGTGCTTAGCAAAGCTGCATTGGTACTGTGCGGTCAGCACTTTGTCATTGATACTAATATTTGTCTATTAAGTTAACAGGTAAGTAATACATATTCAGCTATTCCTACACAGAATCGCAACTTCAAGATATTAATAAATCCAAATTGAATTTTTGTTTTCTCGTGTTTGTTTTTGTTTTTTGGTGTACGAAGCTTGAAGTCAGTAAAAAATCGTAGCTAACGCATGTACTTGTATAACCGAAGTCTCTTAACAGTTGTATGAAATCTGTTCTATGTTGTACAGTGGTTTACAGAAGGTCAAGTTATAACAAAAAGTTAGGTTAATTATCATAGAATGTATGTCTTATTTGTTAGTACGTGGACCAAAGAAAATAAGTGAAAACTGCAGAAGATTAACAGACCAGGAAACAAACTAAAGATTAGAAGTTAGGAGGTAGTAAAAGTAGCCAAGTTTCAGAGATTCCGATGATCGCATAAAATATACAAGATGAGGATTTAACGATGATGAAGTGTAGGCCATGGGGAAGTAAACAAAGACGAAGCATGAAGACTTAAGGTTATGTAAACTAATGTTTTGTAGAGAAACAACAAGTTTGGGGTCTAGAAGAAGGAAATGGGCGGGGGTACACAGTTGTATTCAACATACGTCTCTAGAAGGCCCTCAGATTTTTTTTGCATGGAGTTACCTGACCCTGATATTTAACAGGTATCAAAGAAAATGTATCACTGTACGACGAACTATGAGTAGTAAACTCTGATGCAGTGAAGGATACTGTACAAACTGATGGCAACTCTTATTTTTTCTATATGGTTCCGAATCGTGAATACAAAGGAAAGGAGTCTTTCAACAAACGGAATCATAAGAGTTGAAATTCCGTAGAGCGGTGAAAGATTGGAACACATGAGAAAGATCCAAAAGCGACAAGGCTTCAGTGAACGGTTTTAGCAAGTGAGGCAATTGCTGTCGAAAGAAGTATCAAAATTCCTATAATTATAGAAATTCACCATCAATAAATAAGTTGGAGGAACTGGAAAAAGTAACCGGCTGTAGGAAAATGTCTCATAAGGCGTTTGAGTAACCACAAACATTTACGTATAACTCTGAAAAACCTGACAGTGGGCATGGCAATCAACACTACAACAAAATCGCCTTACTGTTTATACAACTAATGCAGGTAGGCCTATGTGGCGCTATTCTAAACTCAAACATTTTAATTCTTTTTTCGTGCCCCAACCATTTTTTTATGTTAGCCTGTAATGTCAAGCAATTATTCTATTCGTGAATATTCTTCCTCTTATAGCAACATACGAGCTTCAGTCTTCAATTAGTAAGGGGTTTTCCGTAATCGAAGTTTAGGGTTTTGTTTTAATAATTATAACTGAGTCCATGGACTAGTTACTTATTGTTAATGACATCGAAGACTTATACCTGAAACTTTTTGATTTATCACGTTTCACGAAAATAAAAGAAAAAAAATAGTCATAAGCCCGACGTGTAAAATAGGGTGATTAATTTTGATTAGCTTTGAGTAGTTATGTTAACTGAAGATATCCAATTTAAAATCTAAATACAAATAGGTATATATTCAGTGTACTTTTGGCATTCCATAAGTTTACATACTCTTCACAATTACAAATTGTTAAATTTCAGTCACTCGGCAACAAATCAAAAATAAATATTAATTTCAAATAAATTGTCCAATTAAGCAGACGCTTATTGTCAGCCGGATAAGCTATTAATATATAATAAATCGTTTCTCCACTATTTAGTACTCAAGTTTTCATAGTTTCCTTCGTTATGATTCCCACAGTTAGGGCACGGGTAGTTCAAGCGCGCGCGCGTACACACACACACACGTGTTCGTCGTTTTGGACGTGGAAGGACGATCTCCTGGCGCTCCTGGTGTTCGGCGTGGCTTCCCTCTTGAGGCATCCTGGCTGTGAAGTCGTTAAGAAGGCAACGGCATCAGTGGCCTGACGTTTCTTGTTTCCGGACTGGACTATCTCCGTAGCACACCTAGTAGTGAAGTTGTCTAGAAGATATGAGGGAACGGTATCAATCCTGACGCTTCTGACTCTCGGCAGAGATACGTTTTATTAGAACGTAGTCATTACACAGAAGTTCTACAGCACCATCGATTGAGGTTCGACAGCGTCTGAACTACGCTTCAGTCTTCATCAAGAAATCGTTTTCCGACCCGTTTGTCACTGCACCCCGGCTTCTGCGGTCACACACACCCAGAGATACTATTCTGATGTTTAAATTGTGGCAATCATAGTAATGAAACTCTGAAAACTTAAGTATTATTAATGGAGAATAAACAATAATGTTTTATAGAGGTAGCGGTGCGATATTATGTAGTTTTAGTGAGTGTGTTTGAAGTGACTCATTACCACCATTGAAGTGTAGGGGGGCCCAAGCGCTCAGAAAATTGACTATAATTCCGTTAGGGTAAAAACATGCCGAGCAGGTCGCGGTGAAGGTGAAGATCGCGGTCGCGATAGATGTTTCATCTCGGTAAAACAAAAGCATTGAAAGTAATGGACTAGCGTATGCCGAGGAGGTCACCCTCGCCACCACACTCGCCGTCACCATCGATACTACCTGCGATGTCGATGGCAAAACAAACTATTTTGTTTTTATCATCGCGGCTGCATGCATCCTGGCGGTCTGCTCGGCTCTGATTGGTTCAGATAGAGTCACATGTTCCACCACGTGGTTTCCAAAAATGCACCCGAAGCAAGCACTGTCTAGTGTCTTCTGTACGGTCAGCAAGCGCGGCGTGATATTGTATTTGTGTCCTTTTGTGAACAAAAACCGTTGTTGTTGTTATTTATTTTAATTTATATTATTATCTAAAAATGAAAGAGCAGTTAATAAATGCTGTTTTTAAGTCTACTGCACTTTGGGATAAACGGCATAAAAACCGCCACAATAGATTTGTTTTAGAAAAAGAATGGAAGAAAATAGCAGATGAACTTGGATCTGCAGGTAAGCCTACTAAATAAAACCATATTTATTTCTGTTTTATTTATTAATAACGAATTATCAACGAGTTTTTAAATAATGTGTTTACTGAATTTCATATTATAATAAGGTTACAATAAATTGTTAAGTTAGCCAAATAATAGAAATATAATTGAATACATAGAAATATATTGTTAATTTCAATAAAAAATAAAAACTATATAAAATATCAGCTTGAACAGTTAACAATGTTACCCACTTGACTTACTATTCACAAAATACATCATAAATTTATTACGAATTTCTTTTGCCTTTTTGGAAGATGGGTTATGTGATCGTGAAGGTTTCAAATTATGCAGGTTTCCCTCTGGAATGGAGGGACCTTCTGGTAAATCTGAACAGTATCCTTCTTTATCAATTATTGTATTGTGCAGAATGGAGGCAGCTTGTATAATTACATCAACTGTATCAGGGTGAGTTTCAATAGTACCACTAAAAATCCGCCATTTCGCAAACAGTATCCCAAATGCGCATTCGATCGTTTTCCTTGCGCGTGACAACCTGATATTGAATAATTCCTGTGAATCGCCTAAAGACTGTTTTGGAAATGGTCTCATAATATTTTCTGTTAACGGGTATGCTTCGTCAGCAATAAAAACATGCGAAGCTATTACAGTACTATTTGGCAAGTTCGTAGAACAAGGGAGATCAAGTTTATTTGCGTCCAGTAACACACCAAGAGAAGAAGCCTTAAATGTCCCACTATCGCTTTGCTTCCCATATCTCCAACATCAATGCATGTAAATCTATAGTGATCGTCAGCCACACCTTGTAACACTATTGAAAAAAAATGTTTGTAGTTGAAATACATTGATCCAGAGTGTGGTGGGCACTTTATTCTCACATGTTCCCATCTATAGCGCCGATGCAATTTGGGAAATTCCAAATTGTCATGTATTGTTCAGCAATTCTTCTGAAGTCTGCAGCTGAAGGGGCTGCAAAATTTCCCACAGTAGTGTGCAAACTTCTCTAATGATTTTTCCTACTGTAGTAGCTCCCATACGAAAAGAAAAAGCGAGAGTTTTGAAACTGCTGCTTGTTGCTAGGTATCTGAAAATAAAAATAGAAACCTGTTGGCTATCTTTCTATAAGGTATAAAATATATCAAGGACAAACAGTGCTATATATTGTGTGTGTGTGTGTGTGTGTGTGTCTGTGTGAGAGAGATAGAGAGTTTATTGTACAAATTATATATTTCAAATTGAAGAGCTGCTGATTTTCTTCCGCAATCAATGCGTGCAGTTCAATAGAAAACTTTTTTCTTTTTTCAGACAAAGCAGTTAAGAAAATTTGGAAAAATTTACGACAAGAATTTGGTAAACAATTACAAAAAATTATTAAATCAGGAGATGGGGCACCAGAAGAATTACACAATGACTGGCCTTACTTCAACCAGATGCTTTTCTTAAAAGATCAGTTTTTACCAAGGAAATCATACGGCAGTATGAAAGTAAGTGAAGGAGTCGATCTAAGAGCCTTAGAAGATGATTCTGATTCTACTGAGCAATCGGATTCATTTTTGGAACGTATGTCTACTCAGGCTTCTGCTAGAAATCCTGTTAGCCCTGAATCCGTCGAAAACTGCGTTTACGTTAACGACCAGGCTTCTCCGTCCTCTCTGCGAGATGTACCAAGGGCTTCTTCTGAGGAAATGATTACAAAAACAGGTTACCGAAAGCGTATAACACCACAATCTGAAATTGGGCAAAAACTACTCCTCCTCGAAAAAGAAAAATTCTATTACAGAAAACGTAAAGACGAAGAAGCCACCAATCCGAACGATGAAGACTTAGGGTTCTTCAACTCGCTAATTCCTCAAGTAAAAAAGTTGCAACCAAGAGATAAGTTATTTCGAGTGAAAGTACAAAACATTTTATTCGAAATGGTTTATCCACTGACTGCTGCTTCAAATACAAATACCGCTCGGGCATCGGTACCAGGACCATCAGATTTTCAGCAAGGTACTGCTTATTCACAGCAAGGGCCTACATATACGCAATTACAACCACCACAGTACGGAATTAGTCCTTTGCGTGCTACAGACACTGACCCTTTGTATGGTCCATCGGCTATTACAACCTCAACACACACCGGTACACGTCCACAGATACAGACCGAAACAGTTCCTCAATTAGACAATTCATCCCAATATCAATCTTAAAATGGGACATATAATAAATATCATGTATCAGTTGTTTATTGTATTACTTAAGCTGAAATTAATTTCTATAAGCAAAATGTCAAAAAATTGTTAGTGTATTTATAATATATAATATAATGAATATTATATAATACGATGATATCAAATCGATATAATTGATTATAACACAAAAAAAAAAAAAAATTTTCGAAAAGTTTTATTTTATAATCTGCAGTAAGGAATGTCGCTGAAAGCAATAACGAAGGGTGTATGTGTGGAAAACATATTTTGTAAGGGACAAAAGGGGAACGAGCAAGCAAGCTGCAGTGACGGACAGGTCATAAATTTCGTAGGCAGCTGCGACGCGTACCCTGTTAACAGAGTTCACTGCTCCCTGTACGTAGAACACCAGTTTTTGTGAAAACACATTGATTCCATAGAGAACTACATACAATGTGTACAGAGCCATTAAAGGAGAAAAGGCTTAACAATGGTCAAGCATACATGTGTACGCCAGCTGTCAGGAGAAAGCGACGAAGGGTGGATTGATTTGAAGGACTCCAGCGGTCGATGACAGGGTTTTGACCTTACTTGGAAACGAAAGCGCAGAGAGTACGTCCAAACTCAAGGATGGGGTGTTGCCTGGCAACTAAAAGAAAAAACCAACTTTCAAAAAAGGGTAGGCGAGGCCCTTGAACAACAATAGATAATAACGGCAGAGCGACGAAGTTAAGAAACAATGAAAATGGAAGAGAAACTCAGAGTTGTCACTGAAGATTTTAGAAAAAACGACAGATACGATTTATTGCTGCGTTGTCTGGAAATGACAACGACCTCAAAATATGAAGCAAGGGAAGAAGCTGGTGGGGAACCAGAAGCCCTATCAGAGAACGCCTTTGAAAAAATAGGTGGTATTTGGACTTGGAGGGAAAAATATGAAACCAATAAGGACACGGCGTCGTTGGAATCAGGAGTCTGGTGGGAGATTTGGTAAGGAAAATATAGGAAGGAGACAGGAACGCGCTCAAGGGAGTTCTAACTAAAATACGGACGCGATCGGAGTGAAGTCGGTGACGGGAGAAATTAGCATTTTATCGAACTTAGAATAATTTGATACACAGTGTGAGAAGGTAGTTTTCGAACTTATAACAAAAAATTAATACAGACATTACAAGCGAACGAACTATGAAGTAGAGTCACACTATCAGCCTACCAGTGAACATTAACTGAACAAATAGTAATCAGACAATAATGTAATTTCAGTGTGTAAAAAAAACACTTTACAACAATAACTTTTAAGAACGATTAACAACACAAGCTACATTCATGAACACTTAATAACCAGACATACCGCAACAAAGGTGCGTGATATTAATTCAGATTTGATGTACAACAGAGAATGCTAACTTTTATTCATAAATTATAATCCGAATGCGTGGAGTTGGTGAGTGAAGTGTCTGTGAGTGACATCGTGGAATTCATCCAGTGCCATCTATCATCTGGAGGAGTTATCTGCACGATTATGGAACGAGCGACATGAGACCTTCATCAACGTCACCGCAACTACCGAGTGATTGGATATTCGAATACCAAGTATAGTAAAACATGTCTTAATTAATTTAGATCCACTGTCTGTCATCTCAAAGAATCCACACACAATAAAATTCAATAAAGTAATCGTAAAGGAATTAAAGAAATCGATTCTAAAGTTTGTGTAGAAGTAAAATTATCATTGTTTATCAGTTTTGGAGTAATGTTTATTTCCAAGTTCTAAATGAATCCGTAATTACAAATTATAGTAACAACTTAAGAGATATTCATATTAAGAATTTATAAGATGAAGCTAAACATTATAATTTACTTAAGTACTAAACGCAATTGATGAATGGTCATTAATATGCAACCATTAGATTGAGTTTGGATAATTAATTTTATTAATGTATTATTTTGATAGTTACAATTTAATGAGTATTCAATTTTATTAATGTATTATTGTTTGATATTTACGATTTAGCCATGAGTATTAAATTTTGGTAATGTGTTAATTTTATATATTTACAAGTACTAATGAGTACGTAGAATTTTGTGCTATTTTAATATTTACAAGTAATAGCAAACTAATGTGAATAAATTTAAGAGTTATCAGTAGAAATGAGCATTTATTATTATATTTTAACCCTGAGATAAAGAGAATACACAGTAATTTAATGTTAAAATTATTGTTAAATTGACGCACACAACGTCGGGCATATTTTATTGTTAAATTGACGCCGCACCGCACGGCTTGATAAAATAGTAAGCTAGGGCAGTGACAGACAGTGGCTAGCAATAAGTTTAAAATAAGTACATGTAAGTAGCTTAAGCTATATTATTGTTGTCGTATATCGGTCTCTAAGTCTCTGAATGATAACCCGAAGTCAAGCTAAAATGGCATCTAGTGGAGAGAATTCAAATGAGTTTGATATCAATAACCAGATAGGCTATGAGCAGCCTGAGGACGGAAACGTAATGAATGAAGAAAGCTCAACAACCGGTGCAGGAACTAGGGCCGAGGGACCGCAATCACAGTCGCAGTCGTCTGAAGCAAATTTTCAAATGTTAATGGCATTGATGAAACAACAATTTGAAGAATCGAAAAAGCAAAATGAAGAATCGGAAAGGAAGAGAGATGAAAAACAAAGAAAACTACATGAAGAGACAATAAGACAGATAGAAGAAACGAAAAAATTACATGAAGAAACAAGAAAGCAAATAGATGAAAGAATTGAACAATCGGAGAAGAAGAACGAAGAAATGCACAAGAGAACGGAAGAAAGAATCGTCGAGAAATTAGACAAAGAAATAGAGTTAATGAGAAGAGATTTACGAGGACAAAACCACCAGGTGGATACTGATTTACAAAAACAATCAGAAAAAATGGAAGAAAACAAATTAGATGGAAATACTATGGATCAAATTGACACCGAGTATCAATCTTTAACAACTAAAGCATTGTCTGAACATCATATCTCAAGATCAAAAGAAAGATCTACAATTATTAATGGTAGATATGAAGGTGATAAAGATACTTGTACTGTGTTTGTTGGCAACTTACCAAACACAATTACAAAAAAGAAAATTATCAAATATTTCAGAAAGTTTGGTACGATTGTAAACACGAGATTGCGATATGCTGCAGTATCTGATCCACGATTTCCCAAAAGACGTACTATCATTAAGAAAGAGTTTCATAAAGACAGAACAAATATCCATGCATATGTACGTTTTACTGATGAAAATAGTTCATATCGTGCTTTGGAAGCAAATGGTAATGTGTATGAGGGTTACCACCTGAGAATTGAGTTAGCTAACACGGAAGCTGAAGAAAAGCAGAGAATTAAAAAGAACAAATTGAATACTACAGTTAATATTACCAGTACTGATAGAAAATTTAGAAGTAGGACTGGGGAAGTGCGTAAAAATTTTGAAACCAAACCTGAGATTAAGAAAATGAAAAACCGTTCTGATGAGTATCAAGGGCGAACTGCGTTAGCACGAAAGAAGAAAAGGATGAAATTTGCTGGACTATTCAAGAATATTGTGAAGATTGGTATGAGAACGAAAGGAAGATTTCAAGCGATGGAGATGAGATGTCTTAGAAGTCTTGAAAACAAAACATCATTATGTGAGTACGCGGACAGGAAAACGAAAATAATTAAAACGCCACAAGCTGTCAAAGAACGTATTTGTCAGAGGGTTGAAAAGAAGAGACGACAAAAAAAACCCAGCGCGTACATAAATAATGGTAATACGACCGGGGAAAGTTGTCGAAAAAGGATGAGGAGAACCACTTTCAACACTATCATAAAAGAGAGAGAGAGAGAGAGAGGTCATAAATTCCTTAGGTGTCAACGGCCGACTGCAGGGTAAGTGTGAAACGAAACTCACGAATTCAATACCCTTACTAATTACCAACAAAATGTGTTGTAACGGAACTCACTTAACAAAACGTACAACTATGCCTCCACAAATAGAAAATTAAAAGTAATAAAATGTAACGGATTAAAGAAAACAATCTTAAGAATATCCGAAAATTTAATAATTAAGTTAGATAATATTGGGTAAAATACCTTAGATAAGATTGGTTGTGTAAGATTACATTAACCGAAGAAAATAAATAGATATGAATATAATATGAATAAAATTAAATAAATGGTAAATAAAAACATTGCCGTGAAAGTACGGAAAATTAATGAAGAAAATTAATAGCGAATTAAATAGTAAGATGAGTTATACGAAGGAGCAGAAGGAAATTGATCATTAAGGAATGAAGAACAATTAAACAAATGAGAGTTATGCATACCCAGGAAATAAGTGATATGGATTGAAACAAAAGCACCACCAGGGCATGACAACATGAAGAACCCGAAAAAAAAAATGGGATTTCCTCGACCAAAAGGCACCAGAAGGCTGAAGTAGCTGTGATTAAGGAATGCTTGGAATGGGATTATTAAGAATATACCCAAAGCACCGATATCCAATCTCTGGGAACTGCAAGTAAAGGGGTACGGGGTTATGTAATAATGTCCAGATGCCTGGTAGGTAGATCGTTTGAAATTGCCTTGTATAAAATAGAAATATCATTCAGAAGCTTAGGGGGGCCTATCAAAAATGTAAAAGAATTATTATAATTTGCTAGAACAATTAATGAAATGTCTTAGTAGTAACACGAGATAAAAGAAAATAGAAATAAGAAAGCAAGTGTATAAAATGAATTATTTTAATGATTAGTTGTCATAGTCAATAAATGTCATGTTAATGATTATGAATAAAACAATTAATGATAATAGATGTCAATAAGAGTGAAGAAGATAGAAGGGTAAATGTTTAAATGGTATATATGTGAAGACAATTAATAGAATTGTGAGAGAAATATTCAAGTTGTATGTATTTAAGATCATGTTTAAGTAAGGACAACTTACAAGCTTAGTATAAGATTGTATAATATAATTGTGTTCCAAGATGTTAGTAAATAGAAAAGAAAAAATGTTTTTTTTGTGTGAAAATGCTAGCGAGATATCAGAAAATATGGACTAACCAGAGACAGTAATAATAAAATAGGTTAGAAAACTATAGTGAATTAGGATATAGAAATACGTATTATTATTATTAATACCAATGTGCTATTTATAATTTAGTGATGATAGAAAGTATGATGGTCACTAAGAATTCTATATATATGTGGTAAGTTTTTTTTTTAAAGCCAATAAATTTGGAGATATTGATGCATATTTTAGTAAGTTGTGACATAAAAATTAGATGTATTAAAGGATACAAAGAAAATTAATCCTAAAGGCAAGAAATATTAATACCAGTATCGAATAATTTGTGTAATTGAATTTTGTAGATATTGAAATATTATATGAAGAATAGTTAAGGAGAATTACAAATTTAATTTAAGATTTTGACTAAATATAAATTTGTAAATATAATACCATGTTAATTAGAGTGAAAGAAAAACGGATTCATTTAGGATGTTGAAAGCGAAAGTACTTTAGAGGGGCTGGGGTGTGTTTACCATTATGTAACGAACCTTTTTCTGTTACGCTGAGAATATAGGTCAACGAGTAAATGTAAACAACACTATACTAGGTCCAATGAAGAACGAGCCACTACAAGGCAACACAAAGTACACATATTGGGAAGCAGATTTTGGCATTTAAACCTTACTGAAAGGGCGCAAAATTTTGGATCAATTTTGGATGTACAGAGTCCATCCAAACTGACAAAATTTGGGGACAATATAACACAAAAAAAAAAAAAATTTTCGAAAAGTTTTATTTTATAATCTGCAGTAAGGAATGTCGCTGAAAGCAATGGAAAACATATTTTGTAAGGGACAAAAGGGGAACGAGCAAGCAAGCTGCAGTGACGGACAGGTCATAAATTTCGTAGGCAGCTGCGACGCGTACCCTGTTAACAGAGTTCACTGCTCCCGGTACGTAGAACACCAGTTTTTGTGAAAACACATTGATTCCATAGAGAACTACATACAATGTGTACAGAGCCATTAAAGGAGAAAAGGCTTAACAATGGTCAAGCATACATGTGTACGCCAGCTGTCAGGAGAAAGCGACGAAGGGTGGATTGATTTGAAGGACTCCAGCGGTCGATGACAGGGTTTTGACCTTACTTGGAAACGAAAGCGCAGAGAGTACGTCCAAACTCAAGGATGGGGTGTTGCCTGGCAACTAAAAGAAAAAACCAACTTTCAAAAAAGGGTAGGCGAGGCCCTTGAACAACAATAGATAATAACGGCAGAGCGACGAAGTTAAGAAACAATGAAAATGGAAGAGAAACTCAGAGTTGTCACTGAAGATTTTAGAAAAAACGACAGATACGATTTATTGCTGCATTGTCTGGAAATGACAACGACCTCAAAATATGAAGCAAGGGAAGAAGCTGGTGGGGAACCAGAAGCCCTATCAGAGAACGCCTTTGAAAAAATAGGTGGTATTTGGACTTGGAGGGAAAAATATGAAACCAATAAGGACACGGCGTCGTTGGAATCAGGAGTCTGGTGGGAGATTTGGTAAGGAAAATATAGGAAGGAGACAGGAACGCGCTCAAGGGAGTTCTAACTAAAATACGGACGCGATCGGAGTGAAGTCGGTGACGGGAGAAATTAGCATTTTATCGAACTTAGAATAATTTGATACACAGTGTGAGAAGGTAGTTTTCGAACTTATAACAAAAAATTAATACAGACATTACAAGCGAACGAACTATGAAGTAGAGTCACACTATCAGCCTACCAGTGAACATTAACTGAACAAATAGTAATCAGACAATAATGTAATTTCAGTGTGTAAAAAAAACACTTTACAACAATAACTTTTAAGAACGATTAACAACACAAGCTACATTCATGAACACTTAATAACCAGACATACCGCAACAAAGGTGCGTGATATTAATTCAGATTTGATGTACAACAGAGAATGCTAACTTTTATTCATAAATTATAATCCGAATGCGTGGAGTTGGTGAGTGAAGTGTCTGTGAGTGACATCGTGGAATTCATCCAGTGCCATCTATCATCTGGAGGAGTTATCTGCACGATTATGGAACGAGCGACATGAGACCTTCATCAACGTCACCGCAACTACCGAGTGATTGGATATTCGAATACCAAGTATAGTAAAACATGTCTTAATTAATTTAGATCCACTGTCTGTCATCTCAAAGAATCCACACACAATAAAATTCAATAAAGTAATCGTAAAGGAATTAAAGAAATCGATTCTAAAGTTTGTGTAGAAGTAAAATTATCATTGTTTATCAGTTTTGGAGTAATGTTTATTTCCAAGTTCTAAATGAATCCGTAATTACAAATTATAGTAACAACTTAAGAGATATTCATATTAAGAATTTATAAGATGAAGCTAAACATTATAATTTACTTAAGTACTAAACGTAATTGATGAATGGTCATTAATATGCAACCATTAGATTGAGTTTGGATAATTAATTTTATTAATGTATTATTTTGATAGTTACAATTTAATGAGTATTCAATTTTATTAATGTATTATTGTTTGATATTTACGATTTAGCCATGAGTATTAAATTTTGGTAATGTGTTAATTTTATATATTTACAAGTACTAATGAGTACGTAGAATTTTGTGCTATTTTAATATTTACAAGTAATAGCAAACTAATGTGAATAAATTTAAGAGTTATCAGTAGAAATGAGCATTTATTATTATATTTTAACCCTGAGATAAAGAGAATACACAGTAATTTAATGTTAAAATTATTGTTAAATTGACGCACACAACGTCGGGCATATTTTATTGTTAAATGATTTATAATGAATATTTTGATATTGTATTACATTTATTTGCAATAGATAATATGTATTTACTTGCATTAACTGATTACTTTCATGCCGCGCGTTATGCAGCCATTTAACACAATGTATAACTATTCTGATTATTCATAAACACATACTTGATATCATTTACTAAATTAGTGTTGTCAATTCATTTACTTTAATTGAGCAAAAGAAACTCTTAAAATTCTACTTTATATTTCTTTCAAATTTTAAGTTAATATCTGGGGTGTATTTGATAATAATGAACGCATATATATGATCAAGTTAAATTACTAGTTTATTTATCATTCACAACAATTATAATCGTACATATGATACGTCGCTGTACCTGAAATACATACATATTTTATAATAACAAATTCATGTTTTAATATATGCTGAAACAAAGAAAAACATACATACATATATAAATCAAATAATATAACAATTCATATTCTACTTATTAATGCGTTCATTAATCCCAGATAAGCTTTTGTTAATATATTTATTAATTACGTTTTAATTTCTGATTTATTCATTGCATTTCTTAATAATTTTCTCAGGGATGAATTCTTTGAAAGAATCAGGTCAGTAGAAGTAACTAAGCAGTAATGATTAAAATATTGGTTACTTGAGTTATGAAATATCCATTAAGCGTTGGTGCAGTCGAGTTCCAGTGATGGAGATGTCATGGAGACACATGTCGTTGAATCCTGTTGTATCACAATCACTTACACGCACTCTTCCGATCACTCGCGTTGGCGTTGGTTTATGTGAATAATTGATGTTTAGTGTTCAATTAAATACGATGTATGTTGTGTGTTTCTTTTAACGTTAATGTACATGTCTAGTTCCACTTATCGCTGCTTTATCAAATGTTCATGTGATCTAATACTTTGTTTAATGTTTCATGTTCATTATGGTGTTAATAAGGTGTAGTAACACTATATTAAGTTCAACTGTTTAGTATATTATTTGTGTGGTGATATCTGTTCGTGTAACGATCTGATTGTTCACTTTGAATAATTCTTATCTAAGTTCGTTACGTCGCACTTCGAAATTCACTTCCGAACAATTAGAATAAACTGTCTGAAAATTGCGTAACACTGTCTCTCGAACTTAAATGTATTACTTGAAAATTGATATAAGACTGAAGACACGTTTCGTACTTAAAGTAAACTGGTTGACGATTTGAGTAAAACTTATTAACTCTTAACTGTTGAAATAAGACTCTTCACTCCTGTCTTGGACAGATAGTTTTATTAACTCGTCCCTACTCAAAATTTTGTCTCTGGCGCTGTTCACGCCTACTTCATTTCGTGATTGGTCAGTTTTGAGTTTTCTTGGAATATTTTGTCCCACTATGTCAAGATCCTACGTCATAGTTCTTCCGATAGGTTTTTCGTTCCTGTTGCTATGGAAACACTCCTCTCTACCAGTTTTCTCTCTGGCCTTTGGCTTCTGATAGGTTCTTAGGCATCCCCCGATTTTGCTCTGACGAACGTTGACCCGTTTCGTAGAAACTATGGCTATTAGAAGCTTGTCCATCAACCTATTGTCTGAAGTAAACTCAGTGTTTCTCTAGATTGCCATTATCTGTACTTTCGGTCCAACTGACGTATTGTTCTATGTTATACCCCTTTTTTGTGGCTATTAATAATTTTGAACATCTGCTGGCTGGTGAAGTCACCCCAACTTTCCACTCGTAAATTCTGTCTGTCACTTAGACGATAACTCCAGCTGCGTAACATGACTTGAGTTTTTGTCCGATCTTAGCCCTCGTATTGTTTCTTAAAGTGCAGTGCATCCGTTCCATTGTAACGTAGAGTTACACTCTTATTGTCGTTTATCGTATACTGACGTAACATGGTCGAACATCTGCCACGATTCTCAGTACGAGTGTGAATGTCCTCGCCCAATTGTTACAGCAGTAGATAGCAATAATTCTGAACTAGACTTTCCCTGTCATCTTGTGCCACCAATTTCTATAGGTAGTTTGAGCTTAACGTCTTTCTATTGTCAAGCTAGCGACGCTACTCTGACATCTTCTCATTACGCTTTATTTATTGCGTCAACTATAAGTCGTTGACACCGCCTCGTGTGAACGCACTCCGTCGAGGTGAAAATTTAAGAAATTTTAAATTTTTTGCTCGTTACAGTGTCCTCAATTTTGATTTGACGATGTGACCTCAGGGAACAACTCAAATCCAAATTCTGCGCCCTGTACGTCGCCTCGCTATGTTCCTCTTCCTCAGGAAAGGATATTACATGAAAACCTACTTTTAAAGACTTATATTACAATTGGTGTACCCCCTTTTAGTTTTAATTGGGTCTCTGAATTATTGCTAGCTATTTGGGATGGCTGAACGCATTTCACATTATCGGATAAATACCTTATCTCCCTAATTACAAGATAAATCATAAATTCAATGGGCAATTAATTAATTTAATTAATTGAATAATCCTTTTACTTTCTAAAATATTATTCTCGCAATCTATTATCAAACAATCAATTGGTTTAACGTAACGCTTTACATAGAATCAGAGAAATCTCCTATACATATACATTTTGTGCAATACTAATAGTCCTACTAAAATCTTGTTCTTAAAATATTATTCAAAATTAGATTGGTAATTAACATATTCGCTACGTTAGTTGTAATTATTTTGATAATTTATACATACACGTAATACATTTTGTTAATGAGTTATCTACATCATTCTAGCATCATTTACAATCCTAGTCTATTAATTATATACATTCACTTTAACAGAGTTCATTTACGATATAGTTCTTTGAATAATATCACTCATTTGATTTTAAGTGTCCTATTTTTTCACTTTGTCCTAATAATCTATTACTATGTGAATCAAGTAATAATAACTAAAATGTCCCTTGTATTCACTAGAATATTTTATAAAATGTCACACAAAACGTTAAATCACCCTTATTATCTAACATTTAATTAGTGATTAATTAACTAAGTAAACTCTTATGTTACGTTTGACATTTAGAATACATAATTTTCTTGGTTAAGCCAGCTTGAATGAGATGAGCGCGTCAATTACCCTAACGCAGATGACTCATCACCATCAGCTAACTTATTATGGTATATTCTTCAATTTCCTCCTCTTCCTTCATCTTCAATTTTCTGGCTCATGATATTTTTTCATCTGTCTGGCATTGAACTTCCCACGGATTTTGCTTTCGTCATCGTTATCGACGAGTAGGTATGTAGCTTCTCCGAGAATTCGGTGTACTTTGTATGGTCCGCAGTACAGTTCGCAAAATTTTTCAATCCTTTTCTGGATCGCGTCCGATTGATAATAGATTCTGATTAATACCTTCTCACCAATTTTGAATTTTGTAATGGTCTTGGTTTCATTACACAACTTCGCTTGTTTTTCCCTCTTTTCTTTCATTTTGACGAATATTTGGTTATGGTCAGCTCCTTTAACTTGAAGTATGTCCTTGTTTAGGTATTTTTCCCAAACTCTGGTCGGTTTTTTTCCGAGCTGTGCCTCATAGGGTGTTACTTCTATAGTCTCGTGGTACGTCTCGTTAATGCAACTCTCTATGATTGGTACATAACGCGACCACTTTGTGTGTTGGTCACCGACAAAGATCCTAAATAAATTTCCAAGTTGTCTGTTGATTCTTTCAGCCAGATTCGCACATGGATTTCTTATCGCGGTAATCTTGGTTGAATATTTAATTCGTTTAACCCTTCTAACCATTTCCTAGAGGTAAATTGCGTTCCGTTGTCTGTGATAATTATTCTAGGAGATCCTAGCTCTTTACAATATTGATGTATTCTTCTTAATGTGGCTGCGGTCGTTGCCCTACGAAGTGTAAATAGTCGCACGTATTTCGTGAAGTTGTCTATCATGACAAACAAATACCTCACTCCAGCGGACGAAACAGGTAGTGGCCCATAATAATCAGCGCTCACTAGGTCACCCTTGCTTAACGGTATAATGGCTTTCGTTCCCCCGAACAGGTTTTTGTTGCCTGAGTCCTTCCTCCTCTGACAAGTGTCGCAGGTGCGTACGTAATTTTTCACCCTTTTCAACATACCGTCTATGGTAAAATGCTCCTGTAATAATTTTATACATTTATTAGCTCCAGGATGTCCATACATACGGTGTATTTCAGCAATTATTTCGCCGGATACGCTGTTCGGTATGTACAGTTTCCATTCCCGTCTACGTAATCTATATAATTTCTCATCGACGTATCTATAAAATTTATTTAATTCCTTATCTAAACACTTTTCCTTAATCTTATCTATAATAGTTTTAAGCTTAGTATCTTTAAATTGATACTTTCCAATATCCATAATGATCTTGCTTACCCTTCTATCCATCTTGATTGTCAGGTGATTAATTAAGTATTCGGACATATTGTCGCTAATTTCTTCTAACGTAGCATCTTCTGGGTTTCTGCTTAGTAGATCAGCAGAAATATTGTCCTTGCCCTTACAATGGACAATGTCGAATTTGTACTCTTGGATGCTTAAGATCCAGCGTGTAATTCGCGAGTTGTTTAAATGACATTTATTCATGAAAGTCAGTGCCTTATTATCTGTAATAATGGTTAAAGGTTGCCCTAATATGTATATACGGAATTTCTCAAGACATCGTACGATACTCAAGAGCTCCTTCTCCGTGGTGTAATAATTTCTTTCTGCACCCTTGAATGTCTTGCTGGTAAAAGCTATGACTCCAATTCTTCCTTCCTCATCCAGTTGATATAGTTGCCCGCCATATGCAAAGTTGCTGGCGTCACACTGCATATAGTATCTTTGGTTTATTCGAGGAAACTTCAAGATGACTGTTTCTACGAATAACCTTTTAACTTGTTGAAAGCATTCATTTAATTCCTGTGTCCAGGTAAATTTCTGTCCATTCCGTAATAATTCAAGTAATGGTTTAGTGGTCTCAGCGTATTTATCTGTAAAACGGTTGTAGAAATTTGTCAAACCCAAGAAACCTTTTAATTGCTTTTGGTTCCGAGGTGTTGGGAACTTCATAATGGCATCAATCTTCTCGTCCGTTGCTCGTATTCCTTGTGTAGTTAATCGATATCCAAGGTACGCACTTTCTCGCCTAAAGAATTGCGACTTCTCCAAATTGATGGTTAAATTCGCTTTTCTTAAGTTGGATAATAATAAATCTAAATGTAATAAATGCGTCTCTAAATCTCCTGAATAACATAGGCAATCGTCGACATAAATAATGGTATTTTCTTTAACTTCATCTTCCAATACTGTGTCCAATCCCCTGGTTAGTGCAGCAGAACTGGTACTCAGTCCAAACGGTGTAACTGTAAAACGATAACATTTGCCTTCGTACATAAAAGCGGTGAAGTTCCGGCACTCCGGCTTCAGTGGTACTTGCCAGAAACTGCTAGTTAAGTCTACGGTAGATAAATATTTCATCTCACAACATCTCGCCAAAATGTCGTTTATCGGTGGAGCACCCTCGTAGTCCGGGATAGTCACGCTGTTCACCTTCCTCGCATCCAAACACAATCGTACTCTACCGTCCTTCTTAATTACAGTAACAAGTGGGTTGATATATGCGCTGTTGCATCGCTCAATGACCCCATACCGTAACATTCTTTTAATCTCATCATCTACCTTCCCTTTGTATGCTAATGGGACAGGCCATCCTCTCTGGAAGTACGGTGTCCGGTCGGTGACTTGGAACTCGTGAACGTACCCTTCGATCCTTCCGGGGCACTCTCTGAATAAACTTCTATTCCTTACCAGAATCTCCCTTAACCTTTCCAACGTCCCTTTATCTCCGCAGTCAATGCTCTCTACTTTCTTATCAATGTTCCTTATGATCTCTTCTTCTTCTTCTTCGTCCACCACTTCTATATGCATCATTGGCACCATGCACGCCGCTTCGTCAGCCTCACTTCTTAACTCGACGATCCTTCTTCCCATGTCAATGAGACATCCTGTTTCTTGAAGAAAATTGATTCCTAATATACAAGGTTTTATTAAATCCGGTATGATGAGAAAAACACATTCATATTTAATTCCTTCGATATAAATATCGCATAATATTTGTTTTCTTATTAACTTTGATTTATTACCAACCGCGCTAACTATTGAAGTGTTAGTCATCGGTAATATTTCATAAGGTTTTATGTTATGTTTGTTTTGATTAAACCACGATTCGGACAATCCGGCAACAACGGATCCAGTGTCAAGCAACGCTTGTACAGTAACATTATTATTAAACTTTATATTTATTTCTGGGCACCTTATTATTCGTTGGGTAATCTCCTCGTCGTCATTACATAATAAATCGCTTCGTAAATCTGGTAGAATTATGTTGGTCTGGTAGTCATTCGTTTTATCGGCTATCTCCGTTAATGGGTAAAGGGATTTTTTTTCTTCTTCTTGTTGACGGACCCTCTTGGGTTCAGTGCCCGATGTACCGGCCGCTGTTTTTGTGAACTCCATTGTGTTGACCGCGCGTCGGTCCGCAGTACGATGTTGTTGTGTATTTACAGCTGGTCTGTCAACCCAGGCTTTCTTCTGTGCACCACTTGCTTTGTTCGAACCGCTTTCACTTTCCTTGTAGGAATTCCTCCCCTCGTTCGCCGTCACATAGTTTGACTCCCTATTATTTCTCGGTTGTATCTGTGTATATTCTATGATTAGAGATTCGAAATTTGGGATTGTCACAATTCCTCTCGTGACCACAGCGAGCTGAATCTCGCGCCCAAAGTGACGAGATATCTTACGTATAAGTTGATTATCAGTCAGAGTAGGTGTTAACTGCCTACTCTCCAGCAATATGCGTTCAATATACTGAATTGCAGTAATCGGTCCACGCCAATCAAACCTACCATACTCCAAATGGTCCCGTATACTATCTTGTCGTTCTTGTCCCCAATATTTCTGTGAGAACGCTTCCTTGAATTCTTCAAAATTTGATATTTGGTTACGTATAACCCGCCACCAAATTCCTGCGTCTAATTCCAAATGTCTACCTATCCACTTCATATTGTCAGTGGGGTAGTATAACTCTTGTATTTCAGACAACTCCTTGAGGAATTCCATAGGGAATCTGTCCGTACCATTATATTTAAGGTCATTGTGGTTAGGTCCATTAATTCGGTTTAATATACCACACTCACCTTCCATTAACTGTCTCTGCAGTCTCTCCTGGTTTTCTCTTACTTTAGTCAAATGTCCTTTTAACTCTTCGATCCGCGTCGTCTTTTCTTTTGTAGTCTCGTCCAACTTCTGTTCTGTTGAACGTTGTCTACCATCAACTTCTTCCAACTTCTGTATAATGTTATTGTTTGTTCCGTCTTGCTCCTGTTGTTTCTGCCGTATGGTGTCATGTATCTCGGCCTTGAGTTCTTCGTGTTTCTTATTGGAATCCTTAACGTGAGCATCGAATTTATTATTAATCCTTTTAACGGTCGTTTGGGTAGTGTGTATCGCTACCATCCATTCTTGACGATCGTTCTCTCGTGTTTCTTGTATTTCTTCGTATTTCTTGTTTGCTTCTTCTCTCAAGTTTCTCACGATATCATCTTGTTTCTTCTGTAGTTCGTCGACCTTTCTTTCCCAGGCCTGCTGGTATTCACGTATCTCGGACCTTATTTGCGTAATCTCTTCCTTATGCTGGTCGAGCTTTTCATTTTGTTTTTCTAATTTCTCACTAATTAATTTGTTAATATTCTCTTCTTGTTTTCTGCTACTTTCTTCTAATTTCTCGCTAATTAATCTACTGTGTTCTTCTTTCTGCTTATCTAATTTTTCATTGGTTAATTGATTACTCTGTCGGATAAAATCCATCAACGTTTGTAGACTTATATCTTCTGGTTTTGATGTCTGTCCTCGCGCCCTATCTTCTGGATTCTCTACAGCGCTACTTGGTTCGCTAGGTGTAGTATTATCTTCTGTATTTACCGTACCTAACTGGTTATTAACGTCGAATTCTACGCTATCGGAATTGCTCGCCATTTTTGCCTTCCTACGCGTAATCATTCAAACTGACTTATAACACTAATACTTATCTTACTTGTAATTCTATAACGCTACTTTATCTACTTCTTCTACTGCCTGATCTTTGCCAAAGCTGTACGTTTTAACTATCTCTGTTACTACGTATCATGCCGTGCGGATGGGCGCCATTTTTATAATGAATATTATATAATACGATGATATCAAATCGATATAATTGATTTATAATGAATATTTTGATCTTGTATTACATTTATTTGCAATAGATAATATGTATTTACTTGCATTAACTGATTACTTTCATGCCGCGCGTTATGCAGCCATTTAACACAATGTATAACTATTCTGATTATTCATAAACACATACTTGATATCATTTACTAAATTAGTGTTGTCAATTCATTTACTTTAATTGAGCAAAAGAAACTCTTAAAATTCTACTTTATATTTCTTTCAAATTTTAAGTTAATATCTGGGGTGTATTTGATAATAATGAACGCATATATATGATCAACTTAAATTACTAGTTTATTTATCATTCACAACAATTATAATCGTACATATGATACGTCGCTGTACCTGAAATACATACATATTTTATAATAACAAATTCATGTTTTAATATATGCTGAAACAAAGAAAAACATACATACATATATAAATCAAATAATATAACAATTCATATTCTACTTATTAATGCGTTCATTAATCCCAGATAAGCTTTTGTTAATATATTTATTAATTACGTTTTAATTTCTGATTTATTCATTGCATTTCTTAATAATTTTCTCAGGGATGAATTCTTTGAAAGAATCAGGTCAGTAGAAGTAACTAAGTAGTAATGATTAAAATATTGGTTACTTGATTTATGAAATATCCATTAAGCGTTGGTGCAGTCAAGTTCCAGTGATGGAGATGTCATGGAGACACATGTCGTTGAATCCTGTTGTATCACAATCACTTACACGCACTCTTCCGATCACTCGCGTTGGCGTTGGTTTATGTGAATAATTGATGTTTAGTGTTCAATTAAATACGATGTATGTTGTGTGTTTCTTTTAACGTTAATGTACATGTCTAGTTCCACTTATCGCTGCTTTATCAAATGTTCATGTGATCTAATACTTTGTTTAATGTTTCATGTTCATTATGGTGTTAATAAGGTGTAGTAACACTATATTAAGTTCAACTGTTTAGTATATTATTTGTGTGGTGATATCTGTTCGTGTAACGATCTGATTGTTCACTTTGAATAATTCTTATCTAAGTTCGTTACGTCGCACTTCGAAATTCACTTCCGAACAATTAGAATAAACTGTCTGAAAATTGCGTAACACTGTCTCTCGAACTTAAATGTATTACTTGAAAATTGATATAAGACTGAAGACACGTTTCGTACTTAAAGTAAACTGGTTGACGATTTGAGTAAAACTTATTAACTCTTAACTGTTGAAATAAGACTCTTCACTCCTGTCTTGGACAGATAGTTTTATTAACTCGTCCCTACTCAAAATTTTGTCTCTGGCGCTGTTCACGCCTACTTCATTTCGTGATTGGTCAGTTTTGAGTTTTCTTGGAATATTTTGTCCCACTATGTCAAGATCCTACGTCATAGTTCTTCCGATAGGTTTTTCGTTCCTGTTGCTATGGAAACACTCCTCTCTACCAGTTTTCTCTCTGGCCTTTGGCTTCTGATAGGTTCTTAGGCATCCCCCGATTTTGCTCTGACGAACGTTGACCCGTTTCGTAGAAACTATGGCTATTAGAAGCTTGTCCATCAACCTATTGTCTGAAGTAAACTCAGTGTTTCTCTAGATTGCCATTATCTGTACTTTCGGTCCAACTGACGTATTGTTCTATGTTATACCCCTTTTTTGTGGCTATTAATAATTTTGAACATCTGCTGGCTGGTGAAGTCACCCCAACTTTCCACTCGTAAATTCTGTCTGTCACTTAGACGATAACTCCAGCTGCGTAACATGACTTGAGTTTTTGTCCGATCTTAGCCCTCGTATTGTTTCTTAAAGTGCAGTGCATCCGTTCCATTGTAACGTAGAGTTACACTCTTATTGTCGTTTATCGTATACTGACGTAACATGGTCGAACATCTGCCACGATTCTCAGTACGAGTGTGAATGTCCTCGCCCAATTGTTACAGCAGTAGATAGCAATAATTCTGAACTAGACTTTCCCTGTCATCTTGTGCCACCAATTTCTATAGGTAGTTTGAGCTTAACGTCTTTCTATTGTCAAGCTAGCGACGCTACTCTGACATCTTCTCATTACGCTTTATTTATTGCGTCAACTATAAGTCGTTGACACCGCCTCGTGTGAACGCACTCCGTCGAGGTGAAAATTTAAGAAATTTTAAATTTTTTGCTCGTTACAGTGTCCTCAATTTTGATTTGACGATGTGACCTCAGGGAACAACTCAAATCCAAATTCTGCGCCCTGTACGTCGCCTCGCTATGTTCCTCTTCCTCAGGAAAGGATATTACATGAAAACCTACTTTTAAAGACTTATATTACAATTGGTGTACCCCCTTTTAGTTTTAATTGGGTCTCTGAATTATTGCTAGCTATTTGGGATGGCTGAACGCATTTCACATTATCGGATAAATACCTTATCTCCCTAATTACAAGATAAATCATAAATTCAATGGGCAATTAATTAATTTAATTAATTGAATAATCCTTTTACTTTCTAAAATATTATTCTCGCAATCTATTATCAAACAATCAATTGGTTTAACGTAACGCTTTACATAGAATCAGAGAAATCTCCTATACATATACATTTTGTGCAATACTAATAGTCCTACTAAAATCTTGTTCTTAAAATATTATTCAAAATTAGATTGGTAATTAACATATTCGCTACGTTAGTTGTAATTATTTTGATAATTTATACATACACGTAATACATTTTGTTAATGAGTTATCTACATCATTCTAGCATCATTTACAATCCTAGTCTATTAATTATATACATTCACTTTAACAGAGTTCATTTACGATATAGTTCTTTGAATAATATCACTCATTTGATTTTAAGTGTCCTATTTTTTCACTTTGTCCTAATAATCTATTACTATGTGAATCAAGTAATAATAACTAAAATGTCCCTTGTATTCACTAGAATATTTTATAAAATGTCACACAAAACGTTAAATCACCCTTATTATCTAACATTTAATTAGTGATTAATTAACTAAGTAAACTCTTATGTTACGTTTGACATTTAGAATACATAATTTTCTTGGTTAAGCCAGCTTGAATGAGATGAGCGCGTCAATTACCCTAACGCAGATGACTCATCACCATCAGCTAACTTATTATGGTATATTCTTCAATTTCCTCCTCTTCCTTCATCTTCAATTTTCTGGCTCATGATATTTTTTCATCTGTCTGGCATTGAACTTCCCACGGATTTTGCTTTCGTCATCGTTATCGACGAGTAGGTATGTAGCTTCTCCGAGAATTCGGTGTACTTTGTATGGTCCGCAGTACAGTTCGCAAAATTTTTCAATCCTTTTCTGGATCGCGTCCGATTGATAATAGATTCTGATTAATACCTTCTCACCAATTTTGAATTTTGTAATGGTCTTGGTTTCATTACACAACTTCGCTTGTTTTTCCCTCTTTTCTTTCATTTTGACGAATATTTGGTTATGGTCAGCTCCTTTAACTTGAAGTATGTCCTTGTTTAGGTATTTTTCCCAAACTCTGGTCGGTTTTTTTCCGAGCTGTGCCTCATAGGGTGTTACTTCTATAGTCTCGTGGTACGTCTCGTTAATGCAACTCTCTATGATTGGTACATAACGCGACCACTTTGTGTGTTGGTCACCGACAAAGATCCTAAATAAATTTCCAAGTTGTCTGTTGATTCTTTCAGCCAGATTCGCACATGGATTTCTTATCGCGGTAATCTTGGTTGAATATTTAATTCGTTTAACCCTTCTAACCATTTCCTAGAGGTAAATTGCGTTCCGTTGTCTGTGATAATTATTCTAGGAGATCCTAGCTCTTTACAATATTGATGTATTCTTCTTAATGTGGCTGCGGTCGTTGCCCTACGAAGTGTAAATAGTCGCACGTATTTCGTGAAGTTGTCTATCATGACAAACAAATACCTCACTCCAGCGGACGAAACAGGTAGTGGCCCATAATAATCAGCGCTCACTAGGTCACCCTTGCTTAACGGTATAATGGCTTTCGTTCCCCCGAACAGGTTTTTGTTGCCTGAGTCCTTCCTCCTCTGACAAGTGTCGCAGGTGCGTACGTAATTTTTCACCCTTTTCAACATACCGTCTATGGTAAAATGCTCCTGTAATAATTTTATACATTTATTAGCTCCAGGATGTCCATACATACGGTGTATTTCAGCAATTATTTCGCCGGATACGCTGTTCGGTATGTACAGTTTCCATTCCCGTCTACGTAATCTATATAATTTCTCATCGACGTATCTATAAAATTTATTTAATTCCTTATCTAAACACTTTTCCTTAATCTTATCTATAATAGTTTTAAGCTTAGTATCTTTAAATTGATACTTTCCAATATCCATAATGATCTTGCTTACCCTTCTATCCATCTTGATTGTCAGGTGATTAATTAAGTATTCGGACATATTGTCGCTAATTTCTTCTAACGTAGCATCTTCTGGGTTTCTGCTTAGTAGATCAGCAGAAATATTGTCCTTGCCCTTACAATGGACAATGTCGAATTTGTACTCTTGGATGCTTAAGATCCAGCGTGTAATTCGCGAGTTGTTTAAATGACATTTATTCATGAAAGTCAGTGCCTTATTATCTGTAATAATGGTTAAAGGTTGCCCTAATATGTATATACGGAATTTCTCAAGACATCGTACGATACTCAAGAGCTCCTTCTCCGTGGTGTAATAATTTCTTTCTGCACCCTTGAATGTCTTGCTGGTAAAAGCTATGACTCCAATTCTTCCTTCCTCATCCAGTTGATATAGTTGCCCGCCATATGCAAAGTTGCTGGCGTCACACTGCATATAGTATCTTTGGTTTATTCGAGGAAACTTCAAGATGACTGTTTCTACGAATAACCTTTTAACTTGTTGAAAGCATTCATTTAATTCCTGTGTCCAGGTAAATTTCTGTCCATTCCGTAATAATTCAAGTAATGGTTTAGTGGTCTCAGCGTATTTATCTGTAAAACGGTTGTAGAAATTTGTCAAACCCAAGAAACCTTTTAATTGCTTTTGGTTCCGAGGTGTTGGGAACTTCATAATGGCATCAATCTTCTCGTCCGTTGCTCGTATTCCTTGTGTAGTTAATCGATATCCAAGGTACGCACTTTCTCGCCTAAAGAATTGCGACTTCTCCAAATTGATGGTTAAATTCGCTTTTCTTAAGTTGGATAATAATAAATCTAAATGTAATAAATGCGTCTCTAAATCTCCTGAATAACATAGGCAATCGTCGACATAAATAATGGTATTTTCTTTAACTTCATCTTCCAATACTGTGTCCAATCCCCTGGTTAGTGCAGCAGAACTGGTACTCAGTCCAAACGGTGTAACTGTAAAACGATAACATTTGCCTTCGTACATAAAAGCGGTGAAGTTCCGGCACTCCGGCTTCAGTGGTACTTGCCAGAAACTGCTAGTTAAGTCTACGGTAGATAAATATTTCATCTCACAACATCTCGCCAAAATGTCGTTTATCGGTGGAGCACCCTCGTAGTCCGGGATAGTCACGCTGTTCACCTTCCTCGCATCCAAACACAATCGTACTCTACCGTCCTTCTTAATTACAGTAACAAGTGGGTTGATATATGCGCTGTTGCATCGCTCAATGACCCCATACCGTAACATTCTTTTAATCTCATCATCTACCTTCCCTTTGTATGCTAATGGGACAGGCCATCCTCTCTGGAAGTACGGTGTCCGGTCGGTGACTTGGAACTCGTGAACGTACCCTTCGATCCTTCCGGGGTACTCTCTGAATAAACTTCTATTCCTTACCAGAATCTCCCTTAACCTTTCCAACGTCCCTTTATCTCCGCAGTCAATGCTCTCTACTTTCTTATCAATGTTCCTTATGATCTCTTCTTCTTCTTCTTCGTCCACCACTTCTATATGCATCATTGGCACCATGCACGCCGCTTCGTCAGCCTCACTTCTTAACTCGACGATCCTTCTTCCCATGTCAATGAGACATCCTGTTTCTTGAAGAAAATTGATTCCTAATATACAAGGTTTTATTAAATCCGGTATGATGAGAAAAACACATTCATATTTAATTCCTTCGATATAAATATCGCATAATATTTGTTTTCTTATTAACTTTGATTTATTACCAACCGCGCTAACTATTGAAGTGTTAGTCATCGGTAATATTTCATAAGGTTTTATGTTATGTTTGTTTTGATTAAACCACGATTCGGACAATCCGGCAACAACGGATCCAGTGTCAAGCAACGCTTGTACAGTAACATTATTATTAAACTTTATATTTATTTCTGGGCACCTTATTATTCGTTGGGTAATCTCCTCGTCGTCATTACATAATAAATCGCTTCGTAAATCTGGTAGAATTATGTTGGTCTGGTAGTCATTCGTTTTATCGGCTATCTCCGTTAATGGGTAAAGGGATTTTTTTTCTTCTTCTTGTTGACGGACCCTCTTGGGTTCAGTGCCCGATGTACCGGCCGCTGTTTTTGTGAACTCCATTGTGTTGACCGCGCGTCGGTCCGCAGTACGATGTTGTTGTGTATTTACAGCTGGTCTGTCAACCCAGGCTTTCTTCTGTGCACCACTTGCTTTGTTCGAACCGCTTTCACTTTCCTTGTAGGAATTCCTCCCCTCGTTCGCCGTCACATAGTTTGACTCCCTATTATTTCTCGGTTGTATCTGTGTATATTCTATGATTAGAGATTCGAAATTTGGGATTGTCACAATTCCTCTCGTGACCACAGCGAGCTGAATCTCGCGCCCAAAGTGACGAGATATCTTACGTATAAGTTGATTATCAGTCAGAGTAGGTGTTAACTGCCTACTCTCCAGCAATATGCGTTCAATATACTGAATTGCAGTAATCGGTCCACGCCAATCAAACCTACCATACTCCAAATGGTCCCGTATACTATCTTGTCGTTCTTGTCCCCAATATTTCTGTGAGAACGCTTCCTTGAATTCTTCAAAATTTGATATTTGGTTACGTATAACCCGCCACCAAATTCCTGCGTCTAATTCCAAATGTCTACCTATCCACTTCATATTGTCAGTGGGGTAGTATAACTCTTGTATTTCAGACAACTCCTTGAGGAATTCCATAGGGAATCTGTCCGTACCATTATATTTAAGGTCATTGTGGTTAGGTCCATTAATTCGGTTTAATATACCACACTCACCTTCCATTAACTGTCTCTGCAGTCTCTCCTGGTTTTCTCTTACTTTAGTCAAATGTCCTTTTAACTCTTCGATCCGCGTCGTCTTTTCTTTTGTAGTCTCGTCCAACTTCTGTTCTGTTGAACGTTGTCTACCATCAACTTCTTCCAACTTCTGTATAATGTTATTGTTTGTTCCGTCTTGCTCCTGTTGTTTCTGCCGTATGGTGTCATGTATCTCGGCCTTGAGTTCTTCGTGTTTCTTATTGGAATCCTTAACGTGAGCATCGAATTTATTATTAATCCTTTTAACGGTCGTTTGGGTAGTGTGTATCGCTACCATCCATTCTTGACGATCGTTCTCTCGTGTTTCTTGTATTTCTTCGTATTTCTTGTTTGCTTCTTCTCTCAAGTTTCTCACGATATCATCTTGTTTCTTCTGTAGTTCGTCGACCTTTCTTTCCCAGGCCTGCTGGTATTCACGTATCTCGGACCTTATTTGCGTAATCTCTTCCTTATGCTGGTCGAGCTTTTCATTTTGTTTTTCTAATTTCTCACTAATTAATATGTTAATATTCTCTTCTTGTTTTCTGCTACTTTCTTCTAATTTCTCGCTAATTAATCTACTGTGTTCTTCTTTCTGCTTATCTAATTTTTCATTGGTTAATTGATTACTCTGTCGGATAAAATCCATCAACGTTTGTAGACTTATATCTTCTGGTTTTGATGTCTGTCCTCGCGCCCTATCTTCTGGATTCTCTACAGCGCTACTTGGTTCGCTAGGTGTAGTATTATCTTCTGTATTTACCGTACCTAACTGGTTATTAACGTCGAATTCTACGCTATCGGAATTGCTCGCCATTTTTGCCTTCCTACGCGTAATCATTCAAACTGACTTATAACACTAATACTTATCTTACTTGTAATTCTATAACGCTACTTTATCTACTTCTTCTACTGCCTGATCTTTGCCAAAGCTGTACGTTTTAACTATCTCTGTTACTACGTATCATGCCGTGCGGATGGGCGCCATTTTTATAATGAATATTATATAATACGATGATATCAAATCGATATAATTGATTTATAATGAATATTTTGATCTTGTATTACATTTATTTGCAATAGATAATATGTATTTACTTGCATTAACTGATTACTTTCATGCCGCGCGTTATGCAGCCATTTAACACAATGTATAACTATTCTGATTATTCATAAACACATACTTGATATCATTTACTAAATTAGTGTTGTCAATTCATTTACTTTAATTGAGCAAAAGAAACTCTTAAAATTCTACTTTATATTTCTTTCAAATTTTAAGTTAATATCTGGGGTGTATTTGATAATAATGAACGCATATATATGATCAACTTAAATTACTAGTTTATTTATCATTCACAACAATTATAATCGTACATATGATACGTCGCTGTACCTGAAATACATACATATTTTATAATAACAAATTCATGTTTTAATATATGCTGAAACAAAGAAAAACATACATACATATATAAATCAAATAATATAACAATTCATATTCTACTTATTAATGCGTTCATTAATCCCAGATAAGCTTTTGTTAATATATTTATTAATTACGTTTTAATTTCTGATTTATTCATTGCATTTCTTAATAATTTTCTCAGGGATGAATTCTTTGAAAGAATCAGGTCAGTAGAAGTAACTAAGTAGTAATGATTAAAATATTGGTTACTTGATTTATGAAATATCCATTAAGCGTTGGTGCAGTCAAGTTCCAGTGATGGAGATGTCATGGAGACACATGTCGTTGAATCCTGTTGTATCACAATCACTTACACGCACTCTTCCGATCACTCGCGTTGGCGTTGGTTTATGTGAATAATTGATGTTTAGTGTTCAATTAAATACGATGTATGTTGTGTGTTTCTTTTAACGTTAATGTACATGTCTAGTTCCACTTATCGCTGCTTTATCAAATGTTCATGTGATCTAATACTTTGTTTAATGTTTCATGTTCATTATGGTGTTAATAAGGTGTAGTAACACTATATTAAGTTCAACTGTTTAGTATATTATTTGTGTGGTGATATCTGTTCGTGTAACGATCTGATTGTTCACTTTGAATAATTCTTATCTAAGTTCGTTACGTCGCACTTCGAAATTCACTTCCGAACAATTAGAATAAACTGTCTGAAAATTGCGTAACACTGTCTCTCGAACTTAAATGTATTACTTGAAAATTGATATAAGACTGAAGACACGTTTCGTACTTAAAGTAAACTGGTTGACGATTTGAGTAAAACTTATTAACTCTTAACTGTTGAAATAAGACTCTTCACTCCTGTCTTGGACAGATAGTTTTATTAACTCGTCCCTACTCAAAATTTTGTCTCTGGCGCTGTTCACGCCTACTTCATTTCGTGATTGGTCAGTTTTGAGTTTTCTTGGAATATTTTGTCCCACTATGTCAAGATCCTACGTCATAGTTCTTCCGATAGGTTTTTCGTTCCTGTTGCTATGGAAACACTCCTCTCTACCAGTTTTCTCTCTGGCCTTTGGCTTCTGATAGGTTCTTAGGCATCCCCCGATTTTGCTCTGACGAACGTTGACCCGTTTCGTAGAAACTATGGCTATTAGAAGCTTGTCCATCAACCTATTGTCTGAAGTAAACTCAGTGTTTCTCTAGATTGCCATTATCTGTACTTTCGGTCCAACTGACGTATTGTTCTATGTTATACCCCTTTTTTGTGGCTATTAATAATTTTGAACATCTGCTGGCTGGTGAAGTCACCCCAACTTTCCACTCGTAAATTCTGTCTGTCACTTAGACGATAACTCCAGCTGCGTAACATGACTTGAGTTTTTGTCCGATCTTAGCCCTCGTATTGTTTCTTAAAGTGCAGTGCATCCGTTCCATTGTAACGTAGAGTTACACTCTTATTGTCGTTTATCGTATACTGACGTAACATGGTCGAACATCTGCCACGATTCTCAGTACGAGTGTGAATGTCCTCGCCCAATTGTTACAGCAGTAGATAGCAATAATTCTGAACTAGACTTTCCCTGTCATCTTGTGCCACCAATTTCTATAGGTAGTTTGAGCTTAACGTCTTTCTATTGTCAAGCTAGCGACGCTACTCTGACATCTTCTCATTACGCTTTATTTATTGCGTCAACTATAAGTCGTTGACACCGCCTCGTGTGAACGCACTCCGTCGAGGTGAAAATTTAAGAAATTTTAAATTTTTTGCTCGTTACAGTGTCCTCAATTTTGATTTGACGATGTGACCTCAGGGAACAACTCAAATCCAAATTCTGCGCCCTGTACGTCGCCTCGCTATGTTCCTCTTCCTCAGGAAAGGATATTACATGAAAACCTACTTTTAAAGACTTATATTACAATTGGTGTACCCCCTTTTAGTTTTAATTGGGTCTCTGAATTATTGCTAGCTATTTGGGATGGCTGAACGCATTTCACATTATCGGATAAATACCTTATCTCCCTAATTACAAGATAAATCATAAATTCAATGGGCAATTAATTAATTTAATTAATTGAATAATCCTTTTACTTTCTAAAATATTATTCTCGCAATCTATTATCAAACAATCAATTGGTTTAACGTAACGCTTTACATAGAATCAGAGAAATCTCCTATACATATACATTTTGTGCAATACTAATAGTCCTACTAAAATCTTGTTCTTAAAATATTATTCAAAATTAGATTGGTAATTAACATATTCGCTACGTTAGTTGTAATTATTTTGATAATTTATACATACACGTAATACATTTTGTTAATGAGTTATCTACATCATTCTAGCATCATTTACAATCCTAGTCTATTAATTATATACATTCACTTTAACAGAGTTCATTTACGATATAGTTCTTTGAATAATATCACTCATTTGATTTTAAGTGTCCTATTTTTTCACTTTGTCCTAATAATCTATTACTATGTGAATCAAGTAATAATAACTAAAATGTCCCTTGTATTCACTAGAATATTTTATAAAATGTCACACAAAACGTTAAATCACCCTTATTATCTAACATTTAATTAGTGATTAATTAACTAAGTAAACTCTTATGTTACGTTTGACATTTAGAATACATAATTTTCTTGGTTAAGCCAGCTTGAATGAGATGAGCGCGTCAATTACCCTAACGCAGATGACTCATCACCATCAGCTAACTTATTATGGTATATTCTTCAATTTCCTCCTCTTCCTTCATCTTCAATTTTCTGGCTCATGATATTTTTTCATCTGTCTGGCATTGAACTTCCCACGGATTTTGCTTTCGTCATCGTTATCGACGAGTAGGTATGTAGCTTCTCCGAGAATTCGGTGTACTTTGTATGGTCCGCAGTACAGTTCGCAAAATTTTTCAATCCTTTTCTGGATCGCGTCCGATTGATAATAGATTCTGATTAATACCTTCTCACCAATTTTGAATTTTGTAATGGTCTTGGTTTCATTACACAACTTCGCTTGTTTTTCCCTCTTTTCTTTCATTTTGACGAATATTTGGTTATGGTCAGCTCCTTTAACTTGAAGTATGTCCTTGTTTAGGTATTTTTCCCAAACTCTGGTCGGTTTTTTCCGAGCTGTGCCTCATAGGGTGTTACTTCTATAGTCTCGTGGTACGTCTCGTTAATGCAACTCTCTATGATTGGTACATAACGCGACCACTTTGTGTGTTGGTCACCGACAAAGATCCTAAATAAATTTCCAAGTTGTCTGTTGATTCTTTCAGCCAGATTCGCACATGGATTTCTTATCGCGGTAATCTTGGTTGAATATTTAATTCGTTTAACCCTTCTAACCATTTCCTAGAGGTAAATTGCGTTCCGTTGTCTGTGATAATTATTCTAGGAGATCCTAGCTCTTTACAATATTGATGTATTCTTCTTAATGTGGCTGCGGTCGTTGCCCTACGAAGTGTAAATAGTCGCACGTATTTCGTGAAGTTGTCTATCATGACAAACAAATACCTCACTCCAGCGGACGAAACAGGTAGTGGCCCATAATAATCAGCGCTCACTAGGTCACCCTTGCTTAACGGTATAATGGCTTTCGTTCCCCCGAACAGGTTTTTGTTGCCTGAGTCCTTCCTCCTCTGACAAGTGTCGCAGGTGCGTACGTAATTTTTCACCCTTTTCAACATACCGTCTATGGTAAAATGCTCCTGTAATAATTTTATACATTTATTAGCTCCAGGATGTCCATACATACGGTGTATTTCAGCAATTATTTCGCCGGATACGCTGTTCGGTATGTACAGTTTCCATTCCCGTCTACGTAATCTATATAATTTCTCATCGACGTATCTATAAAATTTATTTAATTCCTTATCTAAACACTTTTCCTTAATCTTATCTATAATCGTTTTAAGCTTAGTATCTTTAAATTGATACTTTCCAATATCCATAATGATCTTGCTTACCCTTCTATCCATCTTGATTGTCAGGTGATTAATTAAGTATTCGGACATATTGTCGCTAATTTCTTCTAACGTAGCATCTTCTGGGTTTCTGCTTAGTAGATCAGCAGAAATATTGTCCTTGCCCTTACAATGGACAATGTCGAATTTGTACTCTTGGATGCTTAAGATCCAGCGTGTAATTCGCGAGTTGTTTAAATGACATTTATTCATGAAAGTCAGTGCCTTATTATCTGTAATAATGGTTAAAGGTTGCCCTAATATGTATATACGGAATTTCTCAAGACATCGTACGATACTCAAGAGCTCCTTCTCCGTGGTGTAATAATTTCTTTCTGCACCCTTGAATGTCTTGCTGGTAAAAGCTATGACTCCAATTCTTCCTTCCTCATCCAGTTGATATAGTTGCCCGCCATATGCAAAGTTGCTGGCGTCACACTGCATATAGTATCTTTGGTTTATTCGAGGAAACTTCAAGATGACTGTTTCTACGAATAACCTTTTAACTTGTTGAAAGCATTCATTTAATTCCTGTGTCCAGGTAAATTTCTGTCCATTCCGTAATAATTCAAGTAATGGTTTAGTGGTCTCAGCGTATTTATCTGTAAAACGGTTGTAGAAATTTGTCAAACCCAAGAAACCTTTTAATTGCTTTTGGTTCCGAGGTGTTGGGAACTTCATAATGGCATCAATCTTCTCGTCCGTTGCTCGTATTCCTTGTGTAGTTAATCGATATCCAAGGTACGCACTTTCTCGCCTAAAGAATTGCGACTTCTCCAAATTGATGGTTAAATTCGCTTTTCTTAAGTTGGATAATAATAAATCTAAATGTAATAAATGCGTCTCTAAATCTCCTGAATAACATAGGCAATCGTCGACATAAATAATGGTATTTTCTTTAACTTCATCTTCCAATACTGTGTCCAATCCCCTGGTTAGTGCAGCAGAACTGGTACTCAGTCCAAACGGTGTAACTGTAAAACGATAACATTTGCCTTCGTACATAAAAGCGGTGAAGTTCCGGCACTCCGGCTTCAGTGGTACTTGCCAGAAACTGCTAGTTAAGTCTACGGTAGATAAATATTTCATCTCACAACATCTCGCCAAAATGTCGTTTATCGGTGGAGCACCCTCGTAGTCCGGGATAGTCACGCTGTTCACCTTCCTCGCATCCAAACACAATCGTACTCTACCGTCCTTCTTAATTACAGTAACAAGTGGGTTGATATATGCGCTGTTGCATCGCTCAATGACCCCATACCGTAACATTCTTTTAATCTCATCATCTACCTTCCCTTTGTATGCTAATGGGACAGGCCATCCTCTCTGGAAGTACGGTGTCCGGTCGGTGACTTGGAACTCGTGAACGTACCCTTCGATCCTTCCGGGGCACTCTCTGAATAAACTTCTATTCCTTACCAGAATCTCCCTTAATCTTTCCAACGTCCCTTTATCTCCGCAGTCAATGCTCTCTACTTTCTTATCAATGTTCCTTATGATCTCTTCTTCTTCTTCTTCGTCCACCACTTCTATATGCATCATTGGCACCATGCACGCCGCTTCGTCAGCCTCACTTCTTAACTCTACGATCCTTCTTCCCATGTCAATGAGACATCCTGTTTCTTGAAGAAAATTGATTCCTAATATACAAGGTTTTATTAAATCCGGTATGATGAGAAAAACACATTCATATTTAATTCCTTCGATATAAATATCGCATAATATTTGTTTTCTTATTAACTTTGATTTATTACCAACCGCGCTAACTATTGAAGTGTTAGTCATCGGTAATATTTCATAAGGTTTTATGTTATGTTTGTTTTGATTAAACCACGATTCGGACAATCCGGCAACAACGGATCCAGTGTCAAGCAACGCTTGTACAGTAACATTATTATTAAACTTTATATTTATTTCTGGGCACCTTATTATTCGTTGGGTAATCTCCTCGTCGTCATTACATAATAAATCGCTTCGTAAATCTGGTAGAATTATGTTGGTCTGGTAGTCATTCGTTTTATCGGCTATCTCCGTTAATGGGTAAAGGGATTTTTTTTCTTCTTCTTGTTGACGGACCCTCTTGGGTTCAGTGCCCGATGTACCGGCCGCTGTTTTTGTGAACTCCATTGTGTTGACCGCGCGTCGGTCCGCAGTACGATGTTGTTGTGTATTTACAGCTGGTCTGTCAACCCAGGCTTTCTTCTGTGCACCACTTGCTTTGTTCGAACCGCTTTCACTTTCCTTGTAGGAATTCCTCCCCTCGTTCGCCGTCACATAGTTTGACTCCCTATTATTTCTCGGTTGTATCTGTGTATATTCTATGATTAGAGATTCGAAATTTGGGATTGTCACAATTCCTCTCGTGACCACAGCGAGCTGAATCTCGCGCCCAAAGTGACGAGATATCTTACGTTTAAGTTGATTATCAGTCAGAGTAGGTGTTAACTGCCTACTCTCCAGCAATATGCGTTCAATATACTGAATTGCAGTAATCGGTCCACGCCAATCAAACCTACCATACTCCAAATGGTCCCGTATACTATCTTGTCGTTCTTGTCCCCAATATTTCTGTGAGAACGCTTCCTTGAATTCTTCAAAATTTGATATTTGGTTACGTATAACCCGCCACCAAATTCCTGCGTCTAATTCCAAATGTCTACCTATCCACTTCATATTGTCAGTGGGGTAGTATAACTCTTGTATTTCAGACAACTCCTTGAGGAATTCCATAGGGAATCTGTCCGTACCATTATATTTAAGGTCATTGTGGTTAGGTCCATTAATTCGGTTTAATATACCACACTCACCTTCCATTAACTGTCTCTGCAGTCTCTCCTGGTTTTCTCTTACTTTAGTCAAATGTCCTTTTAACTCTTCGATCCGCGTCGTCTTTTCTTTTGTAGTCTCGTCCAACTTCTGTTCTGTTGAACGTTGTCTACCATCAACTTCTTCCAACTTCTGTATAATGTTATTGTTTGTTCCGTCTTGCTCCTGTTGTTTCTGCCGTATGGTGTCATGTATCTCGGCCTTGAGTTCTTCGTGTTTCTTATTGGAATCCTTAACGTGAGCATCGAATTTATTATTAATCCTTTTAACGGTCGTTTGGGTAGTGTGTATCGCTACCATCCATTCTTGACGATCGTTCTCTCGTGTTTCTTGTATTTCTTCGTATTTCTTGTTTGCTTCTTCTCTCAAGTTTCTCACGATATCATCTTGTTTCTTCTGTAGTTCGTCGACCTTTCTTTCCCAGGCCTGCTGGTATTCACGTATCTCGGACCTTATTTGCGTAATCTCTTCCTTATGCTGGTCGAGCTTTTCATTTTGTTTTTCTAATTTCTCACTAATTAATTTGTTAATATTCTCTTCTTGTTTTCTGCTACTTTCTTCTAATTTCTCGCTAATTAATCTACTGTGTTCTTCTTTCTGCTTATCTAATTTTTCATTGGTTAATTGATTACTCTGTCGGATAAAATCCATCAACGTTTGTAGACTTATATCTTCTGGTTTTGATGTCTGTCCTCGCGCCCTATCTTCTGGATTCTCTACAGCGCTACTTGGTTCGCTAGGTGTAGTATTATCTTCTGTATTTACCGTACCTAACTGGTTATTAACGTCGAATTCTACGCTATCGGAATTGCTCGCCATTTTTGCCTTCCTACGCGTAATCATTCAAACTGACTTATAACACTAATACTTATCTTACTTGTAATTCTATAACGCTACTTTATCTACTTCTTCTACTGCCTGATCTTTGCCAAAGCTGTACGTTTTAACTATCTCTGTTACTACGTATCATGCCGTGCGGATGGGCGCCATTTTTATAATGAATATTATATAATACGATGATATCAAATCGATATAATTGATTTATAATGAATATTTTGATCTTGTATTACATTTATTTGCAATAGATAATATGTATTTACTTGCATTAACTGATTACTTTCATGCCGCGCGTTATGCAGCCATTTAACACAATGTATAACTATTCTGATTATTCATAAACACATACTTGATATCATTTACTAAATTAGTGTTGTCAATTCATTTACTTTAATTGAGCAAAAGAAACTCTTAAAATTCTACTTTATATTTCTTTCAAATTTTAAGTTAATATCTGGGGTGTATTTGATAATAATGAACGCATATATATGATCAACTTAAATTACTAGTTTATTTATCATTCACAACAATTATAATCGTACATATGATACGTCGCTGTACCTGAAATACATACATATTTTATAATAACAAATTCATGTTTTAATATATGCTGAAACAAAGAAAAACATACATACATATATAAATCAAATAATATAACAATTCATATTCTACTTATTAATGCGTTCATTAATCCCAGATAAGCTTTTGTTAATATATTTATTAATTACGTTTTAATTTCTGATTTATTCATTGCATTTCTTAATAATTTTCTCAGGGATGAATTCTTTGAAAGAATCAGGTCAGTAGAAGTAACTAAGTAGTAATGATTAAAATATTGGTTACTTGATTTATGAAATATCCATTAAGCGTTGGTGCAGTCAAGTTCCAGTGATGGAGATGTCATGGAGACACATGTCGTTGAATCCTGTTGTATCACAATCACTTACACGCACTCTTCCGATCACTCGCGTTGGCGTTGGTTTATGTGAATAATTGATGTTTAGTGTTCAATTAAATACGATGTATGTTGTGTGTTTCTTTTAACGTTAATGTACATGTCTAGTTCCACTTATCGCTGCTTTATCAAATGTTCATGTGATCTAATACTTTGTTTAATGTTTCATGTTCATTATGGTGTTAATAAGGTGTAGTAACACTATATTAAGTTCAACTGTTTAGTATATTATTTGTGTGGTGATATCTGTTCGTGTAACGATCTGATTGTTCACTTTGAATAATTCTTATCTAAGTTCGTTACGTCGCACTTCGAAATTCACTTCCGAAAAATTAGAATAAACTGTCTGAAAATTGCGTAACACTGTCTCTCGAACTTAAATGTATTACTTGAAAATTGATATAAGACTGAAGACACGTTTCGTACTTAAAGTAAACTGGTTGACGATTTGAGTAAAACTTATTAACTCTTAACTGTTGAAATAAGACTCTTCACTCCTGTCTTGGACAGATAGTTTTATTAACTCGTCCCTACTCAAAATTTTGTCTCTGGCGCTGTTCACGCCTACTTCATTTCGTGATTGGTCAGTTTTGAGTTTTCTTGGAATATTTTGTCCCACTATGTCAAGATCCTACGTCATAGTTCTTCCGATAGGTTTTTCGTTCCTGTTGCTATGGAAACACTCCTCTCTACCAGTTTTCTCTCTGGCCTTTGGCTTCTGATAGGTTCTTAGGCATCCCCCGATTTTGCTCTGACGAACGTTGACCCGTTTCGTAGAAACTATGGCTATTAGAAGCTTGTCCATCAACCTATTGTCTGAAGTAAACTCAGTGTTTCTCTAGATTGCCATTATCTGTACTTTCGGTCCAACTGACGTATTGTTCTATGTTATACCCCTTTTTTGTGGCTATTAATAATTTTGAACATCTGCTGGCTGATGAAGTCACCCCAACTTTCCACTCGTAAATTCTGTCTGTCACTTAGACGATAACTCCAGCTGCGTAACATGACTTGAGTTTTTGTCCGATCTTAGCCCTCGTATTGTTTCTTAAAGTGCAGTGCATCCGTTCCATTGTAACGTAGAGTTACACTCTTATTGTCGTTTATCGTATACTGACGTAACATGGTCGAACATCTGCCACGATTCTCAGTACGAGTGTGAATGTCCTCGCCCAATTGTTACAGCAGTAGATAGCAATAATTCTGAACTAGACTTTCCCTGTCATCTTGTGCCACCAATTTCTATAGGTAGTTTGAGCTTAACGTCTTTCTATTGTCAAGCTAGCGACGCTACTCTGACATCTTCTCATTACGCTTTATTTATTGCGTCAACTATAAGTCGTTGACACCGCCTCGTGTGAACGCACTCCGTCGAGGTGAAAATTTAAGAAATTTTAAATTTTTTGCTCGTTACAGTGTCCTCAATTTTGATTTGACGATGTGACCTCAGGGAACAACTCAAATCCAAATTCTGCGCCCTGTACGTCGCCTCGCTATGTTCCTCTTCCTCAGGAAAGGATATTACATGAAAACCTACTTTTAAAGACTTATATTACAATTGGTGTACCCCCTTTTAGTTTTAATTGGGTCTCTGAATTATTGCTAGCTATTTGGGATGGCTGAACGCATTTCACATTATCGGATAAATACCTTATCTCCCTAATTACAAGATAAATCATAAATTCAATGGGCAATTAATTAATTTAATTAATTGAATAATCCTTTTACTTTCTAAAATATTATTCTCGCAATCTATTATCAAACAATCAATTGGTTTAACGTAACGCTTTACATAGAATCAGAGAAATCTCCTATACATATACATTTTGTGCAATACTAATAGTCCTACTAAAATCTTGTTCTTAAAATATTATTCAAAATTAGATTGGTAATTAACATATTCGCTACGTTAGTTGTAATTATTTTGATAATTTATACATACACGTAATACATTTTGTTAATGAGTTATCTACATCATTCTAGCATCATTTACAATCCTAGTCTATTAATTATATACATTCACTTTAACAGAGTTCATTTACGATATAGTTCTTTGAATAATATCACTCATTTGATTTTAAGTGTCCTATTTTTTCACTTTGTCCTAATAATCTATTACTATGTGAATCAAGTAATAATAACTAAAATGTCCCTTGTATTCACTAGAATATTTTATAAAATGTCACACAAAACGTTAAATCACCCTTATTATCTAACATTTAATTAGTGATTAATTAACTAAGTAAACTCTTATGTTACGTTTGACATTTAGAATACATAATTTTCTTGGTTAAGCCAGCTTGAATGAGATGAGCGCGTCAATTACCCTAACGCAGATGACTCATCACCATCAGCTAACTTATTATGGTATATTCTTCAATTTCCTCCTCTTCCTTCATCTTCAATTTTCTGGCTCATGATATTTTTTCATCTGTCTGGCATTGAACTTCCCACGGATTTTGCTTTCGTCATCGTTATCGACGAGTAGGTATGTAGCTTCTCCGAGAATTCGGTGTACTTTGTATGGTCCGCAGTACAGTTCGCAAAATTTTTCAATCCTTTTCTGGATCGCGTCCGATTGATAATAGATTCTGATTAATACCTTCTCACCAATTTTGAATTTTGTAATGGTCTTGGTTTCATTACACAACTTCGCTTGTTTTTCCCTCTTTTCTTTCATTTTGACGAATATTTGGTTATGGTCAGCTCCTTTAACTTGAAGTATGTCCTTGTTTAGGTATTTTTCCCAAACTCTGGTCGGTTTTTTTCCGAGCTGTGCCTCATAGGGTGTTACTTCTATAGTCTCGTGGTACGTCTCGTTAATGCAACTCTCTATGATTGGTACATAACGCGACCACTTTGTGTGTTGGTCACCGACAAAGATCCTAAATAAATTTCCAAGTTGTCTGTTGATTCTTTCAGCCAGATTCGCACATGGATTTCTTATCGCGGTAATCTTGGTTGAATATTTAATTCGTTTAACCCTTCTAACCATTTCCTAGAGGTAAATTGCGTTCCGTTGTCTGTGATAATTATTCTAGGAGATCCTAGCTCTTTACAATATTGATGTATTCTTCTTAATGTGGCTGCGGTCGTTGCCCTACGAAGTGTAAATAGTCGCACGTATTTCGTGAAGTTGTCTATCATGACAAACAAATACCTCACTCCAGCGGACGAAACAGGTAGTGGCCCATAATAATCAGCGCTCACTAGGTCACCCTTGCTTAACGGTATAATGGCTTTCGTTCCCCCGAACAGGTTTTTGTTGCCTGAGTCCTTCCTCCTCTGACAAGTGTCGCAGGTGCGTACGTAATTTTTCACCCTTTTCAACATACCGTCTATGGTAAAATGCTCCTGTAATAATTTTATACATTTATTAGCTCCAGGATGTCCATACATACGGTGTATTTCAGCAATTATTTCGCCGGATACGCTGTTCGGTATGTACAGTTTCCATTCCCGTCTACGTAATCTATATAATTTCTCATCGACGTATCTATAAAATTTATTTAATTCCTTATCTAAACACTTTTCCTTAATCTTATCTATAATCGTTTTAAGCTTAGTATCTTTAAATTGATACTTTCCAATATCCATAATGATCTTGCTTACCCTTCTATCCATCTTGATTGTCAGGTGATTAATTAAGTATTCGGACATATTGTCGCTAATTTCTTCTAACGTAGCATCTTCTGGGTTTCTGCTTAGTAGATCAGCAGAAATATTGTCCTTGCCCTTACAATGGACAATGTCGAATTTGTACTCTTGGATGCTTAAGATCCAGCGTGTAATTCGCGAGTTGTTTAAATGACATTTATTCATGAAAGTCAGTGCCTTATTATCTGTAATAATGGTTAAAGGTTGCCCTAATATGTATATACGGAATTTCTCAAGACATCGTACGATACTCAAGAGCTCCTTCTCCGTGGTGTAATAATTTCTTTCTGCACCCTTGAATGTCTTGCTGGTAAAAGCTATGACTCCAATTCTTCCTTCCTCATCCAGTTGATATAGTTGCCCGCCATATGCAAAGTTGCTGGCGTCACACTGCATATAGTATCTTTGGTTTATTCGAGGAAACTTCAAGATGACTGTTTCTACGAATAACCTTTTAACTTGTTGAAAGCATTCATTTAATTCCTGTGTCCAGGTAAATTTCTGTCCATTCCGTAATAATTCAAGTAATGGTTTAGTGGTCTCAGCGTATTTATCTGTAAAACGGTTGTAGAAATTTGTCAAACCCAAGAAACCTTTTAATTGCTTTTGGTTCCGAGGTGTTGGGAACTTCATAATGGCATCAATCTTCTCGTCCGTTGCTCGTATTCCTTGTGTAGTTAATCGATATCCAAGGTACGCACTTTCTCGCCTAAAGAATTGCGACTTCTCCAAATTGATGGTTAAATTCGCTTTTCTTAAGTTGGATAATAATAAATCTAAATGTAATAAATGCGTCTCTAAATCTCCTGAATAACATAGGCAATCGTCGACATAAATAATGGTATTTTCTTTAACTTCATCTTCCAATACTGTGTCCAATCCCCTGGTTAGTGCAGCAGAACTGGTACTCAGTCCAAACGGTGTAACTGTAAAACGATAACATTTGCCTTCGTACATAAAAGCGGTGAAGTTCCGGCACTCCGGCTTCAGTGGTACTTGCCAGAAACTGCTAGTTAAGTCTACGGTAGATAAATATTTCATCTCACAACATCTCGCCAAAATGTCGTTTATCGGTGGAGCACCCTCGTAGTCCGGGATAGTCACGCTGTTCACCTTCCTCGCATCCAAACACAATCGTACTCTACCGTCCTTCTTAATTACAGTAACAAGTGGGTTGATATATGCGCTGTTGCATCGCTCAATGACCCCATACCGTAACATTCTTTTAATCTCATCATCTACCTTCCCTTTGTATGCTAATGGGACAGGCCATCCTCTCTGGAAGTACGGTGTCCGGTCGGTGACTTGGAACTCGTGAACGTACCCTTCGATCCTTCCGGGGCACTCTCTGAATAAACTTCTATTCCTTACCAGAATCTCCCTTAATCTTTCCAACGTCCCTTTATCTCCGCAGTCAATGCTCTCTACTTTCTTATCAATGTTCCTTATGATCTCTTCTTCTTCTTCTTCGTCCACCACTTCTATATGCATCATTGGCACCATGCACGCCGCTTCGTCAGCCTCACTTCTTAACTCGACGATCCTTCTTCCCATGTCAATGAGACATCCTGTTTCTTGAAGAAAATTGATTCCTAATATACAAGGTTTTATTAAATCCGGTATGATGAGAAAAACACATTCATATTTAATTCCTTCGATATAAATATCGCATAATATTTGTTTTCTTATTAACTTTGATTTATTACCAACCGCGCTAACTATTGAAGTGTTAGTCATCGGTAATATTTCATAAGGTTTTATGTTATGTTTGTTTTGATTAAACCACGATTCGGACAATCCGGCAACAACGGATCCAGTGTCAAGCAACGCTTGTACAGTAACATTATTATTAAACTTTATATTTATTTCTGGGCACCTTATTATTCGTTGGGTAATCTCCTCGTCGTCATTACATAATAAATCGCTTCGTAAATCTGGTAGAATTATGTTGGTCTGGTAGTCATTCGTTTTATCGGCTATCTCCGTTAATGGGTAAAGGGATTTTTTTTCTTCTTCTTGTTGACGGACCCTCTTGGGTTCAGTGCCCGATGTACCGGCCGCTGTTTTTGTGAACTCCATTGTGTTGACCGCGCGTCGGTCCGCAGTACGATGTTGTTGTGTATTTACAGCTGGTCTGTCAACCCAGGCTTTCTTCTGTGCACCACTTGCTTTGTTCGAACCGCTTTCACTTTCCTTGTAGGAATTCCTCCCCTCGTTCGCCGTCACATAGTTTGACTCCCTATTATTTCTCGGTTGTATCTGTGTATATTCTATGATTAGAGATTCGAAATTTGGGATTGTCACAATTCCTCTCGTGACCACAGCGAGCTGAATCTCGCGCCCAAAGTGACGAGATATCTTACGTTTAAGTTGATTATCAGTCAGAGTAGGTGTTAACTGCCTACTCTCCAGCAATATGCGTTCAATATACTGAATTGCAGTAATCGGTCCACGCCAATCAAACCTACCATACTCCAAATGGTCCCGTATACTATCTTGTCGTTCTTGTCCCCAATATTTCTGTGAGAACGCTTCCTTGAATTCTTCAAAATTTGATATTTGGTTACGTATAACCCGCCACCAAATTCCTGCGTCTAATTCCAAATGTCTACCTATCCACTTCATATTGTCAGTGGGGTAGTATAACTCTTGTATTTCAGACAACTCCTTGAGGAATTCCATAGGGAATCTGTCCGTACCATTATATTTAAGGTCATTGTGGTTAGGTCCATTAATTCGGTTTAATATACCACACTCACCTTCCATTAACTGTCTCTGCAGTCTCTCCTGGTTTTCTCTTACTTTAGTCAAATGTCCTTTTAACTCTTCGATCCGCGTCGTCTTTTCTTTTGTAGTCTCGTCCAACTTCTGTTCTGTTGAACGTTGTCTACCATCAACTTCTTCCAACTTCTGTATAATGTTATTGTTTGTTCCGTCTTGCTCCTGTTGTTTCTGCCGTATGGTGTCATGTATCTCGGCCTTGAGTTCTTCGTGTTTCTTATTGGAATCCTTAACGTGAGCATCGAATTTATTATTAATCCTTTTAACGGTCGTTTGGGTAGTGTGTATCGCTACCATCCATTCTTGACGATCGTTCTCTCGTGTTTCTTGTATTTCTTCGTATTTCTTGTTTGCTTCTTCTCTCAAGTTTCTCACGATATCATCTTGTTTCTTCTGTAGTTCGTCGACCTTTCTTTCCCAGGCCTGCTGGTATTCACGTATCTCGGACCTTATTTGCGTAATCTCTTCCTTATGCTGGTCGAGCTTTTCATTTTGTTTTTCTAATTTCTCACTAATTAATTTGTTAATATTCTCTTCTTGTTTTCTGCTACTTTCTTCTAATTTCTCGCTAATTAATCTACTGTGTTCTTCTTTCTGCTTATCTAATTTTTCATTGGTTAATTGATTACTCTGTCGGATAAAATCCATCAACGTTTGTAGACTTATATCTTCTGGTTTTGATGTCTGTCCTCGCGCCCTATCTTCTGGATTCTCTACAGCGCTACTTGGTTCGCTAGGTGTAGTATTATCTTCTGTATTTACCGTACCTAACTGGTTATTAACGTCGAATTCTACGCTATCGGAATTGCTCGCCATTTTTGCCTTCCTACGCGTAATCATTCAAACTGACTTATAACACTAATACTTATCTTACTTGTAATTCTATAACGCTACTTTATCTACTTCTTCTACTGCCTGATCTTTGCCAAAGCTGTACGTTTTAACTATCTCTGTTACTACGTATCATGCCGTGCGGATGGGCGCCATTTTTATAATGAATATTATATAATACGATGATATCAAATCGATATAATTGATTTATAATGAATATTTTGATCTTGTATTACATTTATTTGCAATAGATAATATGTATTTACTTGCATTAACTGATTACTTTCATGCCGCGCGTTATGCAGCCATTTAACACAATGTATAACTATTCTGATTATTCATAAACACATACTTGATATCATTTACTAAATTAGTGTTGTCAATTCATTTACTTTAATTGAGCAAAAGAAACTCTTAAAATTCTACTTTATATTTCTTTCAAATTTTAAGTTAATATCTGGGGTGTATTTGATAATAATGAACGCATATATATGATCAACTTAAATTACTAGTTTATTTATCATTCACAACAATTATAATCGTACATATGATACGTCGCTGTACCTGAAATACATACATATTTTATAATAACAAATTCATGTTTTAATATATGCTGAAACAAAGAAAAACATACATACATATATAAATCAAATAATATAACAATTCATATTCTACTTATTAATGCGTTCATTAATCCCAGATAAGCTTTTGTTAATATATTTATTAATTACGTTTTAATTTCTGATTTATTCATTGCATTTCTTAATAATTTTCTCAGGGATGAATTCTTTGAAAGAATCAGGTCAGTAGAAGTAACTAAGTAGTAATGATTAAAATATTGGTTACTTGATTTATGAAATATCCATTAAGCGTTGGTGCAGTCAAGTTCCAGTGATGGAGATGTCATGGAGACACATGTCGTTGAATCCTGTTGTATCACAATCACTTACACGCACTCTTCCGATCACTCGCGTTGGCGTTGGTTTATGTGAATAATTGATGTTTAGTGTTCAATTAAATACGATGTATGTTGTGTGTTTCTTTTAACGTTAATGTACATGTCTAGTTCCACTTATCGCTGCTTTATCAAATGTTCATGTGATCTAATACTTTGTTTAATGTTTCATGTTCATTATGGTGTTAATAAGGTGTAGTAACACTATATTAAGTTCAACTGTTTAGTATATTATTTGTGTGGTGATATCTGTTCGTGTAACGATCTGATTGTTCACTTTGAATAATTCTTATCTAAGTTCGTTACGTCGCACTTCGAAATTCACTTCCGAAAAATTAGAATAAACTGTCTGAAAATTGCGTAACACTGTCTCTCGAACTTAAATGTATTACTTGAAAATTGATATAAGACTGAAGACACGTTTCGTACTTAAAGTAAACTGGTTGACGATTTGAGTAAAACTTATTAACTCTTAACTGTTGAAATAAGACTCTTCACTCCTGTCTTGGACAGATAGTTTTATTAACTCGTCCCTACTCAAAATTTTGTCTCTGGCGCTGTTCACGCCTACTTCATTTCGTGATTGGTCAGTTTTGAGTTTTCTTGGAATATTTTGTCCCACTATGTCAAGATCCTACGTCATAGTTCTTCCGATAGGTTTTTCGTTCCTGTTGCTATGGAAACACTCCTCTCTACCAGTTTTCTCTCTGGCCTTTGGCTTCTGATAGGTTCTTAGGCATCCCCCGATTTTGCTCTGACGAACGTTGACCCGTTTCGTAGAAACTATGGCTATTAGAAGCTTGTCCATCAACCTATTGTCTGAAGTAAACTCAGTGTTTCTCTAGATTGCCATTATCTGTACTTTCGGTCCAACTGACGTATTGTTCTATGTTATACCCCTTTTTTGTGGCTATTAATAATTTTGAACATCTGCTGGCTGGTGAAGTCACCCCAACTTTCCACTCGTAAATTCTGTCTGTCACTTAGACGATAACTCCAGCTGCGTAACATGACTTGAGTTTTTGTCCGATCTTAGCCCTCGTATTGTTTCTTAAAGTGCAGTGCATCCGTTCCATTGTAACGTAGAGTTACACTCTTATTGTCGTTTATCGTATACTGACGTAACATGGTCGAACATCTGCCACGATTCTCAGTACGAGTGTGAATGTCCTCGCCCAATTGTTACAGCAGTAGATAGCAATAATTCTGAACTAGACTTTCCCTGTCATCTTGTGCCACCAATTTCTATAGGTAGTTTGAGCTTAACGTCTTTCTATTGTCAAGCTAGCGACGCTACTCTGACATCTTCTCATTACGCTTTATTTATTGCGTCAACTATAAGTCGTTGACACCGCCTCGTGTGAACGCACTCCGTCGAGGTGAAAATTTAAGAAATTTTAAATTTTTTGCTCGTTACAGTGTCCTCAATTTTGATTTGACGATGTGACCTCAGGGAACAACTCAAATCCAAATTCTGCGCCCTGTACGTCGCCTCGCTATGTTCCTCTTCCTCAGGAAAGGATATTACATGAAAACCTACTTTTAAAGACTTATATTACAATTGGTGTACCCCCTTTTAGTTTTAATTGGGTCTCTGAATTATTGCTAGCTATTTGGGATGGCTGAACGCATTTCACATTATCGGATAAATACCTTATCTCCCTAATTACAAGATAAATCATAAATTCAATGGGCAATTAATTAATTTAATTAATTGAATAATCCTTTTACTTTCTAAAATATTATTCTCGCAATCTATTATCAAACAATCAATTGGTTTAACGTAACGCTTTACATAGAATCAGAGAAATCTCCTATACATATACATTTTGTGCAATACTAATAGTCCTACTAAAATCTTGTTCTTAAAATATTATTCAAAATTAGATTGGTAATTAACATATTCGCTACGTTAGTTGTAATTATTTTGATAATTTATACATACACGTAATACATTTTGTTAATGAGTTATCTACATCATTCTAGCATCATTTACAATCCTAGTCTATTAATTATATACATTCACTTTAACAGAGTTCATTTACGATATAGTTCTTTGAATAATATCACTCATTTGATTTTAAGTGTCCTATTTTTTCACTTTGTCCTAATAATCTATTACTATGTGAATCAAGTAATAATAACTAAAATGTCCCTTGTATTCACTAGAATATTTTATAAAATGTCACACAAAACGTTAAATCACCCTTATTATCTAACATTTAATTAGTGATTAATTAACTAAGTAAACTCTTATGTTACGTTTGACATTTAGAATACATAATTTTCTTGGTTAAGCCAGCTTGAATGAGATGAGCGCGTCAATTACCCTAACGCAGATGACTCATCACCATCAGCTAACTTATTATGGTATATTCTTCAATTTCCTCCTCTTCCTTCATCTTCAATTTTCTGGCTCATGATATTTTTTCATCTGTCTGGCATTGAACTTCCCACGGATTTTGCTTTCGTCATCGTTATCGACGAGTAGGTATGTAGCTTCTCCGAGAATTCGGTGTACTTTGTATGGTCCGCAGTACAGTTCGCAAAATTTTTCAATCCTTTTCTGGATCGCGTCCGATTGATAATAGATTCTGATTAATACCTTCTCACCAATTTTGAATTTTGTAATGGTCTTGGTTTCATTACACAACTTCGCTTGTTTTTCCCTCTTTTCTTTCATTTTGACGAATATTTGGTTATGGTCAGCTCCTTTAACTTGAAGTATGTCCTTGTTTAGGTATTTTTCCCAAACTCTGGTCGGTTTTTTTCCGAGCTGTGCCTCATAGGGTGTTACTTCTATAGTCTCGTGGTACGTCTCGTTAATGCAACTCTCTATGATTGGTACATAACGCGACCACTTTGTGTGTTGGTCACCGACAAAGATCCTAAATAAATTTCCAAGTTGTCTGTTGATTCTTTCAGCCAGATTCGCACATGGATTTCTTATCGCGGTAATCTTGGTTGAATATTTAATTCGTTTAACCCTTCTAACCATTTCCTAGAGGTAAATTGCGTTCCGTTGTCTGTGATAATTATTCTAGGAGATCCTAGCTCTTTACAATATTGATGTATTCTTCTTAATGTGGCTGCGGTCGTTGCCCTACGAAGTGTAAATAGTCGCACGTATTTCGTGAAGTTGTCTATCATGACAAACAAATACCTCACTCCAGCGGACGAAACAGGTAGTGGCCCATAATAATCAGCGCTCACTAGGTCACCCTTGCTTAACGGTATAATGGCTTTCGTTCCCCCGAACAGGTTTTTGTTGCCTGAGTCCTTCCTCCTCTGACAAGTGTCGCAGGTGCGTACGTAATTTTTCACCCTTTTCAACATACCGTCTATGGTAAAATGCTCCTGTAATAATTTTATACATTTATTAGCTCCAGGATGTCCATACATACGGTGTATTTCAGCAATTATTTCGCCGGATACGCTGTTCGGTATGTACAGTTTCCATTCCCGTCTACGTAATCTATATAATTTCTCATCGACGTATCTATAAAATTTATTTAATTCCTTATCTAAACACTTTTCCTTAATCTTATCTATAATCGTTTTAAGCTTAGTATCTTTAAATTGATACTTTCCAATATCCATAATGATCTTGCTTACCCTTCTATCCATCTTGATTGTCAGGTGATTAATTAAGTATTCGGACATATTGTCGCTAATTTCTTCTAACGTAGCATCTTCTGGGTTTCTGCTTAGTAGATCAGCAGAAATATTGTCCTTGCCCTTACAATGGACAATGTCGAATTTGTACTCTTGGATGCTTAAGATCCAGCGTGTAATTCGCGAGTTGTTTAAATGACATTTATTCATGAAAGTCAGTGCCTTATTATCTGTAATAATGGTTAAAGGTTGCCCTAATATGTATATACGGAATTTCTCAAGACATCGTACGATACTCAAGAGCTCCTTCTCCGTGGTGTAATAATTTCTTTCTGCACCCTTGAATGTCTTGCTGGTAAAAGCTATGACTCCAATTCTTCCTTCCTCATCCAGTTGATATAGTTGCCCGCCATATGCAAAGTTGCTGGCGTCACACTGCATATAGTATCTTTGGTTTATTCGAGGAAACTTCAAGATGACTGTTTCTACGAATAACCTTTTAACTTGTTGAAAGCATTCATTTAATTCCTGTGTCCAGGTAAATTTCTGTCCATTCCGTAATAATTCAAGTAATGGTTTAGTGGTCTCAGCGTATTTATCTGTAAAACGGTTGTAGAAATTTGTCAAACCCAAGAAACCTTTTAATTGCTTTTGGTTCCGAGGTGTTGGGAACTTCATAATGGCATCAATCTTCTCGTCCGTTGCTCGTATTCCTTGTGTAGTTAATCGATATCCAAGGTACGCACTTTCTCGCCTAAAGAATTGCGACTTCTCCAAATTGATGGTTAAATTCGCTTTTCTTAAGTTGGATAATAATAAATCTAAATGTAATAAATGCGTCTCTAAATCTCCTGAATAACATAGGCAATCGTCGACATAAATAATGGTATTTTCTTTAACTTCATCTTCCAATACTGTGTCCAATCCCCTGGTTAGTGCAGCAGAACTGGTACTCAGTCCAAACGGTGTAACTGTAAAACGATAACATTTGCCTTCGTACATAAAAGCGGTGAAGTTCCGGCACTCCGGCTTCAGTGGTACTTGCCAGAAACTGCTAGTTAAGTCTACGGTAGATAAATATTTCATCTCACAACATCTCGCCAAAATGTCGTTTATCGGTGGAGCACCCTCGTAGTCCGGGATAGTCACGCTGTTCACCTTCCTCGCATCCAAACACAATCGTACTCTACCGTCCTTCTTAATTACAGTAACAAGTGGGTTGATATATGCGCTGTTGCATCGCTCAATGACCCCATACCGTAACATTCTTTTAATCTCATCATCTACCTTCCCTTTGTATGCTAATGGGACAGGCCATCCTCTCTGGAAGTACGGTGTCCGGTCGGTGACTTGGAACTCGTGAACGTACCCTTCGATCCTTCCGGGGCACTCTCTGAATAAACTTCTATTCCTTACCAGAATCTCCCTTAATCTTTCCAACGTCCCTTTATCTCCGCAGTCAATGCTCTCTACTTTCTTATCAATGTTCCTTATGATCTCTTCTTCTTCTTCTTCGTCCACCACTTCTATATGCATCATTGGCACCATGCACGCCGCTTCGTCAGCCTCACTTCTTAACTCGACGATCCTTCTTCCCATGTCAATGAGACATCCTGTTTCTTGAAGAAAATTGATTCCTAATATACAAGGTTTTATTAAATCCGGTATGATGAGAAAAACACATTCATATTTAATTCCTTCGATATAAATATCGCATAATATTTGTTTTCTTATTAACTTTGATTTATTACCAACCGCGCTAACTATTGAAGTGTTAGTCATCGGTAATATTTCATAAGGTTTTATGTTATGTTTGTTTTGATTAAACCACGATTCGGACAATCCGGCAACAACGGATCCAGTGTCAAGCAACGCTTGTACAGTAACATTATTATTAAACTTTATATTTATTTCTGGGCACCTTATTATTCGTTGGGTAATCTCCTCGTCGTCATTACATAATAAATCGCTTCGTAAATCTGGTAGAATTATGTTGGTCTGGTAGTCATTCGTTTTATCGGCTATCTCCGTTAATGGGTAAAGGGATTTTTTTTCTTCTTCTTGTTGACGGACCCTCTTGGGTTCAGTGCCCGATGTACCGGCCGCTGTTTTTGTGAACTCCATTGTGTTGACCGCGCGTCGGTCCGCAGTACGATGTTGTTGTGTATTTACAGCTGGTCTGTCAACCCAGGCTTTCTTCTGTGCACCACTTGCTTTGTTCGAACCGCTTTCACTTTCCTTGTAGGAATTCCTCCCCTCGTTCGCCGTCACATAGTTTGACTCCCTATTATTTCTCGGTTGTATCTGTGTATATTCTATGATTAGAGATTCGAAATTTGGGATTGTCACAATTCCTCTCGTGACCACAGCGAGCTGAATCTCGCGCCCAAAGTGACGAGATATCTTACGTTTAAGTTGATTATCAGTCAGAGTAGGTGTTAACTGCCTACTCTCCAGCAATATGCGTTCAATATACTGAATTGCAGTAATCGGTCCACGCCAATCAAACCTACCATACTCCAAATGGTCCCGTATACTATCTTGTCGTTCTTGTCCCCAATATTTCTGTGAGAACGCTTCCTTGAATTCTTCAAAATTTGATATTTGGTTACGTATAACCCGCCACCAAATTCCTGCGTCTAATTCCAAATGTCTACCTATCCACTTCATATTGTCAGTGGGGTAGTATAACTCTTGTATTTCAGACAACTCCTTGAGGAATTCCATAGGGAATCTGTCCGTACCATTATATTTAAGGTCATTGTGGTTAGGTCCATTAATTCGGTTTAATATACCACACTCACCTTCCATTAACTGTCTCTGCAGTCTCTCCTGGTTTTCTCTTACTTTAGTCAAATGTCCTTTTAACTCTTCGATCCGCGTCGTCTTTTCTTTTGTAGTCTCGTCCAACTTCTGTTCTGTTGAACGTTGTCTACCATCAACTTCTTCCAACTTCTGTATAATGTTATTGTTTGTTCCGTCTTGCTCCTGTTGTTTCTGCCGTATGGTGTCATGTATCTCGGCCTTGAGTTCTTCGTGTTTCTTATTGGAATCCTTAACGTGAGCATCGAATTTATTATTAATCCTTTTAACGGTCGTTTGGGTAGTGTGTATCGCTACCATCCATTCTTGACGATCGTTCTCTCGTGTTTCTTGTATTTCTTCGTATTTCTTGTTTGCTTCTTCTCTCAAGTTTCTCACGATATCATCTTGTTTCTTCTGTAGTTCGTCGACCTTTCTTTCCCAGGCCTGCTGGTATTCACGTATCTCGGACCTTATTTGCGTAATCTCTTCCTTATGCTGGTCGAGCTTTTCATTTTGTTTTTCTAATTTCTCACTAATTAATTTGTTAATATTCTCTTCTTGTTTTCTGCTACTTTCTTCTAATTTCTCGCTAATTAATCTACTGTGTTCTTCTTTCTGCTTATCTAATTTTTCATTGGTTAATTGATTACTCTGTCGGATAAAATCCATCAACGTTTGTAGACTTATATCTTCTGGTTTTGATGTCTGTCCTCGCGCCCTATCTTCTGGATTCTCTACAGCGCTACTTGGTTCGCTAGGTGTAGTATTATCTTCTGTATTTACCGTACCTAACTGGTTATTAACGTCGAATTCTACGCTATCGGAATTGCTCGCCATTTTTGCCTTCCTACGCGTAATCATTCAAACTGACTTATAACACTAATACTTATCTTACTTGTAATTCTATAACGCTACTTTATCTACTTCTTCTACTGCCTGATCTTTGCCAAAGCTGTACGTTTTAACTATCTCTGTTACTACGTATCATGCCGTGCGGATGGGCGCCATTTTTATAATGAATATTATATAATACGATGATATCAAATCGATATAATTGATTTATAATGAATATTTTGATCTTGTATTACATTTATTTGCAATAGATAATATGTATTTACTTGCATTAACTGATTACTTTCATGCCGCGCGTTATGCAGCCATTTAACACAATGTATAACTATTCTGATTATTCATAAACACATACTTGATATCATTTACTAAATTAGTGTTGTCAATTCATTTACTTTAATTGAGCAAAAGAAACTCTTAAAATTCTACTTTATATTTCTTTCAAATTTTAAGTTAATATCTGGGGTGTATTTGATAATAATGAACGCATATATATGATCAACTTAAATTACTAGTTTATTTATCATTCACAACAATTATAATCGTACATATGATACGTCGCTGTACCTGAAATACATACATATTTTATAATAACAAATTCATGTTTTAATATATGCTGAAACAAAGAAAAACATACATACATATATAAATCAAATAATATAACAATTCATATTCTACTTATTAATGCGTTCATTAATCCCAGATAAGCTTTTGTTAATATATTTATTAATTACGTTTTAATTTCTGATTTATTCATTGCATTTCTTAATAATTTTCTCAGGGATGAATTCTTTGAAAGAATCAGGTCAGTAGAAGTAACTAAGTAGTAATGATTAAAATATTGGTTACTTGATTTATGAAATATCCATTAAGCGTTGGTGCAGTCAAGTTCCAGTGATGGAGATGTCATGGAGACACATGTCGTTGAATCCTGTTGTATCACAATCACTTACACGCACTCTTCCGATCACTCGCGTTGGCGTTGGTTTATGTGAATAATTGATGTTTAGTGTTCAATTAAATACGATGTATGTTGTGTGTTTCTTTTAACGTTAATGTACATGTCTAGTTCCACTTATCGCTGCTTTATCAAATGTTCATGTGATCTAATACTTTGTTTAATGTTTCATGTTCATTATGGTGTTAATAAGGTGTAGTAACACTATATTAAGTTCAACTGTTTAGTATATTATTTGTGTGGTGATATCTGTTCGTGTAACGATCTGATTGTTCACTTTGAATAATTCTTATCTAAGTTCGTTACGTCGCACTTCGAAATTCACTTCCGAAAAATTAGAATAAACTGTCTGAAAATTGCGTAACACTGTCTCTCGAACTTAAATGTATTACTTGAAAATTGATATAAGACTGAAGACACGTTTCGTACTTAAAGTAAACTGGTTGACGATTTGAGTAAAACTTATTAACTCTTAACTGTTGAAATAAGACTCTTCACTCCTGTCTTGGACAGATAGTTTTATTAACTCGTCCCTACTCAAAATTTTGTCTCTGGCGCTGTTCACGCCTACTTCATTTCGTGATTGGTCAGTTTTGAGTTTTCTTGGAATATTTTGTCCCACTATGTCAAGATCCTACGTCATAGTTCTTCCGATAGGTTTTTCGTTCCTGTTGCTATGGAAACACTCCTCTCTACCAGTTTTCTCTCTGGCCTTTGGCTTCTGATAGGTTCTTAGGCATCCCCCGATTTTGCTCTGACGAACGTTGACCCGTTTCGTAGAAACTATGGCTATTAGAAGCTTGTCCATCAACCTATTGTCTGAAGTAAACTCAGTGTTTCTCTAGATTGCCATTATCTGTACTTTCGGTCCAACTGACGTATTGTTCTATGTTATACCCCTTTTTTGTGGCTATTAATAATTTTGAACATCTGCTGGCTGGTGAAGTCACCCCAACTTTCCACTCGTAAATTCTGTCTGTCACTTAGACGATAACTCCAGCTGCGTAACATGACTTGAGTTTTTGTCCGATCTTAGCCCTCGTATTGTTTCTTAAAGTGCAGTGCATCCGTTCCATTGTAACGTAGAGTTACACTCTTATTGTCGTTTATCGTATACTGACGTAACATGGTCGAACATCTGCCACGATTCTCAGTACGAGTGTGAATGTCCTCGCCCAATTGTTACAGCAGTAGATAGCAATAATTCTGAACTAGACTTTCCCTGTCATCTTGTGCCACCAATTTCTATAGGTAGTTTGAGCTTAACGTCTTTCTATTGTCAAGCTAGCGACGCTACTCTGACATCTTCTCATTACGCTTTATTTATTGCGTCAACTATAAGTCGTTGACACCGCCTCGTGTGAACGCACTCCGTCGAGGTGAAAATTTAAGAAATTTTAAATTTTTTGCTCGTTACAGTGTCCTCAATTTTGATTTGACGATGTGACCTCAGGGAACAACTCAAATCCAAATTCTGCGCCCTGTACGTCGCCTCGCTATGTTCCTCTTCCTCAGGAAAGGATATTACATGAAAACCTACTTTTAAAGACTTATATTACAATTGGTGTACCCCCTTTTAGTTTTAATTGGGTCTCTGAATTATTGCTAGCTATTTGGGATGGCTGAACGCATTTCACATTATCGGATAAATACCTTATCTCCCTAATTACAAGATAAATCATAAATTCAATGGGCAATTAATTAATTTAATTAATTGAATAATCCTTTTACTTTCTAAAATATTATTCTCGCAATCTATTATCAAACAATCAATTGGTTTAACGTAACGCTTTACATAGAATCAGAGAAATCTCCTATACATATACATTTTGTGCAATACTAATAGTCCTACTAAAATCTTGTTCTTAAAATATTATTCAAAATTAGATTGGTAATTAACATATTCGCTACGTTAGTTGTAATTATTTTGATAATTTATACATACACGTAATACATTTTGTTAATGAGTTATCTACATCATTCTAGCATCATTTACAATCCTAGTCTATTAATTATATACATTCACTTTAACAGAGTTCATTTACGATATAGTTCTTTGAATAATATCACTCATTTGATTTTAAGTGTCCTATTTTTTCACTTTGTCCTAATAATCTATTACTATGTGAATCAAGTAATAATAACTAAAATGTCCCTTGTATTCACTAGAATATTTTATAAAATGTCACACAAAACGTTAAATCACCCTTATTATCTAACATTTAATTAGTGATTAATTAACTAAGTAAACTCTTATGTTACGTTTGACATTTAGAATACATAATTTTCTTGGTTAAGCCAGCTTGAATGAGATGAGCGCGTCAATTACCCTAACGCAGATGACTCATCACCATCAGCTAACTTATTATGGTATATTCTTCAATTTCCTCCTCTTCCTTCATCTTCAATTTTCTGGCTCATGATATTTTTTCATCTGTCTGGCATTGAACTTCCCACGGATTTTGCTTTCGTCATCGTTATCGACGAGTAGGTATGTAGCTTCTCCGAGAATTCGGTGTACTTTGTATGGTCCGCAGTACAGTTCGCAAAATTTTTCAATCCTTTTCTGGATCGCGTCCGATTGATAATAGATTCTGATTAATACCTTCTCACCAATTTTGAATTTTGTAATGGTCTTGGTTTCATTACACAACTTCGCTTGTTTTTCCCTCTTTTCTTTCATTTTGACGAATATTTGGTTATGGTCAGCTCCTTTAACTTGAAGTATGTCCTTGTTTAGGTATTTTTCCCAAACTCTGGTCGGTTTTTTTCCGAGCTGTGCCTCATAGGGTGTTACTTCTATAGTCTCGTGGTACGTCTCGTTAATGCAACTCTCTATGATTGGTACATAACGCGACCACTTTGTGTGTTGGTCACCGACAAAGATCCTAAATAAATTTCCAAGTTGTCTGTTGATTCTTTCAGCCAGATTCGCACATGGATTTCTTATCGCGGTAATCTTGGTTGAATATTTAATTCGTTTAACCCTTCTAACCATTTCCTAGAGGTAAATTGCGTTCCGTTGTCTGTGATAATTATTCTAGGAGATCCTAGCTCTTTACAATATTGATGTATTCTTCTTAATGTGGCTGCGGTCGTTGCCCTACGAAGTGTAAATAGTCGCACGTATTTCGTGAAGTTGTCTATCATGACAAACAAATACCTCACTCCAGCGGACGAAACAGGTAGTGGCCCATAATAATCAGCGCTCACTAGGTCACCCTTGCTTAACGGTATAATGGCTTTCGTTCCCCCGAACAGGTTTTTGTTGCCTGAGTCCTTCCTCCTCTGACAAGTGTCGCAGGTGCGTACGTAATTTTTCACCCTTTTCAACATACCGTCTATGGTAAAATGCTCCTGTAATAATTTTATACATTTATTAGCTCCAGGATGTCCATACATACGGTGTATTTCAGCAATTATTTCGCCGGATACGCTGTTCGGTATGTACAGTTTCCATTCCCGTCTACGTAATCTATATAATTTCTCATCGACGTATCTATAAAATTTATTTAATTCCTTATCTAAACACTTTTCCTTAATCTTATCTATAATCGTTTTAAGCTTAGTATCTTTAAATTGATACTTTCCAATATCCATAATGATCTTGCTTACCCTTCTATCCATCTTGATTGTCAGGTGATTAATTAAGTATTCGGACATATTGTCGCTAATTTCTTCTAACGTAGCATCTTCTGGGTTTCTGCTTAGTAGATCAGCAGAAATATTGTCCTTGCCCTTACAATGGACAATGTCGAATTTGTACTCTTGGATGCTTAAGATCCAGCGTGTAATTCGCGAGTTGTTTAAATGACATTTATTCATGAAAGTCAGTGCCTTATTATCTGTAATAATGGTTAAAGGTTGCCCTAATATGTATATACGGAATTTCTCAAGACATCGTACGATACTCAAGAGCTCCTTCTCCGTGGTGTAATAATTTCTTTCTGCACCCTTGAATGTCTTGCTGGTAAAAGCTATGACTCCAATTCTTCCTTCCTCATCCAGTTGATATAGTTGCCCGCCATATGCAAAGTTGCTGGCGTCACACTGCATATAGTATCTTTGGTTTATTCGAGGAAACTTCAAGATGACTGTTTCTACGAATAACCTTTTAACTTGTTGAAAGCATTCATTTAATTCCTGTGTCCAGGTAAATTTCTGTCCATTCCGTAATAATTCAAGTAATGGTTTAGTGGTCTCAGCGTATTTATCTGTAAAACGGTTGTAGAAATTTGTCAAACCCAAGAAACCTTTTAATTGCTTTTGGTTCCGAGGTGTTGGGAACTTCATAATGGCATCAATCTTCTCGTCCGTTGCTCGTATTCCTTGTGTAGTTAATCGATATCCAAGGTACGCACTTTCTCGCCTAAAGAATTGCGACTTCTCCAAATTGATGGTTAAATTCGCTTTTCTTAAGTTGGATAATAATAAATCTAAATGTAATAAATGCGTCTCTAAATCTCCTGAATAACATAGGCAATCGTCGACATAAATAATGGTATTTTCTTTAACTTCATCTTCCAATACTGTGTCCAATCCCCTGGTTAGTGCAGCAGAACTGGTACTCAGTCCAAACGGTGTAACTGTAAAACGATAACATTTGCCTTCGTACATAAAAGCGGTGAAGTTCCGGCACTCCGGCTTCAGTGGTACTTGCCAGAAACTGCTAGTTAAGTCTACGGTAGATAAATATTTCATCTCACAACATCTCGCCAAAATGTCGTTTATCGGTGGAGCACCCTCGTAGTCCGGGATAGTCACGCTGTTCACCTTCCTCGCATCCAAACACAATCGTACTCTACCGTCCTTCTTAATTACAGTAACAAGTGGGTTGATATATGCGCTGTTGCATCGCTCAATGACCCCATACCGTAACATTCTTTTAATCTCATCATCTACCTTCCCTTTGTATGCTAATGGGACAGGCCATCCTCTCTGGAAGTACGGTGTCCGGTCGGTGACTTGGAACTCGTGAACGTACCCTTCGATCCTTCCGGGGCACTCTCTGAATAAACTTCTATTCCTTACCAGAATCTCCCTTAATCTTTCCAACGTCCCTTTATCTCCGCAGTCAATGCTCTCTACTTTCTTATCAATGTTCCTTATGATCTCTTCTTCTTCTTCTTCGTCCACCACTTCTATATGCATCATTGGCACCATGCACGCCGCTTCGTCAGCCTCACTTCTTAACTCGACGATCCTTCTTCCCATGTCAATGAGACATCCTGTTTCTTGAAGAAAATTGATTCCTAATATACAAGGTTTTATTAAATCCGGTATGATGAGAAAAACACATTCATATTTAATTCCTTCGATATAAATATCGCATAATATTTGTTTTCTTATTAACTTTGATTTATTACCAACCGCGCTAACTATTGAAGTGTTAGTCATCGGTAATATTTCATAAGGTTTTATGTTATGTTTGTTTTGATTAAACCACGATTCGGACAATCCGGCAACAACGGATCCAGTGTCAAGCAACGCTTGTACAGTAACATTATTATTAAACTTTATATTTATTTCTGGGCACCTTATTATTCGTTGGGTAATCTCCTCGTCGTCATTACATAATAAATCGCTTCGTAAATCTGGTAGAATTATGTTGGTCTGGTAGTCATTCGTTTTATCGGCTATCTCCGTTAATGGGTAAAGGGATTTTTTTTCTTCTTCTTGTTGACGGACCCTCTTGGGTTCAGTGCCCGATGTACCGGCCGCTGTTTTTGTGAACTCCATTGTGTTGACCGCGCGTCGGTCCGCAGTACGATGTTGTTGTGTATTTACAGCTGGTCTGTCAACCCAGGCTTTCTTCTGTGCACCACTTGCTTTGTTCGAACCGCTTTCACTTTCCTTGTAGGAATTCCTCCCCTCGTTCGCCGTCACATAGTTTGACTCCCTATTATTTCTCGGTTGTATCTGTGTATATTCTATGATTAGAGATTCGAAATTTGGGATTGTCACAATTCCTCTCGTGACCACAGCGAGCTGAATCTCGCGCCCAAAGTGACGAGATATCTTACGTTTAAGTTGATTATCAGTCAGAGTAGGTGTTAACTGCCTACTCTCCAGCAATATGCGTTCAATATACTGAATTGCAGTAATCGGTCCACGCCAATCAAACCTACCATACTCCAAATGGTCCCGTATACTATCTTGTCGTTCTTGTCCCCAATATTTCTGTGAGAACGCTTCCTTGAATTCTTCAAAATTTGATATTTGGTTACGTATAACCCGCCACCAAATTCCTGCGTCTAATTCCAAATGTCTACCTATCCACTTCATATTGTCAGTGGGGTAGTATAACTCTTGTATTTCAGACAACTCCTTGAGGAATTCCATAGGGAATCTGTCCGTACCATTATATTTAAGGTCATTGTGGTTAGGTCCATTAATTCGGTTTAATATACCACACTCACCTTCCATTAACTGTCTCTGCAGTCTCTCCTGGTTTTCTCTTACTTTAGTCAAATGTCCTTTTAACTCTTCGATCCGCGTCGTCTTTTCTTTTGTAGTCTCGTCCAACTTCTGTTCTGTTGAACGTTGTCTACCATCAACTTCTTCCAACTTCTGTATAATGTTATTGTTTGTTCCGTCTTGCTCCTGTTGTTTCTGCCGTATGGTGTCATGTATCTCGGCCTTGAGTTCTTCGTGTTTCTTATTGGAATCCTTAACGTGAGCATCGAATTTATTATTAATCCTTTTAACGGTCGTTTGGGTAGTGTGTATCGCTACCATCCATTCTTGACGATCGTTCTCTCGTGTTTCTTGTATTTCTTCGTATTTCTTGTTTGCTTCTTCTCTCAAGTTTCTCACGATATCATCTTGTTTCTTCTGTAGTTCGTCGACCTTTCTTTCCCAGGCCTGCTGGTATTCACGTATCTCGGACCTTATTTGCGTAATCTCTTCCTTATGCTGGTCGAGCTTTTCATTTTGTTTTTCTAATTTCTCACTAATTAATTTGTTAATATTCTCTTCTTGTTTTCTGCTACTTTCTTCTAATTTCTCGCTAATTAATCTACTGTGTTCTTCTTTCTGCTTATCTAATTTTTCATTGGTTAATTGATTACTCTGTCGGATAAAATCCATCAACGTTTGTAGACTTATATCTTCTGGTTTTGATGTCTGTCCTCGCGCCCTATCTTCTGGATTCTCTACAGCGCTACTTGGTTCGCTAGGTGTAGTATTATCTTCTGTATTTACCGTACCTAACTGGTTATTAACGTCGAATTCTACGCTATCGGAATTGCTCGCCATTTTTGCCTTCCTACGCGTAATCATTCAAACTGACTTATAACACTAATACTTATCTTACTTGTAATTCTATAACGCTACTTTATCTACTTCTTCTACTGCCTGATCTTTGCCAAAGCTGTACGTTTTAACTATCTCTGTTACTACGTATCATGCCGTGCGGATGGGCGCCATTTTTATAATGAATATTATATAATACGATGATATCAAATCGATATAATTGATTTATAATGAATATTTTGATCTTGTATTACATTTATTTGCAATAGATAATATGTATTTACTTGCATTAACTGATTACTTTCATGCCGCGCGTTATGCAGCCATTTAACACAATGTATAACTATTCTGATTATTCATAAACACATACTTGATATCATTTACTAAATTAGTGTTGTCAATTCATTTACTTTAATTGAGCAAAAGAAACTCTTAAAATTCTACTTTATATTTCTTTCAAATTTTAAGTTAATATCTGGGGTGTATTTGATAATAATGAACGCATATATATGATCAACTTAAATTACTAGTTTATTTATCATTCACAACAATTATAATCGTACATATGATACGTCGCTGTACCTGAAATACATACATATTTTATAATAACAAATTCATGTTTTAATATATGCTGAAACAAAGAAAAACATACATACATATATAAATCAAATAATATAACAATTCATATTCTACTTATTAATGCGTTCATTAATCCCAGATAAGCTTTTGTTAATATATTTATTAATTACGTTTTAATTTCTGATTTATTCATTGCATTTCTTAATAATTTTCTCAGGGATGAATTCTTTGAAAGAATCAGGTCAGTAGAAGTAACTAAGTAGTAATGATTAAAATATTGGTTACTTGATTTATGAAATATCCATTAAGCGTTGGTGCAGTCAAGTTCCAGTGATGGAGATGTCATGGAGACACATGTCGTTGAATCCTGTTGTATCACAATCACTTACACGCACTCTTCCGATCACTCGCGTTGGCGTTGGTTTATGTGAATAATTGATGTTTAGTGTTCAATTAAATACGATGTATGTTGTGTGTTTCTTTTAACGTTAATGTACATGTCTAGTTCCACTTATCGCTGCTTTATCAAATGTTCATGTGATCTAATACTTTGTTTAATGTTTCATGTTCATTATGGTGTTAATAAGGTGTAGTAACACTATATTAAGTTCAACTGTTTAGTGTATTATTTGTGTGGTGATATCTGTTCGTGTAACGATCTGATTGTTCACTTTGAATAATTCTTATCTAAGTTCGTTACGTCGCACTTCGAAATTCACTTCCGAAAAATTAGAATAAACTGTCTGAAAATTGCGTAACACTGTCTCTCGAACTTAAATGTATTACTTGAAAATTGATATAAGACTGAAGACACGTTTCGTACTTAAAGTAAACTGGTTGACGATTTGAGTAAAACTTATTAACTCTTAACTGTTGAAATAAGACTCTTCACTCCTGTCTTGGACAGATAGTTTTATTAACTCGTCCCTACTCAAAATTTTGTCTCTGGCGCTGTTCACGCCTACTTCATTTCGTGATTGGTCAGTTTTGAGTTTTCTTGGAATATTTTGTCCCACTATGTCAAGATCCTACGTCATAGTTCTTCCGATAGGTTTTTCGTTCCTGTTGCTATGGAAACACTCCTCTCTACCAGTTTTCTCTCTGGCCTTTGGCTTCTGATAGGTTCTTAGGCATCCCCCGATTTTGCTCTGACGAACGTTGACCCGTTTCGTAGAAACTATGGCTATTAGAAGCTTGTCCATCAACCTATTGTCTGAAGTAAACTCAGTGTTTCTCTAGATTGCCATTATCTGTACTTTCGGTCCAACTGACGTATTGTTCTATGTTATACCCCTTTTTTGTGGCTATTAATAATTTTGAACATCTGCTGGCTGGTGAAGTCACCCCAACTTTCCACTCGTAAATTCTGTCTGTCACTTAGACGATAACTCCAGCTGCGTAACATGACTTGAGTTTTTGTCCGATCTTAGCCCTCGTATTGTTTCTTAAAGTGCAGTGCATCCGTTCCATTGTAACGTAGAGTTACACTCTTATTGTCGTTTATCGTATACTGACGTAACATGGTCGAACATCTGCCACGATTCTCAGTACGAGTGTGAATGTCCTCGCCCAATTGTTACAGCAGTAGATAGCAATAATTCTGAACTAGACTTTCCCTGTCATCTTGTGCCACCAATTTCTATAGGTAGTTTGAGCTTAACGTCTTTCTATTGTCAAGCTAGCGACGCTACTCTGACATCTTCTCATTACGCTTTATTTATTGCGTCAACTATAAGTCGTTGACACCGCCTCGTGTGAACGCACTCCGTCGAGGTGAAAATTTAAGAAATTTTAAATTTTTTGCTCGTTACAGTGTCCTCAATTTTGATTTGACGATGTGACCTCAGGGAACAACTCAAATCCAAATTCTGCGCCCTGTACGTCGCCTCGCTATGTTCCTCTTCCTCAGGAAAGGATATTACATGAAAACCTACTTTTAAAGACTTATATTACAATTGGTGTACCCCCTTTTAGTTTTAATTGGGTCTCTGAATTATTGCTAGCTATTTGGGATGGCTGAACGCATTTCACATTATCGGATAAATACCTTACCTCCCTAATTACAAGATAAATCATAAATTCAATGGGCAATTAATTAATTTAATTAATTGAATAATCCTTTTACTTTCTAAAATATTATTCTCGCAATCTATTATCAAACAATCAATTGGTTTAACGTAACGCTTTACATAGAATCAGAGAAATCTCCTATACATATACATTTTGTGCAATACTAATAGTCCTACTAAAATCTTGTTCTTAAAATATTATTCAAAATTAGATTGGTAATTAACATATTCGCTACGTTAGTTGTAATTATTTTGATAATTTATACATACACGTAATACATTTTGTTAATGAGTTATCTACATCATTCTAGCATCATTTACAATCCTAGTCTATTAATTATATACATTCACTTTAACAGAGTTCATTTACGATATAGTTCTTTGAATAATATCACTCATTTGATTTTAAGTGTCCTATTTTTTCACTTTGTCCTAATAATCTATTACTATGTGAATCAAGTAATAATAACTAAAATGTCCCTTGTATTCACTAGAATATTTTATAAAATGTCACACAAAACGTTAAATCACCCTTATTATCTAACATTTAATTAGTGATTAATTAACTAAGTAAACTCTTATGTTACGTTTGACATTTAGAATACATAATTTTCTTGGTTAAGCCAGCTTGAATGAGATGAGCGCGTCAATTACCCTAACGCAGATGACTCATCACCATCAGCTAACTTATTATGGTATATTCTTCAATTTCCTCCTCTTCCTTCATTTTCAATTTTCTGGCTCATGATATTTTTTCATCTGTCTGGCATTGAACTTCCCACGGATTTTGCTTTCGTCATCGTTATCGACGAGTAGGTATGTAGCTTCTCCGAGAATTCGGTGTACTTTGTATGGTCCGCAGTACAGTTCGCAAAATTTTTCAATCCTTTTCTGGATCGCGTCCGATTGATAATAGATTCTGATTAATACCTTCTCACCAATTTTGAATTTTGTAATGGTCTTGGTTTCATTACACAACTTCGCTTGTTTTTCCCTCTTTTCTTTCATTTTGACGAATATTTGGTTATGGTCAGCTCCTTTAACTTGAAGTATGTCCTTGTTTAGGTATTTTTCCCAAACTCTGGTCGGTTTTTTTCCGAGCTGTGCCTCATAGGGTGTTACTTCTATAGTCTCGTGGTACGTCTCGTTAATGCAACTCTCTATGATTGGTACATAACGCGACCACTTTGTGTGTTGGTCACCGACAAAGATCCTAAATAAATTTCCAAGTTGTCTGTTGATTCTTTCAGCCAGATTCGCACATGGATTTCTTATCGCGGTAATCTTGGTTGAATATTTAATTCGTTTAACCCTTCTAACCATTTCCTAGAGGTAAATTGCGTTCCGTTGTCTGTGATAATTATTCTAGGAGATCCTAGCTCTTTACAATATTGATGTATTCTTCTTAATGTGGCTGCGGTCGTTGCCCTACGAAGTGTAAATAGTCGCACGTATTTCGTGAAGTTGTCTATCATGACAAACAAATACCTCACTCCAGCGGACGAAACAGGTAGTGGCCCATAATAATCAGCGCTCACTAGGTCACCCTTGCTTAACGGTATAATGGCTTTCGTTCCCCCGAACAGGTTTTTGTTGCCTGAGTCCTTCCTCCTCTGACAAGTGTCGCAGGTGCGTACGTAATTTTTCACCCTTTTCAACATACCGTCTATGGTAAAATGCTCCTGTAATAATTTTATACATTTATTAGCTCCAGGATGTCCATACATACGGTGTATTTCAGCAATTATTTCGCCGGATACGCTGTTCGGTATGTACAGTTTCCATTCCCGTCTACGTAATCTATATAATTTCTCATCGACGTATCTATAAAATTTATTTAATTCCTTATCTAAACACTTTTCCTTAATCTTATCTATAATAGTTTTAAGCTTAGTATCTTTAAATTGATACTTTCCAATATCCATAATGATCTTGCTTACCCTTCTATCCATCTTGATTGTCAGGTGATTAATTAAGTATTCGGACATATTGTCGCTAATTTCTTCTAACGTAGCATCTTCTGGGTTTCTGCTTAGTAGATCAGCAGAAATATTGTCCTTGCCCTTACAATGGACAATGTCGAATTTGTACTCTTGGATGCTTAAGATCCAGCGTGTAATTCGCGAGTTGTTTAAATGACATTTATTCATGAAAGTCAGTGCCTTATTATCTGTAATAATGGTTAAAGGTTGCCCTAATATGTATATACGGAATTTCTCAAGACATCGTACGATACTCAAGAGCTCCTTCTCCGTGGTGTAATAATTTCTTTCTGCACCCTTGAATGTCTTGCTGGTAAAAGCTATGACTCCAATTCTTCCTTCCTCATCCAGTTGATATAGTTGCCCGCCATATGCAAAGTTGCTGGCGTCACACTGCATATAGTATCTTTGGTTTATTCGAGGAAACTTCAAGATGACTGTTTCTACGAATAACCTTTTAACTTGTTGAAAGCATTCATTTAATTCCTGTGTCCAGGTAAATTTCTGTCCATTCCGTAATAATTCAAGTAATGGTTTAGTGGTCTCAGCGTATTTATCTGTAAAACGGTTGTAGAAATTTGTCAAACCCAAGAAACCTTTTAATTGCTTTTGGTTCCGAGGTGTTGGGAACTTCATAATGGCATCAATCTTCTCGTCCGTTGCTCGTATTCCTTGTGTAGTTAATCGATATCCAAGGTACGCACTTTCTCGCCTAAAGAATTGCGACTTCTCCAAATTGATGGTTAAATTCGCTTTTCTTAAGTTGGATAATAATAAATCTAAATGTAATAAATGCGTCTCTAAATCTCCTGAATAACATAGGCAATCGTCGACATAAATAATGGTATTTTCTTTAACTTCATCTTCCAATACTGTGTCCAATCCCCTGGTTAGTGCAGCAGAACTGGTACTCAGTCCAAACGGTGTAACTGTAAAACGATAACATTTGCCTTCGTACATAAAAGCGGTGAAGTTCCGGCACTCCGGCTTCAGTGGTACTTGCCAGAAACTGCTAGTTAAGTCTACGGTAGATAAATATTTCATCTCACAACATCTCGCCAAAATGTCGTTTATCGGTGGAGCACCCTCGTAGTCCGGGATAGTCACGCTGTTCACCTTCCTCGCATCCAAACACAATCGTACTCTACCGTCCTTCTTAATTACAGTAACAAGTGGGTTGATATATGCGCTGTTGCATCGCTCAATGACCCCATACCGTAACATTCTTTTAATCTCATCATCTACCTTCCCTTTGTATGCTAATGGGACAGGCCATCCTCTCTGGAAGTACGGTGTCCGGTCGGTGACTTGGAACTCGTGAACGTACCCTTCGATCCTTCCGGGGCACTCTCTGAATAAACTTCTATTCCTTACCAGAATCTCCCTTAATCTTTCCAACGTCCCTTTATCTCCGCAGTCAATGCTCTCTACTTTCTTATCAATGTTCCTTATGATCTCTTCTTCTTCTTCTTCGTCCACCACTTCTATATGCATCATTGGCACCATGCACGCCGCTTCGTCAGCCTCACTTCTTAACTCGACGATCCTTCTTCCCATGTCAATGAGACATCCTGTTTCTTGAAGAAAATTGATTCCTAATATACAAGGTTTTATTAAATCCGGTATGATGAGAAAAACACATTCATATTTAATTCCTTCGATATAAATATCGCATAATATTTGTTTTCTTATTAACTTTGATTTATTACCAACCGCGCTAACTATTGAAGTGTTAGTCATCGGTAATATTTCATAAGGTTTTATGTTATGTTTGTTTTGATTAAACCACGATTCGGACAATCCGGCAACAACGGATCCAGTGTCAAGCAACGCTTGTACAGTAACATTATTATTAAACTTTATATTTATTTCTGGGCACCTTATTATTCGTTGGGTAATCTCCTCGTCGTCATTACATAATAAATCGCTTCGTAAATCTGGTAGAATTATGTTGGTCTGGTAGTCATTCGTTTTATCGGCTATCTCCGTTAATGGGTAAAGGGATTTTTTTTCTTCTTCTTGTTGACGGACCCTCTTGGGTTCAGTGCCCGATGTACCGGCCGCTGTTTTTGTGAACTCCATTGTGTTGACCGCGCGTCGGTCCGCAGTACGATGTTGTTGTGTATTTACAGCTGGTCTGTCAACCCAGGCTTTCTTCTGTGCACCACTTGCTTTGTTCGAACCGCTTTCACTTTCCTTGTAGGAATTCCTCCCCTCGTTCGCCGTCACATAGTTTGACTCCCTATTATTTCTCGGTTGTATCTGTGTATATTCTATGATTAGAGATTCGAAATTTGGGATTGTCACAATTCCTCTCGTGACCACAGCGAGCTGAATCTCGCGCCCAAAGTGACGAGATATCTTACGTTTAAGTTGATTATCAGTCAGAGTAGGTGTTAACTGCCTACTCTCCAGCAATATGCGTTCAATATACTGAATTGCAGTAATCGGTCCACGCCAATCAAACCTACCATACTCCAAATGGTCCCGTATACTATCTTGTCGTTCTTGTCCCCAATATTTCTGTGAGAACGCTTCCTTGAATTCTTCAAAATTTGATATTTGGTTACGTATAACCCGCCACCAAATTCCTGCGTCTAATTCCAAATGTCTACCTATCCACTTCATATTGTCAGTGGGGTAGTATAACTCTTGTATTTCAGACAACTCCTTGAGGAATTCCATAGGGAATCTGTCCGTACCATTATATTTAAGGTCATTGTGGTTAGGTCCATTAATTCGGTTTAATATACCACACTCACCTTCCATTAACTGTCTCTGCAGTCTCTCCTGGTTTTCTCTTACTTTAGTCAAATGTCCTTTTAACTCTTCGATCCGCGTCGTCTTTTCTTTTGTAGTCTCGTCCAACTTCTGTTCTGTTGAACGTTGTCTACCATCAACTTCTTCCAACTTCTGTATAATGTTATTGTTTGTTCCGTCTTGCTCCTGTTGTTTCTGCCGTATGGTGTCATGTATCTCGGCCTTGAGTTCTTCGTGTTTCTTATTGGAATCCTTAACGTGAGCATCGAATTTATTATTAATCCTTTTAACGGTCGTTTGGGTAGTGTGTATCGCTACCATCCATTCTTGACGATCGTTCTCTCGTGTTTCTTGTATTTCTTCGTATTTCTTGTTTGCTTCTTCTCTCAAGTTTCTCACGATATCATCTTGTTTCTTCTGTAGTTCGTCGACCTTTCTTTCCCAGGCCTGCTGGTATTCACGTATCTCGGACCTTATTTGCGTAATCTCTTCCTTATGCTGGTCGAGCTTTTCATTTTGTTTTTCTAATTTCTCACTAATTAATTTGTTAATATTCTCTTCTTGTTTTCTGCTACTTTCTTCTAATTTCTCGCTAATTAATCTACTGTGTTCTTCTTTCTGCTTATCTAATTTTTCATTGGTTAATTGATTACTCTGTCGGATAAAATCCATCAACGTTTGTAGACTTATATCTTCTGGTTTTGATGTCTGTCCTCGCGCCCTATCTTCTGGATTCTCTACAGCGCTACTTGGTTCGCTAGGTGTAGTATTATCTTCTGTATTTACCGTACCTAACTGGTTATTAACGTCGAATTCTACGCTATCGGAATTGCTCGCCATTTTTGCCTTCCTACGCGTAATCATTCAAACTGACTTATAACACTAATACTTATCTTACTTGTAATTCTATAACGCTACTTTATCTACTTCTTCTACTGCCTGATCTTTGCCAAAGCTGTACGTTTTAACTATCTCTGTTACTACGTATCATGCCGTGCGGATGGGCGCCATTTTTATAATGAATATTATATAATACGATGATATCAAATCGATATAATTGATTTATAATGAATATTTTGATCTTGTATTACATTTATTTGCAATAGATAATATGTATTTACTTGCATTAACTGATTACTTTCATGCCGCGCGTTATGCAGCCATTTAACACAATGTATAACTATTCTGATTATTCATAAACACATACTTGATATCATTTACTAAATTAGTGTTGTCAATTCATTTACTTTAATTGAGCAAAAGAAACTCTTAAAATTCTACTTTATATTTCTTTCAAATTTTAAGTTAATATCTGGGGTGTATTTGATAATAATGAACGCATATATATGATCAACTTAAATTACTAGTTTATTTATCATTCACAACAATTATAATCGTACATATGATACGTCGCTGTACCTGAAATACATACATATTTTATAATAACAAATTCATGTTTTAATATATGCTGAAACAAAGAAAAACATACATACATATATAAATCAAATAATATAACAATTCATATTCTACTTATTAATGCGTTCATTAATCCCAGATAAGCTTTTGTTAATATATTTATTAATTACGTTTTAATTTCTGATTTATTCATTGCATTTCTTAATAATTTTCTCAGGGATGAATTCTTTGAAAGAATCAGGTCAGTAGAAGTAACTAAGTAGTAATGATTAAAATATTGGTTACTTGATTTATGAAATATCCATTAAGCGTTGGTGCAGTCAAGTTCCAGTGATGGAGATGTCATGGAGACACATGTCGTTGAATCCTGTTGTATCACAATCACTTACACGCACTCTTCCGATCACTCGCGTTGGCGTTGGTTTATGTGAATAATTGATGTTTAGTGTTCAATTAAATACGATGTATGCTGTGTGTTTCTTTTAACGTTAATGTACATGTCTAGTTCCACTTATCGCTGCTTTATCAAATGTTCATGTGATCTAATACTTTGTTTAATGTTTCATGTTCATTATGGTGTTAATAAGGTGTAGTAACACTATATTAAGTTCAACTGTTTAGTATATTATTTGTGTGGTGATATCTGTTCGTGTAACGATCTGATTGTTCACTTTGAATAATTCTTATCTAAGTTCGTTACGTCGCACTTCGAAATTCACTTCCGAAAAATTAGAATAAACTGTCTGAAAATTGCGTAACACTGTCTCTCGAACTTAAATGTATTACTTGAAAATTGATATAAGACTGAAGACACGTTTCGTACTTAAAGTAAACTGGTTGACGATTTGAGTAAAACTTATTAACTCTTAACTGTTGAAATAAGACTCTTCACTCCTGTCTTGGACAGATAGTTTTATTAACTCGTCCCTACTCAAAATTTTGTCTCTGGCGCTGTTCACGCCTACTTCATTTCGTGATTGGTCAGTTTTGAGTTTTCTTGGAATATTTTGTCCCACTATGTCAAGATCCTACGTCATAGTTCTTCCGATAGGTTTTTCGTTCCTGTTGCTATGGAAACACTCCTCTCTACCAGTTTTCTCTCTGGCCTTTGGCTTCTGATAGGTTCTTAGGCATCCCCCGATTTTGCTCTGACGAACGTTGACCCGTTTCGTAGAAACTATGGCTATTAGAAGCTTGTCCATCAACCTATTGTCTGAAGTAAACTCAGTGTTTCTCTAGATTGCCATTATCTGTACTTTCGGTCCAACTGACGTATTGTTCTATGTTATACCCCTTTTTTGTGGCTATTAATAATTTTGAACATCTGCTGGCTGGTGAAGTCACCCCAACTTTCCACTCGTAAATTCTGTCTGTCACTTAGACGATAACTCCAGCTGCGTAACATGACGAGTTTTTGTCCGATCTTAGCCCTCGTATTGTTTCTTAAAGTGCAGTGCATCCGTTCCATTGTAACGTAGAGTTACACTCTTATTGTCGTTTATCGTATACTGACGTAACATGGTCGAACATCTGCCACGATTCTCAGTACGAGTGTGAATGTCCTCGCCCAATTGTTACAGCAGTAGATAGCAATAATTCTGAACTAGACTTTCCCTGTCATCTTGTGCCACCAATTTCTATAGGTAGTTTGAGCTTAACGTCTTTCTATTGTCAAGCTAGCGACGCTACTCTGACATCTTCTCATTACGCTTTATTTATTGCGTCAACTATAAGTCGTTGACACCGCCTCGTGTGAACGCACTCCGTCGAGGTGAAAATTTAAGAAATTTTAAATTTTTTGCTCGTTACAGTGTCCTCAATTTTGATTTGACGATGTGACCTCAGGGAACAACTCAAATCCAAATTCTGCGCCCTGTACGTCGCCTCGCTATGTTCCTCTTCCTCAGGAAAGGATATTACATGAAAACCTACTTTTAAAGACTTATATTACAATTGGTGTACCCCCTTTTAGTTTTAATTGGGTCTCTGAATTATTGCTAGCTATTTGGGATGGCTGAACGCATTTCACATTATCGGATAAATACCTTATCTCCCTAATTACAAGATAAATCATAAATTCAATGGGCAATTAATTAATTTAATTAATTGAATAATCCTTTTACTTTCTAAAATATTATTCTCGCAATCTATTATCAAACAATCAATTGGTTTAACGTAACGCTTTACATAGAATCAGAGAAATCTCCTATACATATACATTTTGTGCAATACTAATAGTCCTACTAAAATCTTGTTCTTAAAATATTATTCAAAATTAGATTGGTAATTAACATATTCGCTACGTTAGTTGTAATTATTTTGATAATTTATACATACACGTAATACATTTTGTTAATGAGTTATCTACATCATTCTAGCATCATTTACAATCCTAGTCTATTAATTATATACATTCACTTTAACAGAGTTCATTTACGATATAGTTCTTTGAATAATATCACTCATTTGATTTTAAGTGTCCTATTTTTTCACTTTGTCCTAATAATCTATTACTATGTGAATCAAGTAATAATAACTAAAATGTCCCTTGTATTCACTAGAATATTTTATAAAATGTCACACAAAACGTTAAATCACCCTTATTATCTAACATTTAATTAGTGATTAATTAACTAAGTAAACTCTTATGTTACGTTTGACATTTAGAATACATAATTTTCTTGGTTAAGCCAGCTTGAATGAGATGAGCGCGTCAATTACCCTAACGCAGATGACTCATCACCATCAGCTAACTTATTATGGTATATTCTTCAATTTCCTCCTCTTCCTTCATCTTCAATTTTCTGGCTCATGATATTTTTTCATCTGTCTGGCATTGAACTTCCCACGGATTTTGCTTTCGTCATCGTTATCGACGAGTAGGTATGTAGCTTCTCCGAGAATTCGGTGTACTTTGTATGGTCCGCAGTACAGTTCGCAAAATTTTTCAATCCTTTTCTGGATCGCGTCCGATTGATAATAGATTCTGATTAATACCTTCTCACCAATTTTGAATTTTGTAATGGTCTTGGTTTCATTACACAACTTCGCTTGTTTTTCCCTCTTTTCTTTCATTTTGACGAATATTTGGTTATGGTCAGCTCCTTTAACTTGAAGTATGTCCTTGTTTAGGTATTTTTCCCAAACTCTGGTCGGTTTTTTTCCGAGCTGTGCCTCATAGGGTGTTACTTCTATAGTCTCGTGGTACGTCTCGTTAATGCAACTCTCTATGATTGGTACATAACGCGACCACTTTGTGTGTTGGTCACCGACAAAGATCCTAAATAAATTTCCAAGTTGTCTGTTGATTCTTTCAGCCAGATTCGCACATGGATTTCTTATCGCGGTAATCTTGGTTGAATATTTAATTCGTTTAACCCTTCTAACCATTTCCTAGAGGTAAATTGCGTTCCGTTGTCTGTGATAATTATTCTAGGAGATCCTAGCTCTTTACAATATTGATGTATTCTTCTTAATGTGGCTGCGGTCGTTGCCCTACGAAGTGTAAATAGTCGCACGTATTTCGTGAAGTTGTCTATCATGACAAACAAATACCTCACTCCAGCGGACGAAACAGGTAGTGGCCCATAATAATCAGCGCTCACTAGGTCACCCTTGCTTAACGGTATAATGGCTTTCGTTCCCCCGAACAGGTTTTTGTTGCCTGAGTCCTTCCTCCTCTGACAAGTGTCGCAGGTGCGTACGTAATTTTTCACCCTTTTCAACATACCGTCTATGGTAAAATGCTCCTGTAATAATTTTATACATTTATTAGCTCCAGGATGTCCATACATACGGTGTATTTCAGCAATTATTTCGCCGGATACGCTGTTCGGTATGTACAGTTTCCATTCCCGTCTACGTAATCTATATAATTTCTCATCGACGTATCTATAAAATTTATTTAATTCCTTATCTAAACACTTTTCCTTAATCTTATCTATAATCGTTTTAAGCTTAGTATCTTTAAATTGATACTTTCCAATATCCATAATGATCTTGCTTACCCTTCTATCCATCTTGATTGTCAGGTGATTAATTAAGTATTCGGACATATTGTCGCTAATTTCTTCTAACGTAGCATCTTCTGGGTTTCTGCTTAGTAGATCAGCAGAAATATTGTCCTTGCCCTTACAATGGACAATGTCGAATTTGTACTCTTGGATGCTTAAGATCCAGCGTGTAATTCGCGAGTTGTTTAAATGACATTTATTCATGAAAGTCAGTGCCTTATTATCTGTAATAATGGTTAAAGGTTGCCCTAATATGTATATACGGAATTTCTCAAGACATCGTACGATACTCAAGAGCTCCTTCTCCGTGGTGTAATAATTTCTTTCTGCACCCTTGAATGTCTTGCTGGTAAAAGCTATGACTCCAATTCTTCCTTCCTCATCCAGTTGATATAGTTGCCCGCCATATGCAAAGTTGCTGGCGTCACACTGCATATAGTATCTTTGGTTTATTCGAGGAAACTTCAAGATGACTGTTTCTACGAATAACCTTTTAACTTGTTGAAAGCATTCATTTAATTCCTGTGTCCAGGTAAATTTCTGTCCATTCCGTAATAATTCAAGTAATGGTTTAGTGGTCTCAGCGTATTTATCTGTAAAACGGTTGTAGAAATTTGTCAAACCCAAGAAACCTTTTAATTGCTTTTGGTTCCGAGGTGTTGGGAACTTCATAATGGCATCAATCTTCTCGTCCGTTGCTCGTATTCCTTGTGTAGTTAATCGATATCCAAGGTACGCACTTTCTCGCCTAAAGAATTGCGACTTCTCCAAATTGATGGTTAAATTCGCTTTTCTTAAGTTGGATAATAATAAATCTAAATGTAATAAATGCGTCTCTAAATCTCCTGAATAACATAGGCAATCGTCGACATAAATAATGGTATTTTCTTTAACTTCATCTTCCAATACTGTGTCCAATCCCCTGGTTAGTGCAGCAGAACTGGTACTCAGTCCAAACGGTGTAACTGTAAAACGATAACATTTGCCTTCGTACATAAAAGCGGTGAAGTTCCGGCACTCCGGCTTCAGTGGTACTTGCCAGAAACTGCTAGTTAAGTCTACGGTAGATAAATATTTCATCTCACAACATCTCGCCAAAATGTCGTTTATCGGTGGAGCACCCTCGTAGTCCGGGATAGTCACGCTGTTCACCTTCCTCGCATCCAAACACAATCGTACTCTACCGTCCTTCTTAATTACAGTAACAAGTGGGTTGATATATGCGCTGTTGCATCGCTCAATGACCCCATACCGTAACATTCTTTTAATCTCATCATCTACCTTCCCTTTGTATGCTAATGGGACAGGCCATCCTCTCTGGAAGTACGGTGTCCGGTCGGTGACTTGGAACTCGTGAACGTACCCTTCGATCCTTCCGGGGCACTCTCTGAATAAACTTCTATTCCTTACCAGAATCTCCCTTAATCTTTCCAACGTCCCTTTATCTCCGCAGTCAATGCTCTCTACTTTCTTATCAATGTTCCTTATGATCTCTTCTTCTTCTTCTTCGTCCACCACTTCTATATGCATCATTGGCACCATGCACGCCGCTTCGTCAGCCTCACTTCTTAACTCGACGATCCTTCTTCCCATGTCAATGAGACATCCTGTTTCTTGAAGAAAATTGATTCCTAATATACAAGGTTTTATTAAATCCGGTATGATGAGAAAAACACATTCATATTTAATTCCTTCGATATAAATATCGCATAATATTTGTTTTCTTATTAACTTTGATTTATTACCAACCGCGCTAACTATTGAAGTGTTAGTCATCGGTAATATTTCATAAGGTTTTATGTTATGTTTGTTTTGATTAAACCACGATTCGGACAATCCGGCAACAACGGATCCAGTGTCAAGCAACGCTTGTACAGTAACATTATTATTAAACTTTATATTTATTTCTGGGCACCTTATTATTCGTTGGGTAATCTCCTCGTCGTCATTACATAATAAATCGCTTCGTAAATCTGGTAGAATTATGTTGGTCTGGTAGTCATTCGTTTTATCGGCTATCTCCGTTAATGGGTAAAGGGATTTTTTTTCTTCTTCTTGTTGACGGACCCTCTTGGGTTCAGTGCCCGATGTACCGGCCGCTGTTTTTGTGAACTCCATTGTGTTGACCGCGCGTCGGTCCGCAGTACGATGTTGTTGTGTATTTACAGCTGGTCTGTCAACCCAGGCTTTCTTCTGTGCACCACTTGCTTTGTTCGAACCGCTTTCACTTTCCTTGTAGGAATTCCTCCCCTCGTTCGCCGTCACATAGTTTGACTCCCTATTATTTCTCGGTTGTATCTGTGTATATTCTATGATTAGAGATTCGAAATTTGGGATTGTCACAATTCCTCTCGTGACCACAGCGAGCTGAATCTCGCGCCCAAAGTGACGAGATATCTTACGTATAAGTTGATTATCAGTCAGAGTAGGTGTTAACTGCCTACTCTCCAGCAATATGCGTTCAATATACTGAATTGCAGTAATCGGTCCACGCCAATCAAACCTACCATACTCCAAATGGTCCCGTATACTATCTTGTCGTTCTTGTCCCCAATATTTCTGTGAGAACGCTTCCTTGAATTCTTCAAAATTTGATATTTGGTTACGTATAACCCGCCACCAAATTCCTGCGTCTAATTCCAAATGTCTACCTATCCACTTCATATTGTCAGTGGGGTAGTATAACTCTTGTATTTCAGACAACTCCTTGAGGAATTCCATAGGGAATCTGTCCGTACCATTATATTTAAGGTCATTGTGGTTAGGTCCATTAATTCGGTTTAATATACCACACTCACCTTCCATTAACTGTCTCTGCAGTCTCTCCTGGTTTTCTCTTACTTTAGTCAAATGTCCTTTTAACTCTTCGATCCGCGTCGTCTTTTCTTTTGTAGTCTCGTCCAACTTCTGTTCTGTTGAACGTTGTCTACCATCAACTTCTTCCAACTTCTGTATAATGTTATTGTTTGTTCCGTCTTGCTCCTGTTGTTTCTGCCGTATGGTGTCATGTATCTCGGCCTTGAGTTCTTCGTGTTTCTTATTGGAATCCTTAACGTGAGCATCGAATTTATTATTAATCCTTTTAACGGTCGTTTGGGTAGTGTGTATCGCTACCATCCATTCTTGACGATCGTTCTCTCGTGTTTCTTGTATTTCTTCGTATTTCTTGTTTGCTTCTTCTCTCAAGTTTCTCACGATATCATCTTGTTTCTTCTGTAGTTCGTCGACCTTTCTTTCCCAGGCCTGCTGGTATTCACGTATCTCGGACCTTATTTGCGTAATCTCTTCCTTATGCTGGTCGAGCTTTTCATTTTGTTTTTCTAATTTCTCACTAATTAATTTGTTAATATTCTCTTCTTGTTTTCTGCTACTTTCTTCTAATTTCTCGCTAATTAATCTACTGTGTTCTTCTTTCTGCTTATCTAATTTTTCATTGGTTAATTGATTACTCTGTCGGATAAAATCCATCAACGTTTGTAGACTTATATCTTCTGGTTTTGATGTCTGTCCTCGCGCCCTATCTTCTGGATTCTCTACAGCGCTACTTGGTTCGCTAGGTGTAGTATTATCTTCTGTATTTACCGTACCTAACTGGTTATTAACGTCGAATTCTACGCTATCGGAATTGCTCGCCATTTTTGCCTTCCTACGCGTAATCATTCAAACTGACTTATAACACTAATACTTATCTTACTTGTAATTCTATAACGCTACTTTATCTACTTCTTCTACTGCCTGATCTTTGCCAAAGCTGTACGTTTTAACTATCTCTGTTACTACGTATCATGCCGTGCGGATGGGCGCCATTTTTATAATGAATATTATATAATACGATGATATCAAATCGATATAATTGATTTATAATGAATATTTTGATCTTGTATTACATTTATTTGCAATAGATAATATGTATTTACTTGCATTAACTGATTACTTTCATGCCGCGCGTTATGCAGCCATTTAACACAATGTATAACTATTCTGATTATTCATAAACACATACTTGATATCATTTACTAAATTAGTGTTGTCAATTCATTTACTTTAATTGAGCAAAAGAAACTCTTAAAATTCTACTTTATATTTCTTTCAAATTTTAAGTTAATATCTGGGGTGTATTTGATAATAATGAACGCATATATATGATCAACTTAAATTACTAGTTTATTTATCATTCACAACAATTATAATCGTACATATGATACGTCGCTGTACCTGAAATACATACATATTTTATAATAACAAATTCATGTTTTAATATATGCTGAAACAAAGAAAAACATACATACATATATAAATCAAATAATATAACAATTCATATTCTACTTATTAATGCGTTCATTAATCCCAGATAAGCTTTTGTTAATATATTTATTAATTACGTTTTAATTTCTGATTTATTCATTGCATTTCTTAATAATTTTCTCAGGGATGAATTCTTTGAAAGAATCAGGTCAGTAGAAGTAACTAAGTAGTAATGATTAAAATATTGGTTACTTGATTTATGAAATATCCATTAAGCGTTGGTGCAGTCAAGTTCCAGTGATGGAGATGTCATGGAGACACATGTCGTTGAATCCTGTTGTATCACAATCACTTACACGCACTCTTCCGATCACTCGCGTTGGCGTTGGTTTATGTGAATAATTGATGTTTAGTGTTCAATTAAATACGATGTATGTTGTGTGTTTCTTTTAACGTTAATGTACATGTCTAGTTCCACTTATCGCTGCTTTATCAAATGTTCATGTGATCTAATACTTTGTTTAATGTTTCATGTTCATTATGGTGTTAATAAGGTGTAGTAACACTATATTAAGTTCAACTGTTTAGTATATTATTTGTGTGGTGATATCTGTTCGTGTAACGATCTGATTGTTCACTTTGAATAATTCTTATCTAAGTTTGTTACGTCGCACTTCGAAATTCACTTCCGAACAATTAGAATAAACTGTCTGAAAATTGCGTAACACTGTCTCTCGAACTTAAATGTATTACTTGAAAATTGATATAAGACTGAAGACACGTTTCGTACTTAAAGTAAACTGGTTGACGATTTGAGTAAAACTTATTAACTCTTAACTGTTGAAATAAGACTCTTCACTCCTGTCTTGGACAGATAGTTTTATTAACTCGTCCCTACTCAAAATTTTGTCTCTGGCGCTGTTCACGCCTACTTCATTTCGTGATTGGTCAGTTTTGAGTTTTCTTGGAATATTTTGTCCCACTATGTCAAGATCCTATGTCATAGTTCTTCCGATAGGTTTTTCGTTCCTGTTGCTATGGAAACACTCCTCTCTACCAGTTTTCTCTCTGGCCTTTGGCTTCTGATAGGTTCTTAGGCATCCCCCGATTTTGCTCTGACGAACGTTGACCCGTTTCGTAGAAACTATGACTATTAGAAGCTTGTCCATCAACCTATTGTCTGAAGTAAACTCAGTGTTTCTCTAGATTGCCATTATCTGTACTTTCGGTCCAACTGACGTATTGTTCTATGTTATACCCCTTTTTTGTGGCTATTAATAATTTTGAACATCTGCTGGCTGGTGAAGTCACCCCAACTTTCCACTCGTAAATTCTGTCTGTCACTTAGACGATAACTCCAGCTGCGTAACATGACTTGAGTTTTTGTCCGATCTTAGCCCTCGTATTGTTTCTTAAAGTGCAGTGCATCCGTTCCATTGTAACGTAGAGTTACACTCTTATTGTCGTTTATCGTATACTGACGTAACATGGTCGAACATCTGCCACGATTCTCAGTACGAGTGTGAATGTCCTCGCCCAATTGTTACAGCAGTAGATAGCAATAATTCTGAACTAGACTTTCCCTGTCATCTTGTGCCACCAATTTCTATAGTTAGTTTGAGCTTAACGTCTTTCTATTGTCAAGCTAGCGACGCTACTCTGATATCTTCTCATTACGCTTTATTTATTGCGTCAACTATAAGTCGTTGACACCGCCTCGTGTGAACGCACTCCGTCGAGGTGAAAATTTAAGAAATTTTAAATTTTTTGCTCGTTACAATAAAGTCAAAAAAACTCAATTTTATACTGCGCAATTTATACTATAAAATACTAGTAGTTATGTACAACTTTAAATATAGGTTTTCTTTCGTTTATTTACATTTAATTTACTGTAATTCATTTATTAATAATGATTGTTAAACATCATAATAATGATCATCATCATCATTGTAATTATCTCATATTCATAAAATTACAATAAAATTTCATAAACTGTACAATATTTGTATGTATTTATTACAATTGTGAGAGCTACAATTCAAAACTGAAACGCATAAGATTCTACAAAACTCAATTCAATACTGCACAATCTCAAATACGCCTCTGTAATCTTTTTCAGAATAATCTGATTTTAAGAAAAAATGTAATATACAATTGAGCATAATGATATACACTGACAACAAAAGATTCACTATTGTGAGAACATTTCCAGTTTTATAGCAACAGTTTTAAACATGAGCATGCGATTTCCTAAAAAAATGCAATTTTAAGTTGTAGCAGTTACCTTTATCTTACATTAAACAAACATTTAAAAAAGAATAATTACAAAATATAATTTAAATATTACATTTTGTAAGTATTACATTTTGTCACTGCTACCGAAACGTGCTAGCAGTGACAAATAATTGTGCTATGCAATACGTGATAGTGACAAAACGTGCTAGCAATGAAAATGTAATTGTCATGTAAACGTACATCTGTAAAAAAATCATACACCTGTAAAAAAATAAGGTAAGCTAAATAATTTCTTTCCTAAATATATTGTAAAATTTTATAAATCAACAATACTGATGATAAACATTACCTTATGGTCAAAACGAGTTTTTCTTCAGCATGTATTGGATTAATATGGTAATTGTTGTAATTATTTGAGCTCTCCAACTTGTTCGCTATTTTCTTGTAAATACATTGAAACGTTTCTGGTGTCATTCGCAGGTACGCATGAAATCTATCGGGGTGCTGTTTCAGCTCCTGATATAAATGGTGATATTCGCCAAGAGTTTGCCTTTGTTCATTTACCGGGTGTGAACTAAATCTTCTGTTACTTTTCGTTGTTGAAATTAACCACCATTTTGTGGCCACTGATAGTCCCTCATCATCACTATTATCACTATTTTTGCGAATCATTGTAGACAGTATAATTTAATTTACTTTAGAGATTTAATTAAGTTTTGACATCATTTAATTAAACCTTTAATTTTAGAGAGTATATAGTATTAAGATGTGACTGCTACGGAGCTAAATAAACAACTGTGATCATCGCTAGTAGCGAGTCGAAAGCTGCTCGGTATGTTTTGCGACATCGACCGCGACCGCCATCTTCACCTTCACCGCGACCTGCTCGGCATGTTTTTACCCTTAGGTCATACACGATCCTAGAGGGTGATACGTAGGCCTGTTTGTTCATTTTTAATAAAGAGCCTGCGCTCATACCGGGTGTAATAGTAGAGTATTGGCTATACTAACCAGACGGTCAGCGTAACTAAACCTCAAGAGTTTGCGGATTAAGATACAGCAGGCAAGACAGAGGATAGGCCAAGTAGGCTAATTATAGAGGCTTTCACAGCAACAGAGTCATGTAGACTACAATAGTAAACGTTTTGGATGAACAAATGATTAAGAATGAAAACTATAATTTATGTAAGCGACAGAAACTTCTTATTCACGTATGGACTAAACCTTTCTCTTTACAGTGTCGTGTTTTGTGAAGCGTTTTGGGACTGGAATATTTCTTTTTAATTATGGTATTCGACAGGTCTTAATGGGCAGCCAATTTGTTTAGTTTGGTCTGGCCGTATGTAATTCGAGAAGGTTAGAGAACATAAATTAGTCGGTGGTCCGAGGTTTCCAAAACAAATAGTTAACTAACTGGACGGGGAAGTCTTCAGTTAATAAAAACGCTGTTAAAGCGTTCAGCGTTTTGAGGCCGTGCTAATTTTTTGTTTTGCTGATTTGAAAACAAACCGGGAATATGTAAGAAGGCAGGTGTGTGGAACAGTTTTGTTTGGCCCTATTAGAAACGAATTCTCGTTGGTTTTACAAGTTAGCGTTAAGGCCATTTCGTTACATGCCCATCGTTATTTATTGGAATTCTAATCGGAACTCTAGCTACTTAATCAGCTAAACAGAGTTTTATCTTTAATGGCGACACACGCTTTTTATAAGTCATTATTTAATTACGTCTGGAGATGATTATACCAGTATCTGTACTTGATGTTACCCATAAACGTAAACAGAAGATTTGGCTATTGCAAACAGATGTAAAACAATTCTTACGCGTCATAATTAAATAAATATGTGTTGCCACGAGCTCTCTGCAACACACGACCCGTAAGGTTCGGATCTCAGCCTAGTACGCTTGGCTCACTCTAATACGTATTTCGTCTCGCATCTCGTTCTCGACCTACTCAGGTTATAAGGAAAGTTTTGTAAGTTTATTTACAAATTCCCTTCCAGTCTGTTGACATTTGACACTCATTTATAATTTATAAAATTTATGATTGAGTTTTGCTTATTTGCACTACTATTGCCTGATTTTTACATACAATAGATAAATTACGCTATTATTTTTAGTTTAAATCATTTACTATATTTTCTAATTATATTACAAGTTGACATTTCAACCAATCCAGTGTGGCTGAAAGCCTTCTTGCTTCTCTCTAACATAACCTGTTTACAAACTTTACAATTTTTAATTAGTTTAACAAGGTTTACGTACTGTAACAGTATACAGTAGTACAATATATATGTCATGTGTAGGTTAGAATCGCGGGATTTTATCCCGTATAACTAAAATGTGACGATTAATTTCTGAACATTGTTAGATGCAAGAATGTTGAAGCTAACCAGCATAAGCAATGTTCAAGCTTTACTGAAGAAAAAGCGGTGATGGTCTGTACATGGCCTAACTAGACACATGCTTAGTGAATCACATGTTTGTACGGTTAAGTTGGGTTAATACGGAGAGTTTGTGAGAAACGTTAACACTAGATATGGAAATGCAACGTAGTGGTTGTGGTTGTCGGGCCCTTGGCGCACAACCGTATATGCCAAACAGTTTAGGTTGTAAATAGCGTGTACTGACAATCAACAAAACCAAAACTAATGTCATGAAAAGCTCTAGGAACGAAAGTAGGGGATCTTTAAATATGGAAGGCTGGCATAGAGGAAACGGATTAATCCAACTACTTGAGAAACAGTATTACAGGGTATGAACGAAGCAGAAGGACACCGATTGCAGACTAGCACAAGCCGAAATGAAATTATTTAAAATTTGTTCCATAAGATAACTTTTTAATGAGTTTTGAATTAGACAGGAAGAAGTTGCTAAAGTTAAACGTTTGGATCAGCACCGTATACGGATGTGAAACATGGACAGTATGGGGAGGTGACAATCGGCAATAGACGCATTTGAAATGTGGCGCTAGAGGATAGTGTTAAATAAAAAAAAGGTGGACAGAGTAACAAACGGGTGGGTTCTTGAAACAGTGGGAAAATGCAGAATTTGATGGAGAACTGTAACGAGAAGACGAGCAAGGCACTGATTGAGGCACATAAGGTTAAAGCGCTGAAGGGAAATATCGGAGTACCTGAGGGGTGCTGTAGGTGTTCGTAGATGGAGAGATTGGGTCAGGATAGAGGGAACTCATCAAACCAGTCAAGCTACTGATGAACGGAAAAATCTATATTGTTTATGTATTCTTATGTCAGAAGAATTTTAAAACATTTTTCAGTATTTACGATATTTCGTAATTTGGAAATTACGTTAGTAGAACTGGGAAAGGTTCAGATAAAAGACAAATTACGCCTACTGTCGAAACGTTTTGCTGAACAGTTTTCAGTAGAGATAAGCGAATACCAACATTGTCTACCGTAACTAAAATAAGTCTGCGATTGTCTACGTCAGAGCTGTCGAGAATGCGACTCCTGGGCCTGTATAAGGAAAATGTCAAAAATAAATGACAGAAAAACATTACATTTGTGTCTGATTGTTATTTAAAGTGAAATCCAAAGTACTGTTCATGTCAAAATGGTTAATCTTCTGTTGTAGTGTATTCATTGTCCGGTCAAAATGGTTAAGCTGGATGTAAAATGGCTGTTTGTTCTAATGAAACTACTGTTTAAGTGAAGCAGTATAATGTATGTATTTTTAACGTGTACCACGGCCCCATTTTTGCTTCCGAATTCACCTAAATCTGTACAGGAAACGTGTGGCCATTTGATATAAAGATGTTTCTTATGTTTACGGGAATATGATTAAAAGCATACGTAAGTTAGGTAAGCAATGTGTGGCCCCTGAAATGTATGCTAACAACATAAGTAGCCCTGTGGTACAAGAATGTTGGACAATCCTGGACTCCCGGTTATGTTAATGTTATGTTATACATTAACATAAGCAAAATTTATAATCTATAGAGATAACGTTGTTCATTGACACTAGTTTCGTACCGAATCTTTTATAGTACTCTAACCACAAACATCATGGCGTAGGGTTCATATGCAGCTAACGAATCATTTGGATGTTGTTAACCAATGCCACCAGAAAAACATCAAAACTTACAGAAGACCTGTAAACAAAATGACAAATGTCGGTCAATTACCCCGGTTAAATAGGCCTATAGGTATCTGTGATTCGAACACAATTAAAAAAAAAATACTTTTCTATGTATAGTCTTTATTGCTACGTGCAAGTGTGTTGCTTTAATTATATTCTCCCCGAGTTGAATTGATAACGAAATAAATTCAGACTAATCGAAAATTCCAAGTCGACCGGCCGCATTTCAGAGTGGCTGATTACGTTTGATGCTAATGCAACTCACAGCTAAATAATTGGTTGTTCGTTTATGTTATTTAATTATAGTAGAAGGGCGTATGTGTTTTGCGATACGTTCACACTCGCAGCCAGTAATCTGTGGCGGTGCCCGTGGCTGGTCGTTACGTTCCGAGAACTGCAATGGACAACACTCGCAGGCATACTCTACACATATATTATTATAAGAGGATACTTCGACTGTGCAGAGACATACCGCTGCCATATATAGAAGCCCTTGTTCACACAGTAACTAACACCTAAGCTGCGTTTTTATTTTCATAAATTGTTGTCCTGTAACACGCTCGTCTGCCGGGAGTAGTCGGAGACGTTACTGTTTTGGCGTTTTGAACGTTGAGGTATTGCTACGACGCTTTGTGAGTTACTAACTAAACAATAGACAGGAACCACAAGGGTCTCTGTACTTTGTTTTACGAGTTGCCAATTCTGCGAGTTCATCGGTATACTCCCACCCGCTTGATCGCGTTTCCCTCTGAGTGGGTTAATTATAATTATTGAATTCGGTGCTTTAAACGGTGGAAATCATAACGTATATTCCGGAATCGTGAAACTTCATATTTTAAAACGGATGAAATTTAAAATCCAAAACACTGAAACGTCAATAAGTGTCCTTTCGGTATTTCGAAGCGTGTTTCTACGAAGACTCATTATTTGAAATTCAATCGATACTTTAGGCTGCTGAGTTTAGAAGGACCTCTGACCTGACCATCATTTGTCAGTAGTTGTCATTAAAGTGTGCTCTCTTTTATGATGTTTTAAGTGTTTGTAATATTAAAACACAACCATAATAGAAATCTCCTCGTATTCAATGACGGCACATGATGAACTGGAGTAGAGAGTTATTGCTTGAAAGAATTGCTTCTCTGCCAGAGTCATCATGAATTTACCATGACGTTTTGAATATGTTTTCGTATGTAAAAATAATACAAATTTACAAGCAGCTAAACTGATTTATAAAAGTGTTTTCCATTATTTGCTGTAGCTTATTCGTAAAATTTCATATTATTTAATTCATTTTTTTTTTAGAAATTTAATAGTTTTAAGAAACGTAGGAACATTACGTTTGTGTTGAATGAAAACTAAATTTTAAGATACGTATTAACTGTAGTGAAAAACATCATCTGTTCGTTTTAGTTTTGTTTTCTCTACGACACAATTACGTCTACAATTTACAAGATGGGTAGAAGAGTGCATTCTTTTTAATACACAAATTAATGTTCACGATAGGACCAGATATGATGTACACAGTACTTGAGTGTAGTACTCTAATGTACTTGAATACTGAAATACTTATATTTACAACAGAAATTTCTTTCTACTAGAATTTAGTCGTAATATGCGTGGAAAACGTAGTTTGAAACGTTGCTGGCCATGAACACGAAAGAGATCTATTTCGCATCATACCGAAGTTCACACGCGGCATTTTAATTTTCGTGTTTCAGATATCTGTTGAGTAAAATAATACCAATAGTTATTTATACCTGGCACTGTTCTGAATTACTTGTAATAAGCCTAAGTATTTTATCTAAAACAAAGTAAAATTTAAAGCCGTTCATGTTTTACGTATAGACAATGTAAATTTTCAGGTTTAGTACAGAACATCCGTACAAACGATACTTTAACAGAAACTTTTTTTTTACGTCTATTTTATTGGCAGTAGCTTAACAAAGTTGACGTTCGTGTCAGAACGGAAAATAAACGTTATTTTTCCGGATTTCACTGCATTAGAAGATAAAACGTATGAAACCACTTAGTTAACTAGACAAATGAACGTTATGTATAAAAAAAACTGTCAATTTTGAAGAAGTGACGCACATAAACGGTGCCACGGAGACGTGTGTGTTAGGCTATATGGATGAGATTCAACCATATTTTAACGTTTAAAAGGAAACGGGCTCGAGCACTACGTGTGTACGCCTGTACAAGTCCCGTTGGTTTCTTCACTGGAAAGTGTGTGCAGGACGACATTGTAAAATCCTTAAATCTGAATCTCGGTTTTTAGTACAAGATACAAATAATTTAGTGCGCGAATGTTGTTCTGAATGTACACGAAATAAATATAGGGTACATATTGTCAAAAACCCTGTTTACCATACAATGGTGTAAGGTATACGTTGTATGCAGCACGGCTAAATTTAGACAGTCCGCCCGGCCTCTCCTAAACCACTTCGACGAAATAAAAATAAATCGTTAAAAATATTTTGCAAGTATAAATTTATTTCGTTTGTGAGCACATTTTTTGCGTTTCAATTTTTCCACTATATAAATGTACAGTTCGGTTTTCTAAGTGACTTTGTCTTTATTATTTTTGTCGTTTATTAGCAGGAATGAGGCTGTCTCTCCGCTTTTGAAGAATACGTCAACTTAACATACGTGTTCGTAACTGTTTATTGACTCTGAAAAAGATGAAAAAGTTTTTTATGAGATAAACATACGTTTGGCTATTCCTGTTTTGCGTACAGTGAAATATAAGAGATTTTAATCAAATGGTAGTTGACAAATATGGAGACACACATGAAGGTTCACGTTTTCTATGTAAAGAGGATTTTTATAATTGTGGAGTAATTAACTTTTATATTTAAAATCTGCTGTACCTTTCTATCCTTATGGCATAACAAAATACCACTGGAACTTGAAATCGACTTAGAAATTCCTTATGTAGATCTTTTATTTACCACCCAACCCAGTGGCTTAACTAGGAGATGCTGCTGGTAGGGGGGGGGATGAGACTAACTTGAAGGTTGGATTCCCTTTTGTCCTCAGGAGAATCCTCAAGATATTCAAGAGTCTTCCCATATAATTTTTATACAGAGCTTTATTTTAACACACACAACTGACTGGGTTAGAAACAGATCTGCGTTAAGTTATTGTGGAATTCACTGAAATTGTTGATAGCTCTTTGGGGAGGAATTGATCCACTTTCCCGTAGTTACGCCACAGACCTAACCATTCTCCGACGGCGCGGCGGCGCGTACATGTTCTTGCAACTACAACAAAACAAAATGGAATTATCTCCGTTCGATCCTTTAACTTTTCACTTCTAAATCTTTAATCGTGTACTGAACGTTTATATTCATACATCTTTAATCGTATGTCGTAACCATACGTCGTGCATTTGAGTCTGGTGACAGAAAGCATTTGCTGCGTGTGACTCGTGTGATGTTCGTGTTTGTTGTGTGTGATGTTCACAGCGACTGTTTTTCTTCTGCTGTCCGTATACAGCTAGTTTTCCCATAGTTTCCGTTCTCAATATATGACGTAAATTTATGAGATGTGCTTTTATTTTAGATTTCAGTCAGGCTTTAATTTTTAATTACTCTGAGACAGAGCCGTTCACTGTTAACTAATAAAGCAACAAGGACTGAACTGCGTGTGATGTCAGGCAGTGAGACCCACTCAGTTTTACGATAGATTAATCTGCTCAATGTAATTAAATATTCGACGTTTTCGTGTGAAGGGATTTAGAATTCTTAAGAACAAAAAACCTATCGGCTGCGGATGACAGAACGTGTTGGCAATAAAAGTGGAAGCAGAACGATCGTGAACCATTAAAATAAATTATGTAATACAAAAAGCGTTATAAAGCGTTTGGTTAGGTGTAGCGCCGTTAAGGCACTCCCACGTTAGCGCCATGACTCAATAACGCCGGAGTTCACGCTGCGTACGTTCTATAACTCAATGGTTACACGTCGTAATGTCTTAGGATAAACGACGTTTTAATGTGACCAGCGTGTTGCAATATGTTCCTGAGTTATGGCGCCCAATTGTTTCCCCACTGTAGGCGACAACAAAGCGCCCTCTTGTCTCTCAGTTTAACAATTCTAATGTTCGCGAATAAAAAAATTGAATTTAGTAGAAACGACGCTTCCAATAAGAATGGGCCATATAATTTCCAAGTTAAATTCCCTGGAGTCTTATAAACACTGTACAAAATCACTTTATTTCGAGCCAAAAGAAGTGTAAGACTGTTAGTCTCACCGTAAATATATTATAAAATTTATTACACACCCGTGAAATATGAATACGGCTTAATTTAACTCATTCACGGTTACAGCCCATTTTCTCCTAATGTCTACCATTATTTTCTGGGATTCGTACAGCTTTCCAAGTTTAAAAAAAAAACCCTCTTTGTATGGTAGAACATTATTTAGTCGATCATAATAATATTTCCAAGTTTCTTATTGTTTGATATACTGTACTGAAAATTCCCTTTTGTAGTGACCATAATTTATTCAATGCTGTATTTCGTATTCTGCGTGTGTGTGTTGCTCCTTTTGTTAGTTTAATGAGCAGTGAATAGCACCAATCATACGGTAGCATTGCGCCTTTGTGTACGCAGTTACCTCTCTCACACGATGCTTAATATTGCATTGTTCGTGCCATTTATATGTATGGTAGAAGCTTAAAGATTTGACACGTAAAAATCATTTGTTTGTAATTTTTACGTCGCGTTCATCTGTATAGCGCGTACTGTCGATGACCTTCACGTGAAATGTACATTTCTATATTCACAAACGGATAAATTGATTTTCTGTTTCTGTAATTCTCAAGACGTTTGTGGAATTTTTATTCGATTGGTATCTTACGTTATAAATAAATATCAATGTACGCTTGTTTAACAACATAATGCCAGATTTTGTTAATAATTTTGCTTCGTTTTGAAAATAAGAAAGTAGATCAGACCACGTGAGAGATTGCAGTTCAAGCCTATACTATAAGTAAAATTATAGTTGTTCGTAATGGACGTAGTTCTCTGAAGTTGTTAAGTGGATGTTCCATGTACTTAATCTGTTACAACGGTCAAACAGTTCCACACGTGTTGCTATATTTTTTAATTTCCTCTGATTTAGCAACAGGAGAATACCACACCATATTATCAGCTACATAAAGGAGGAATGGTACGACAGAAATATTCAACTACAAATACTTTTCGTAGGCTTTAAGCAGTCGTTTGATAGTTTGATACCTGAGGTTCTACTCAGGATGCAGAAAATGGACTGGAATTTCCGTCGATGGAATAAACTGATAAGACTGATTATAGTAACGATGAAGAGATAAAAAACAATAGGGTTGTTGCAAAAAACTGTTTCCAAAGAATTCGAAATTAACACTGGCGTAAGATTAGACGGCCTGTCAGTAACATTGTATGTTGCTTTGAAAGGAGTTACAGGGGTTTGTAAGTCCGGTTACAATAGAGAAATCGGTTCATATACTGAGGATCTGGCAACAGTAACAAGGAACAGAAGAAGGCTAAGCTTGTGTGGAAACTAGGTAGGGTGACTTTGGAGGGGGAGAAGAGAAAAAAACACTGAAATGATTGCATTCATGAGAAGCTGGAGAATTTCCAGCTCCAGGAAATGGAAAAGTGAAGTACTTCGGGAGAGACGTGTCCACCAGGGTGTAGAGAAGTGATAAGACAGCTTAACGCGTGCAGACAATATTCATGTGAAAGTTTTGTGCAAGGAACAAAATGCGCTAAAATGAGAATGTACAAAACACGATAAGACAGCAGACACGATGTATCCTATAAACTGAGGTGATGTCACAAATTACTTACTTTAGTCTATTGTCGTTTTTGTTGTCCAGTAATCAAATTCTTTTCAACAAGAATATAGTTTTATTTAAATTCTATCGTACACTATGTTTTTCGACAGTTTTTTTTTTATAAATATAGTCATAACTGATGATGACAGTATATATAAAACCTGTCAAAGTTCTGTATTATACGATACATTTTAAATAAAAATATATTCTTGCTGGAAAGAATTTACTTACTATTCGATAACAAAAAGAGGTGAGGAAACGAAATATATTTTGTAGAAAATTTAGTGTATATAATTTTGTTTGTTTAGAGAGTTTTTCTACATTCCTTCTGCTGAATGCTTTTGTTGTTATAAATTAATAAATATTTTTTGCGACTGCACATAATTTTGTTAACAACAGATGATGTTTTCATTTTAAATGTAATAAAACGTTAGTGAAATTTGCCGTTTATGATTTTAAAATCTTCCTCCGGTATGGACCGCGTCAAAAATGTCTTGTATGACAACGTTTCACTCATATTACAATGAGTATCCTCAGGTCTAAGTGACCGAGGTCTAAGGTCACTTAGACCTGATTATACTCATTGTAATATGATTGAAACGTTGTCATACAAGACATTTTTGACGCGGTCCATACCGGAAGAAGATTTTAAAAACATAGGGCCTAATGGACACCATACGCGGAAGGCTACGTGAAAACAAATTTGTCGTTGTCGATACGGATCAGCCTTCTGGCCCGTTTCTACTCCACGACATTGTTGAAATTACCGTATAAAGTAAATTCGAACAAGGTATAAATGTACAAAGCCTATCGTAAGACAATGGCAAGTGACGATCATAAAGCCAAACACAAGCTGTTGGAAGAATATTTGAAAAGTACTTGTGATAAAATGTTATTAAATAATTTTATTCTTGCCGATGAGCTTATCGGGATCTGTAGATTTATAATCTGCGTTTCAGTGAAAACATAGCGGAGTAAAGACATCCTGCTACTTCCAAACGCAATGCCCGTGTGTAATTCAAGTAATGAAAAGCACGAAGAACGTAATTAAAAGCGTATTATTAATTTATCCAAATTTGGAGTAAGTGTATAAGTTGCTTTCAGTTTATGGAAACCGGTTATTGATTTAGGCCTACGCCTCATGTTTCAGATATGATTCCACTTCGCGCACGAGATTAAAGACAGCCGATACGCTGAAAGTGCGTCTGATTCTGAAAACACAGTCGACACTGTAAAACTGAAAAACACTTTTCGGTTTGGCCAAAATAAAAGAACGTCCCATGAGAATGCAGGTTTTTTTTACCATTTCCTGAACACGGCTCTGCCTAATTTGGAGCCGAAAAATATCTAATTAATGGTGATTTATCGGTTGGCTTTAAGTTGAATTAGTGCATCGATAAGAAAAGATGTGCGCGTTATTTATTGCAGTATGGCGGCACCGTATAATTCACCAACGTAACTGGCTATTAAGCAGCTATAACATTAACATGTGGAGTAACACAATGGATTTGGCTGGAAGGCCGAACGCCCACACGGCTATCTGAGCGCAGTAATTAGGTGCGGTAATATTAATATTAGGCCTACTGCTGCTGTCCGATCGCTTCTCGCGTTGTTTCGTGTAATTAAATCCACTAACACTGGAAACCGTTCAGAACTACGAAAAAAGTCAATACATTTTAGAAGATGGCCTTTAAACTTTATTGAAAGGAAATTTTCGTTTTTTATGAGTGGGTAAGAGCGGACATACATTTCTTTTGTTTTTCCTTTTCCGTTTCCGAACACATTATTATAATGCGTTTATGACTGTGTTGGACTAAGCTGGAAATCGTTCTCTGACTGTAGTTGGGCATATAAAAAATACGTATTGGATACAAGACAAGGTCAAGAAAAAGATTGTATGCAGTTCTTTATGATTTGCAATAAGAACTATGCCGACGCTCAGGGGTGTCACAAATTGTTTAATTGACTAGCAGGTTAACTAGCTTGTGCGTTTTTGTTCAGTTTTTATAGCGACTGATACCAGCCTTATGCATTTGCATTATTTTCTAAGTTCTTATGTATTTTTCTTAATTCTTATGATCGACTGAGTCGCAATTTGAGAACAATACATGTATGTAGAAATCTTTAAGAAATGCAACTCCGTTAGATGCGTCTTCGAATGGGAGCCTTGTTCACTTATGCATTGTCGTGTGATCTAATGTAACAGAGACTTCTAATGTAGTAGGTCGTGAATTCTGTACAAGAGAGATGACAGTAACCGATGACGTAGAAATTTTCTGGTGTAGCTAAGTGTCATAAAGAACAATTTGATAAACTTGACGCTGTGACGTGTGACATAGATTGTTAGATGAAAGGTACGACTATAATGGTAGCGTAGCGACGGAGATTAAACCCCTTTTCCCAGAAAGGTAAAAATGCATGAAAGGACAAAAATTAAACAAAAAATTGCCAGTAAAAATATAGTCATGTAAGTTGAATTAAATAATAAAATTATGCTGATTAGTTATGTGTGTACGAACGGTTTTAATTACTATACGTTATAACCGTCTTGAAAGTTCGAAATCGCTTCATGTGAGCATTTTTAGTAGTCTAGTGGTTAAGGAATAGTTCAAATTTACAACTTAATTAGTACGAAAGAGGTAGCCTTCGAAGAGAGGCAGCCCGCAGTGTGGGCCTACCTACTGTTGTACGTGGGTTTCAAACCATATTTAATCATTTTTTCATCTTCTTTAATTTAGTGCTTTATTACTGTTTCAAAATAGTATTCAACGAAGAAAATCTTATAAGTGTGTCCGTTATTCTGTGTAGTACTATAAGTAAACCCAAAACCGAACGCGGCGGCGTTTAGAAGCGCTTCATAGCTTCTATCTGTGAACTGATTTGTACGCTATCTTCAACAAAATTTGGGGCCAGTCACGTATACGCGCACCCCGTAGTGCGATTTTGAAATGTTTGTTTCTGAGGACCTGTAATACCATTTGCTGGAAATATTTGCAGACGCGTACTCACGAAGTGAAGGTGACGTATTAAAAACACACAAACATTTAACACTATCAGCGTGTACGGAAGATGAGAGAAAATTTGTGCCAGTTTTTTGGTATAGTTTATTTTGTTTTGTAAGATGTACAAGTAGGGTATATTGTTTATTTTGTAAGATGCAATCTTTATTGTTTCATGGCTTATTAAATTTCACATATCTATTAATCTAACCCTTATATTTCTGCACTTACCTTCTTGGTTACAACAAAATAAAGAGAAAATAGTAAGTTATTTTTCTTTTAATTTTTGTACCTCTTTTACTCACAAAGTCTTAAGTATCCCCAGAACCCGTCAGAATGCCCCCTCCCAAGAAGCAATCACTGGATGCGTCTCTGACTATAATGTTTTTACAAACAGAATTATCACTGTTGCACACCACTATAGAAAAATTATTCCGATTAGCGCTTTCAAGCTTCTCAGCTCATCGTCAGATTGGAAATAACAACAACCTATTGTATATAGTGGTGTGCAACAGTGATAATTCTGTTTGTGATTATAACCACTAACACAACTTTCTTAATTAAATTTCTGATAAGTTGTGTAATCGACGACAGGTAATGGACAACAACAATGAGGTAATAAACGACAACAATAAGGTAAGTAAAGTCTTTAAATATCTCAAGTTAAAAGTCAAATTGAAGAGGGTCTTAAGTAAAATATTGTTCAGTAAACAATGTCTGGCTAATAATGTCATTCCGAAATACGTGCAAGTTAAAATTAAAAATAAGAACGCGGTAGCTAAAAAAGTAAAAGAAGAAAGCAAGAAGTTGTGGATAAAATTAGAAATAAGGTCACTTTACGTATTAATTAATAAATATAATAGGGAATTGTATGACAGACGTATAGAGTTGTTAAGAATATACTCATATTTAGAGTTAGAAGAGATATTATATAATTTTGGTTTGGGGTACGTAGAAAAGAAATTGGAAAAGAAAAATAAAAAGCTGGAAGATAAGTTGAATGAATTAATAAGAAAGAACGAATTAGAAAAGGAACATCTCTCTAAAAATAACTATGAAAAAAGAGTAATAAACCTTACCGAGGTAACTTTCAATACAGAAGAAAAAGAAATGTTAGCAAAAGGTTTAAAATATGTTGTTGGTATTTCCGTTCTGACGATGAGCTGAGAAGCTTGAAAGCGCTAATCGGAATAATTTTTCTATAGTGGTGTGCAACAGTGATAATTCTTTTGTATGATTAAAGTTATCCGTCCGGGCTGTTTGGCCGTGGTCCATGGTTTATTGCCAAACCAAACGTTTCAACAGCTCCAATGGCTGCCATCATCAGTGGAATTTTAAAGAAATCCTGAACGTAGGGTGTTCACGTCAGGCCCACTACTGCGGTAAAGGCATAGAACTGACACCGGCCGTGAAAGCCTTAGGACATGTTAGTGATAATTCTGTATGTGATTGTAACCACTAATACAACTTTCTTAATTAAATTTTTAATGTTTTTAAACGTTAACAGTGGTGTATTATTTTTAACTAAATTTGCAAAACGGCGTGTACAATCACTAGTAAAAAAAAAAAATCAGCGATGGCAAACGTCCTTTTTCAAATTTAAGAACAACCATAGTATTAAGTGTATAAACTGTTCAGCTCAACGAAAGTGAAATATGCGCTCTTCCCTCTTCCCTCTTTTCGTTTGTTACGTTTATGAACACTTCCGTTGTTTTCGTTTTTCTTTTCATATTGGATTGTGGGCTGGTTTCTGCATGTTTACATCCTCTACAGTGTTGTTTTTCCGCGTTTTCTATTAGATTATTCGTCGTAATGAAATGGACCTCTCTTTCTGTCTGCGAAGAAATCAAGCGACTCGCAAATAGTCTGAATTTATTACTCGGGTTGTGCGGGAGACACAACAGTGTGCCGGACAGTGATTGCGGAACATTCCCGGTTACGTTATACATCCGCTAGTGTTTTATGGGCATGCAGGCACAGTGTAATCAATTGGCATCGCTTACCGAGAAGCTTTTGATGTGACGTGCCGAGGGAGACTAACAGAACCATTAAATGAATAACTTTACTTACCGAAACACAGATAGTGACAATGACAGACAGATACACACGCAGAGATAAAAATGGAAACAACAGATGACAGAGAGACAAAAGAATCTATAATAGTGGACAGAGGTAGAAAACATGTGAAACGAGTGGTAAATCTTGTCAATTATGTTAACTATTAAGCAGCTAAATTGTGTAGCCATAAATTGTGACGAGTTTATGTAAAGGTATGAACAGTATAGAGCCTCGGTACTTGTTACGTCTTGTAAATTGTTGGTATATTTTAATGAAGTCTGGGAGTAAGGTATGTTCTTGACAAACAGAATTCAGAAGAAACACGATGAATTCTTCATGATGCTTGCCAGTCTTCATTAAATGGGTGAAGGATGGTTATGGTGTAAATATGTATGTATACGTTCTTCTTTGATATATGTCTTGATTTGAAACTCGATTGAGTACGTACGTGTAAGGAGGCGCAGGCGCTAAAGCGAGTGAGTGGGCCGCAAGCCACGTCGCTTACGCAATGCTTGCAGCGCATTGTTTGACGGTAATACGATCACTGCAGTCAGCGCACGGTATGATTACAAGGAAAACGCCACTGGGTAATTTACTGTTTACGTTTACGTGTGTCCTGTCGCGTACTGCTACGAGTAGTATGTGCATAATTCACTGCGGTCCAATAGTAACCGGAACCACACGTCACTTCATAACGGTAGAAAACTGACCTTACGTAATACAATGTATATGTGTGTGTGTGTGTTGTGCTTTCGTTGATTACAGGTGAAATAAACCCTGCAATTTTATCCTTTTTTCATCGGGTCTGTCATATCGTAAATTTCCACCAACGATCCGACAGAAAACAGGAAAAAAGTTGTCGGTCGTATACACATATAAACATTTAAATAAACAAATAAATTGAGTTTAATGAAGTAGCAGGTAATTTACATTGAGGTCAATAAACATTTGTATTAATGTGAAACAAGTACGCAAACGCGTTTTTATGTGTCTTTAAAATTTTATTGGTTAGATTTTCATCGTCGTCATCATCATCTTTGGCCTCACGTATTATGTCCGTAAATGCTGGAGTACACTCCATAAATTTAGCAACCTGATGATCAACGTAGCCTATTCGTTCTGGAATTGCCAATTTGATTTCTACTCATATATTTAATGAGGAGAGGTGACCTCATTCCTAATAAACGTACCCCCCCCCCCATAAAAAACGTATCCTCTTAATATATCTCAGGTAGAGTCATTTATAGTCTCAATCTTATTTATATCCCATCTTTCAATCGCCGAAATTTCTTAACCATAAAAGTCGTTGGAACCGCAAAACGTTATAAAACTATAGCTATTTTGAGTTCAAGGTTTTTCTTTTACTTGTTCGTATAGAGTATAGAAGTAGCAAGTTCAAAACGGGGCTCAGAGCAAATGAAGCAGCATCACAGCCTGAGTAGGCCTACCGACAATCATGGGAATAATCGTTTAAAGGCTGTTTCTGCTGATTTCCCCAAAATAATGTTTAACCAAACGTTTCGTCAAGCAGTTTTCAGAATTGGTAGATTGTGTATGAAGGAGACATTCGTTAGAGCGCTTGCGGTGTAGCAAAGTAAACTTACATTAAGACATTAACTACAACCCCATACGTAACTTACGCGAAAGAATTTATTTAAATAGACGAAACAATAGACAATATTTACGTTTTTCAAGTACTTTGAAATTGAAATCCTTGCGTCCTTTTTTACTTGTACATTATTGTACAGAACTGTAAATAATAACCTTAGGTTCGTACTTAGGCCTATACATGTTAAAAAGATCCGTAAAGCAATTTAAACTATTTTCATTAGGTAAAGATTAAATAATGGTTTCATGACGTATATAGATCAAAGTGTTATATCATTAGCACACGTTAAGCAACTAATTAGCACAAACTTCCCTGTACTAAAAAGAATTTTAACCTGTAATTTATACAGCCAGTATGAACCCGTAGGTTTATAAAGCCACTTGGGCTATGCAACGAAGGAGTTGGTTTTGTTGACACATTTGAACAAACATAGCATTCAGTGACTCGGGCCAATAGGAAAGCATAAACGTCCGCCCAACTGTCTAGTTTACTTCCCTTTTGCGGTATTTAGGAAGAAGAAGATTCTTGTGACCTGTCCAATTCTGCAGTATTTTTGTTGACTGTTTGTTTGTATTGCTACCTTGTCAAAACTCTTTTAATGTTTGTTTTGACAAGTATGTGATTTTTATTTGCTTTGTGCGTAGTTCTGAACTCCGTATTGGCCTTTCTAACAGTTTTTTTTTGCTTATAATTCAGTAACTTTACATACAAATTATGTTCGCCGTACTCTTGTTATAAATGAATTACCGTACACTGTTCACATATAAATTGGATAGTATCGGATTATGAAAGAATTACCCCCCCCCCCAAATAGCCCCAAATGGTTGATTTCCATAGCCAGAGTCGACCTGAGGGTTGAAAAAGGCAGTATTGGTTTTATGGCGCGCTCGGAAATCAAACCGGGATCTCTGGTAGCCAGGCGCCACGTCTACCAGCTGATCTGTCAAGTCTTTTATTTACTTTAATCATTTCTTTTGAGCGGATAACGTACTGACTTAATTTTAAATGTATTTGTAGTTGTTAAGGCGTTGATGACGTTGATACTTCCAGTTATCTTAGGGTTACGATTTACGATTTGCTTACTGAGTTATCCTCGGACGTGTAGTTAGTTCCGCTACATAATATGTAAACAAACTTAAACAACTTTCTCAAAAAGCATAAGGAAGACGTCACATCAACAAAAGGCTGACTTGCAGCGCTGTCGGTACTGACTCCACTCTGAGAAACTGAACGGTTTCATTCACAATATTTGGTGCGCCCATGATAAAAATATTCACTTCAAACGCTTGTATACCTCATTTTATTGTTTCGTGTAGTTATGTTTTTTACGTCCGGACTTAAAGACTTAAGAAACTTTGGTAACGTTGGCTAACTGTGTTATAGACACTACTAAATAAGTCACTGTTGCGATGACGCTGTTCTGAAATTGTTTAAAGTAGACAGCATTAGTAGATAAATTAATTTGCTAGTGTGGCTATCTGGAATCACAATCACAAAAGAAAGAAAACATATAGGAGGTTACAGGTGTGGCCGTGAAGATTTATCTTTACTACTGTTCTTTACCTCCTCCAGGCAACTGTCCCACTACGCCAGACCAACTTCTCACAGCTGTGTACCAACAGCATTAACGTCTACTTGTCTTCTGCTTCTGCATAGCTACTTTATCTGTTTACTTTTGTTTCCGGACTTTTCTGGAAATTATATTTAACTTACTTTGGTCCAGAATGAGATTCCATTGTGCATTAATTAAATCATATTTTTAGTTTTCAACATTTCACTTGATCGTCGTATAGCGTCAGCAACTTAAAACTTTTTTTTAGGCGCTACTTCCACACAAATGTATGTAAATATTTAAACTGTCAGTACTTATTGTTTGAGACTGTAATGCGATTCAAAAATGTATCTTAAGTGTATAAAATGTCCGTGTTTGTGCTATGTAATGTATGAAGCGAAAAACGAAAGGACCTATAAACTTACTGTACAAATTATGTGTAAAAGTGCGTGTACCAACCAGACCAAATTAATCAGAAATCTCTTCATATGTTTGTAGAAATGTATGCTGTATTGTTATATAGTCAAACTGCACAGTAGTAGGATACGAGTTTCTCTTATTGGTGTATGAAAAAAATTATTAAAATTGCTTTTTTTTAGTGAGTTTTTCCCTCCTCTTGATCTGACTTTTCTGTCTCAAGCTGAATCAATTTATCTTTCGTTACAAACATGTATAGGCCTAATGATGAATAAGTTCTTCTGTTTCTTAAGTAAAGGTAGGTCTAGGAAGGCATGTGTCGTCAGGTAGGTCTAGGTTAAGGTGTCTGTGTCATGTATAGGAAAGCAACCATTTGTGGGTATCAGTTAGTGTGTCAGCAGGCCTATAGGCCTATATGAAAAGGTATTATGGTATAAAAATGTTAATTACAGTAGTAGCGCTTCATACATGTACAAAATACGTATATACAGTAAACATACATTGTAATATACATGTGTGTGTGGGGGGGGAGTGGGGTGTGTGTATTTAAATATTTTTATAATTACAACAACTGTTGATTATTCTTATAGTGAAGTGCCAGTCCTTGAATGTTTCGTTTTTTAATCGTTCAACAGAAAAACGTGCACACAGAAGAAACAATTATACATAACTATTTATGTCGCAGAGAAATATTATTTCATCAAAAATAAAGCGTTATTATTTTGGCAGATTTATAACGATTTTGTTAAGTTAGTTGCGATGTTGGGCAAAAAATTACAAAGTTTCGTATTTCCTTTTAAGAAAACGGTAACTTGTTAAGATTAATCCATACCTTTGAATACTACTAATTGAAAAAAAAAAACAAAATCAGCCTAATGTAGTTGAGGTTTTTTTTAATAAGAAATGAACATCCCGTTAGATTATTCGAAAATGTGCGATTGTTGGTAAACTCTGTACCCATAGTTAGGCCTATGCGGAATCAAGTGTGACCATCAGTAGTACTTTCATACTAGATCTAGTACGTTTTTTATAAATTTTTAGTGTTCTAGTACTTCACCAACACATCCTATACGTTTACAGTCCACTTCCTGTAAGTTTTCTTAATGTTATTGAAATAGTTAAGTTAGCTGTAAAAATATTTATAAAGAACGTGGTAGGTAATACCAACTGTCGGAGACTTTAGACGGATTGAATAAATAAAGTTTTTGTTATGAAAAGTGCAGTAGGAGGACAAATATTTCCAATTTAACAACATTAATTAAAGGTATACTTTACTCCTATGTCTCTCTCTTCGTGAGGAGCGTCTGAAAGAATATTTTAAACTGTAGCAGTGACAATAACTGAGAACAAAATCAGCTACAAATACTCTTAATGGAGGGACTCTTTCTGACAAAAGAAAACTGAAACAATCATCAGCTGTAGATTTTACTATTTCAGAAGCGTTAATTTACAAAAAAAAAAAAGGCCAAAATAACTAATAAGTAGTTCCAGTATTTTTTTGCAAGTGAGAACCCGTGCATACATGTGAATGGCGAATTAAATAACTGATATCGTTGACATGGAAATAAAATTAAATGGTATATTTATAAAGAGTCTTTTTAAGACGAGCCCCCGCCAGTCTTGTAATCAACTCATGTAATGTGAAACATTTTGTCACTTAGATGTCTACAATGACGTGAGTTATGACATTTTGCTTTCATATTTGTACTTACATTGAGTTCCTGTATGATAGCGAGGTAGTAGTAAGGTCGTATTCCTAGCGTAGTAATTACAGTAAATGAGGAGCGGACACATCGTTGACGAAGAATAATGATGAGACACAATTCCGATGAAAGAGTGGAGATCATAAAGCAAGTGGAAAGCGTATTGTTACAGGGTCGAGGAGTGCCTTTTTTTCTGACCAAATTTCAAATACATTGATAGCTGTAAAGATGTAATCAAATTCATTTTGTTTGAGGATACCGGAACCCGCCATCTTAGTCTAAACGTAAGAAAACCCATGACTTAACTGTTTTCAAAGAAGAGACATTAAGATTTTTCAAGCAGAATGATCACTGTTGCACACCATTATATAAAAATTATCCCGATAAAAATCGGGATAATTTTTATATAGTGGTGTGCAACAGTGATCATTCTGCTTGTGATTTCAACCACTAACACAACTTACTTCATTAAAATTAAGATTTTTGATATGATTAACGCGGGATAGAAGATTTAGCGGTACACTATTATGTCTTGGGCCTGACTTAAAAAAAGTGTTTTAAATAGTGCAACAAACGGATAAGAGTTATTATTGATTTGGCATTAAAACGACATTTTGTTTAAATTCGAATGGGAACTACTCTGAAACCGATGCGCCAATTTAAGTCACTTAGAAACAAATATATCTTAAATGTCAGTGCAGTAAAGTCACAAGGTTTAAATTTTTTGGCGAATTCGTGACAGAAATAGTTCATATAAAAATCTTGTCCTTATGATGACTGAAATTCAACTACATAGTAACTTTAAAGGCGAATCACATAAATTTTGATTGAGAAGTTGTAACCACCAGTTGGTCAGTTGGTCAAATGGCCATTGTCAAAACTGGTCAGAGCAATGAAATCGTTACTCACACAGTTCCACTATTTAGCATTTTGTGACACAAGTAGCTTTACATAAAAAGCTTGCCTTTTTTTCTGACCAAATTTCAAATACATTGATAGCTGTAAAGATGTAATCAAATTCATTTCGTTTGAGGATACTAATTAGCCTTTGAGGATTTGCAGATTTTGTAGGTCTAGCTACAATACTTTTAAAGCGTGCAATTTATGTACTTAGTCACGTGAATTGTCTATTGACAGAAATAGCTGTGGTCAGGAAGAGGTATAGTACTTTTTTCTGATTTTCAGATTTGAATATAATAATAATTTTCTTTAATGTAGATTCAAGTTAAGTAAACGACATTTAATATTTCTACGTAGAGGTTGGAAGTACTTACCATACGAATTTGAAAAAAATTTTGAGTTTCAAAGCTTGGGCGCGATACCTAATGAAGAGGAGATCGTTATGTACCAGTTTTAGACTTCATACTGAACGATTTAAATTATAACGCGTGTGATATGTAATGTTCATGAGAATTCAGATGTTGTGTAACAGAAAATGAACGGCAGCTTATGAGGCGATCTTATGTAGCCAACTGCAGCTAATAGGGGCACGTACCAACGCTTCATTACGCAGAAATAATGCAATTGTGTTTATGCAATAGCGCCAGTGACATCAGCGTGGTGTACCTGCATTCACGCACGTTACACCTGCATTTGCGGTTTATACCGTAATTAATTACGTGTGCAGCATTAGTGTGTGAGCAGTTTGCGTTCACTATACGTTGGTTACACTCGCATTAGATGGCCACGGCCACTGCACAAATAAAAATATTTATTTTCCCAGTAAAATGTTTTGCCGATTACTTATTACAGTCCGATAATTGGTTTCCGCCGTTACTATTATTACTTTTTTTTACAAAGTAGTCCGTATCAGTACTCCGTTAGGTATTGCCCTGGACATTACAGTGTAAGCTTCAATAAATCATTTTGCGAATATACTGTTGTTTCACCTCCTCTTGCTACGACTTTTCGGACATGCAGCAGCAATTTCTTCTTCACATTTCTCTGTCACTCATTGCTGTCTTCAGCGCTTACACTCACTGTTGTCCTTGCATCGTCCCCACTCAGTCCTCATATTCTACGGAGTCCACTTGCTGATCAGTATCCTTTCATTTCTCCAAAATGTTATGGAAGATTGTGGAGTGACCCATTCTTTTTACGAATCCTACTCATTATATTTTTCTATCTCGACAAAATCGCTTGTCTCCGCTAATCATACACCTTATCGTGCCGTGTTATTTTCAGACTCATTTTCCCACATTGGTCTTCATATCTGTATTAAATTTTTTTTTCCTCAAACACATTTAGTCGGTCTGCCGATTTCTGTGTCATTACCTGTAGTGGATAATTGCTTTATACATCATTTTGTTACCTTATAGGACTACCCCTTTGTATCTTACACTCCAAAATTGTCCTTCACTGTCGTTTCCCCACTGTCTTTCCCATCATTCGTTATTTCATACCCTGATACGTAATTTTTCCTTACGATCTTTATTGACGTCTTCAGCTGTTAGCCGTTGCTTCAGCCTATTTTCACGCGTTTAATTTAATGTTGCCAACTTTCATAGAATACCCCGCTTCCTTGGTATTCATTACAATTGTTTATATAGCTCTCTAGTGGTTTATGTCATTATAGGCGACTTGTTTAATAACGTATACATATGATGCTTTTTTCGTTTTATTATTTTTATTTTTGCCTTGAACACTTTTGTAATATCATTGGTTACGGTGATGTGTTTAGTTTATGGAAAAACTTTTGTTGTTGTGTATAGTAGTGATCAGGCGTGACCATTTTCTGTACTCATCGTTCCTTTCGCCGAAAGTGCTCAAAATACATCCCTTTCCCCAGCCAGTAATAATAAATTTTGTAATGTCTCGTGCGCGGAAAAGTAGTTTAGTGCATTTAATACAAAACAGGAAATATATTTTTAATTTAATTTTTAAGATGGTCAGCGTTTTGTAATAATGGTTTATAATCATTTTTTCGAAACGTGATTGTACCAAAAGGCAGAACAACATCTGGTCCGGCCATAACTCAACACACCTTACTTATAATTCAAACAATAAATTGTTTCGTAAGCATAATGCACAGCATACACAATATATAAAAACTCCGGGACAACCAAGCTGTGTGGGAAAGCGAACGAGAACGACCGAGCCTCTCCGAAATTCGCTGAAGCCAGCGACAACTGGACTCATATGTTTCATCTGAGTTTAAGTGTGTGATTGTTAGATTAGTGGAGTGCAGTGGCGCGGGGAGAAGTGAGGAACATAGGATGGTAGCGCTGAGTTTAGAGAATCACTTTTGTCTTAGCGTCTGATTGTGTTGTTCACTGATTTCTTCACCAATTTTCGAAGGTTTTCCATATGCTTTCCTCTCAAAAGGTAAGAACACTAACACTTACTCTTTATTTACTTCGGCGTTGCCGAATCTCCCTATGATCGGGCGCCATTAACTTTTTCAGTGCCATACCACTACCGGTTTTTACGAACTCAGCGATCAATTACATGAGTTACAGTATTCTGATTTTGTTATTTTATTGGAATCAACCACACGGTAGCTAAACAAATGTGGAATTGTTCTAGAAGGTAGGCTGGGCGTTGGAAGGCCGCGGCATGATCTGCGAAACCTGAGCAACAGACAGCGTCGTAAAACATGACGGTGAATTAATATTATAATACTGATGCAGTATTAACATTATTAATGTTAGCACATGTTTATAACAATATTAATGCGATAGAAAAAATCACTAAGGATGAGTCGAGGTCTACTTCAAACACTAAATAAAAGTTGCTAAATAGAACAAGGAAAAATGTCAAATGACTTATGCATATAGTATAGCATTTTACGGCTGCGAGACCTAGACAACAGAGGCAGGAAAGAGGGGACTAGAGTCATATGAAATATTGTGCTATTGGAGTATTGAAAGTATGAGGGATTTCGATTGTTGAATTTACTGACCTCATTAAATAGCACGAGGAAGTTATCAAAACTCTGTAATCGAAGTTTATGATAAGGAGGCAGGATACATCGGAAGACAGTATGTAAGTCATATATAGTAAACAAAATGTGTTGTGATTCTTATGAAGAAATGAAACAGAAGGCAAAGAGCGATCCATGTGGAAAACAGCTACCAGTCAACGCATCAGAGATGTAGAATATTTCAACGTTGTTAGTAAGTATTATGTTTACTAACATATTAGTAATTATAATTAAGTTACTGTTATTGAGTAACATAATTAAGTATTATGCTGATATGGCAGTGGTTGTGGGGAAGTTATATCGTACAGACATGGATGATTAAATTACAGCCGATATAAAATGGAAAAGCATCAATTACTGAACCGATATGCGTAACCCGGAGTGCCGTGAGACGAAGAATTCCCACGGATTTTAAAATTGAAGAATATTAAAATCAGGGCCGCTGTTACCATATCTGCGGAATGTACTCCGCACATGGTGGCCACATCAAAGGGCCGTGGACTGCCTTTGTCTAGAGGAAGCGTACTAGGCCTGCCAGATACAGTAAATTCCCGATTACAGGCGATGCATATTTTCGGCAGCGGTGTCCAGTGCAGCGTGACAAATGTTTTGTAACTTAATGATGTCTAAATGATTTTTACCAATAATAACGAGAGTGAAAGCGAAAGTAACGATTATCAGGAATAAATAGCACAGGTAACAACACATACTCAGGCTCTTGATTGCATTGTAGGCTTTCTAGACTACCTACAATGTCAGTGATTTACAAGTTGCCGATGAAATATGGTAATATTTGGAAACGTAATTCTAAAATGAAAACGAACCCCACTGATTATTTTTTTTTAAATAAAAGTAAACGACGGAAAGTTGAGTTGAACTAGTGAGAGTACGGTAGGCCTATACCATATTATTAAAAAATAATGATCGATTTTTGTGTTCTTTACACATGTTTCTTATTTTTCTTTTTAATAAATTTTAACGTTATCTGTTTTAAAAACACAATTTAACAAATTTACTATATACAGTATATACTGTAACTAAATTAATCAGTTTCCGGTAAGTCTTCATGGTTTTTCAAAAACCAAAAATTCAGTGACCAACAGCAATTATTAATCGGTAAGTCTGTTTATTCATAAAATCGTACACGCTTAAAGTAATGATGGAGTATTTTTTCATTTTGTGTTTTTGCCGAGTATCGGCGATCGGCGAGCCAGACATTGCCGCCGAAATTTGGGAGTGTACTGTATCGTAAAATAAATTTAGAGAACATTAATATCGACGGTACATGATATTAATGTTTACTGATTTGTTGTCAATATTAATTTTGTTCCGCTGCCTCTGTGTGCCGGCATCAGCCTTTGTTTTGATTGCCAAGGTAGCGTGTAGGTACGTTTGCACGACATTTATCTGAGTTGTAGTCCCCTGAAATTCTGTAGACTATTAAGTTTGAAATATGTACACGATAAGGAATTATTATTTATGTTTTGTTTTAACGAAAGACGTTTAGGACTAATTTAATAAAATTTCGAAGGTTAGTAGGATTCTTTAAGACAGACATAGTAAACGATTACATTTTTTTTCAGTCAGGTTTTTCGTGAGAGCAGTCTCATCGTCCTTGTTGCTGAACTAGCATCTGCTGAACGATGCCTTTCGGTGTCATCACCGTTAACAAATCTAATGCGACACTTCTTGCAATATGTAGTTCCATTTTTAAATTAATTTCTATACGCTAAAAGTAGGCCTACATGCAGTGGCAGCTGGTGTTAAGGTTGAGCACAGCAGCTGGGCAGTGAATGTAAACAAAATATTGTTTTACACAACAAAAGAGTACGCAATAAACGTTACGTCTTAAATATAATAATAAATTGTATCCGCTTCTGTGGAGCTTCTGAATTAGCTTTGCGGGGTCATGATGAGACTGAATCTTTATCAGATCCTGGCGTGTTTCGAGGCTGAATCGGTTTCAGTTCTGAGCTTGAGCAGATTATTTGGCTGTAATTGTTGATGAGACCACTGATGTTGATTGCTAATGTTTTTCAAATGGTCATAGTGTATCGTTATATAATAAAAGGTAAACCGGTTGAAGATTCTTGGGTTTCATTGCTCCTCCTAAACAGAATGCTCAGTCGCTTGCATCATGCTTGTTAGATGAACTGCCTCATCACAACTTACTTGGAATTTCCTACGAATTAATTGCTCAAACAATTGGAAAAGAGTAATTTTCTATTTTCCCACATACGGAAGCACTATGTATGATGCACATAAATATTCTGCCTTTTGTTTAATGTGTTTTTACCTCCCCCCCCCACCCATAACCGAATCTGCAACCACCAAAATGTGGAACCACCAACCGCCACTGCCTACATGTAATAGTTTATGGTTATACATCTCTTTCAGACTAAATGTGTGAAAGAAATATAGCTTAGCTAGCAGAATTCTATTAGGCTATTATGGCGCTGTTAGTATTTCAGGCAATTAACGGTACCGGAAAGCCAAAAGCTTGGGAATCACTGAACTGAAACATGTAATAATTCAGACGTTTGAAAAAGAGCATGTGGTGCATTGTGGTAGTAGATTTACTTGGAACTGACCGTACTGTGATTGCTCTACTTCCTCGCTATTCTGTTTAGTTAGTAAGATGCTGAAACTAGTAGGTAACGCGGAGTCGTACACTCTTTGTCATGTTCTGCCCATACAACTAAATAATTTACAACGATACATAGGATCGCCAGTAGTTTATGGAGGTGTTGATAATGGGCTAATTATTATCGGCCAGTGAATCAGTACGAAGCGTGTCCAAGCGGCCGTCGCAGGTCACGGCCTGTCCACTCGTTAAACCAATGTGCGTGTCGCTCGCTAGCATGTGCGCGCCTTCTCTGTATGGTATGCAGCATAGACCGCCTGCCCTGTGCAATGAACGCGTTATTTTTTTCACGTGAAACCGATCGGGGTGACGTTAAGTAAGATCAACGTGCCCGGACAACACAAGTCTAAGTAACTGGGAAGAAACGTGTTCCTGTAATTGTGTGAAAAAATTATGTACCTTCCTTTTTCTGATCGTAAACTGTGATAATTCGTGTCCATTCACCTGTACCATCTGGCCTTAAATGGCCAATTATCTACGGAGTACGGACTTGTTCAGTACAAACGAGAAACTTCAGTTGTATGGTATAATTTATAACAGAGTCTGTACCAATAGTCGCAGTAATATAACGTAGTGAAGAAATAAAATGAATCGCTTTCACTAATATTTATTGTGTAATAGACTATACATGTAAGAATTCTTAATGTACATTATGTAAGTTTTTAATTGAATTGTAAAAAGTTGTAAAGGTTATTTTTTAAATTATGTAAAATTAAGAGTCTTTCGTGAACGATTTTTTTAAAACACTGAATTAGAAAGTAATTTCTAACACAAGGAATTATGAAAATTGTGCAAAATGAAAATTATCTTATTTTTGGAATAACTGGGGACAGTTATACGAACAAACATAAACACGTTCGTCAACGTATGCTACGGGTCAGGAATGTTTTAACTGTATGGAGAAAGTACTGTACTACTGTATTAGTTTGGTTGTGTCGGTGTTTCCGAACTTAACCACTAGTGATCTAAAATTGTGTACGTCAATTTGTCTGGGAATACCTCTGTGAATGTTTACATTTGGTTGAATTGACTAACATATGCTGGATGGCAAAATTAATGGAAGAACTGATAAGAGAAGTCCAAGATAAAGTATCTGGATCAGTTGACTGGTGACATAGGCTTGAGCTGAATCAGGTACTTTAAGGAGACGGCAATCAACCGGGAAATTGGATAGTTTCAGAACATGCCTGCCTACTGATCTTTGGAGTGAAAGCAAAAGAAGAAGATCCTTTATCGTTTTTTTTTCAGGAGATTAATTAATACTTTTATTTTCTTATGCCATCGTAGAATATTCATAGTTCATTGTTTGGATAAATCGCTAAACGATTTTTAAAATTTCTTTCGAATTTCACCGCTTTGGCAGAAAACATATTCTGTGACGACGATTTTGAGCAAATACAATGAACAAATGTGGTCATGTAAGGTAACTGACACATTGTGCTGTGTCATAATATTGTATGGAAAGGTATGGAATGTAAATAAACGTAGAGAACGAAAAGGATCAAAATATACGATGAGGTAGATGTGAGTATACAAATGTCAAACAGAAGATTGGAGGAATCAGATGGGGAGCATGTTAACTAAAGAATGGACCAATGAATAAGAGGTTGGGACTAGAAAATCCATAGCGAAGGTTACGCTAATAGAAAAACGGTAATTTTGTGTTGCGGAATGAACTTGGACTTGAGGAATGAACTTGTGTTGAGGAAAGTACTGTTGATGTGTGCTGTATGGGATGGTTTAGTTTATGAGTCAGATACATGGACAGTGACGAAAAGGGGTAGAAGCGCTGGAAATATGACTTGGAAGAGTATTAGCAATGAAGAGGAGCTTTTAAAAAAATTAAGGAGTGTAGAATACTTCAGGGAGTTATAAAGTGTAGAAAGAGAAACCTGGTTGGACATACGCTGATGGAAAATAGGCTAGTAACCACGATTTTTGTGGAGAGATGGAAGAGAAGAGTGACACTCTTTGATGAGATGTACTGTGGAATGTCGTTTGAAGAGATGGACGCTCAAGAATATACGTATATGAGCTGCCGGTGAGAGCGGTGGTGACTAGGACCTAGAACACGGCAAAATACCGTATGACGATGGTGATAAAAATAATAATTATTATTTTTAAAAAGGAGCGATGGCACTTAGTCAGCTCATGTCTAATATTGACCCGAAATCAACCAGAAGTTTCTTATCGAAGCTATCCAGTCAGTCCTATTGTATCGAGCGCAAGTGTGGCCAGAATTACTGAATTGTAAGATGTACAAGAAGAAATTATCCCACGTCCAAACATGAAGTGCTTTTCGAAATTCATTGGCTTATCGCATGGTTTTCGAGTCGGACGTATGGTCATTGCTAGAGTAATGCCAATCGACCCTCTCGAAAGGCGCGTAAGATCGACTACCAGAAGAATACGGAGGTAAGTGGTCATGCTGCACGGCGAGAGGCAAAAAGCCAGATAATGGAGATCTGGCAAGAAGAGCGGTGTCGCTGGACGAGAAACCTCGTCAAGAAGGTGGGTGGAGAGTGTAACTAGCTTTTCGCCGCGTTACAAATCCAGGGAACCCTTCGTAATTAAACTCCGTTAATTAGAAGGGCTGCCTACGTTGTAACAGAATTGATCACAAATAATTAAAATAACATATTACTTACTAGCTGTGTAATTGTTTACTTTGTGTAAGGAAACAATGGCAAGGTATACAATTGATTTAAGCACTCCTCATATGTGTGTAACAAGAAGACTTCTCTTTATTCAACATTTAAGAAAAACATATACTGACTGATGCCATGACATTACTAACTCAATTATTAAATTATCGAAAGGTTTCTTTAAACTTTGGCATCAAACTAGATTCTATATAGTTATACCTCGGATCCGGGTGAACTTTCTATATTAAAAATTTTAATTATACTCTTTTCATGATATTAGCTTGCAAGACTTTCTTTTAATTCAACATTTAAGAATGGTATTATTGCTTGAGTTATATTACTCTACATTAACATATAAACTGTTACAACGTATGAAGTTAGAATAGTTACATGAAATATTAATTAATAAGATATAATCTTATAAACATTAGATTTAATTTATAAGTCTTTACAAATTTAATCATTTCTGAAAAGTCTCTTTCAAGAGGTGTTGTGTAACAAATATTAGTAACCCTCGATAGACAGGCTATCGAGTCACCTTTTAATTGGTATGCAGAAGACTCCTCCTGGGGTATCAGTCTTGGGAAACAGGAACAGCTACGTCGTCATCTCGGTCTGGCTTTCCTCTGTAAAGGGCTCCAAAAGTTAGCAGGGAGAACACTAGGTCATGTAGTTATCTACGATGATCATGTAGATTCTCGGATGTCCTGATCTGCATATTCTGTCACGTGCAGTAGAGTTTGTGGCTTCTGCTAGTTCACATCTCCGGGTATTACTTTGGAATAGTTTTTATACGTTGAAGTACGTAGTCATCTTGTGTTACACTTTTTGTTACGTTTCAATACTTTTTGTTTTACATAACTTTAAACTTATTCACATGACTACATTAATTAATACATCCAGATGCTTTAAACAAACTACATCTGGTACACTTTCTGAAGATGAAACCAAATATGATACACATATTTGAAGAGCGTAGCTCTTACGTCTACACTGTACGGAGTCGCCATTGCAAGAGAGAGAATTTACGCTCCCTTCGCCAGGTACTGGACAAAAGTTAGTGGGACAACTTCCGCGCGAGAATATAGTTCCTAACTATATTTAACTTAACATTTTTATTTATGCAAACTATCCCTAAACAAATATATATAATTTAAATCAGTTGTTTTAGCGACTTTTTATGTCTTCAGATTTTATTATTATTAACATTAGTTTTTTTTATCTTATTCTTACTCACACAAGACTCTGAAAGCATGTCGAGTCTGGAATCAACAGGAAAGCGCCTGCTTACAAGCAAAGGGTTAAATACGATATTAATAACGCTTTACAATTTATCTTTTTATTTGAGTATCTTATAACTAATTAATTATAACTGATTAAGTTATGACTTATAACTGAGTACATACAGGTATCTTATATTAAAACAGTGAGATTTAAATAGCTTAAGACCTCGCAACCTTAATTTTTAAAATTTTTTATTTTCTAGATTAATTCTTTTATTTAAATCGTCACATACTCCACCGCTTGAATTGCACGCTACGGTTTAGCTTTTTGAGTCTAACTCACTATGGGGCACTGGGATATTGAATGGGTTTAGTGTGTGTAATTTCTTTCACATAGTTGTTGCCTATAGTTACAACACAGTACACTTTATATTCTTATGAACTACCTTTTTTTTTTTTCACATACTATTTACACTAAATATTTACACACTTAAAACACAAAACTCTTTCTTATCTCTATCACTTAATTTTACTACCGGTTTTTTGTTTGTCTTACTCTCTCTTCTGTAGAGTAACTTTCTAAATCTCTACTATTTAGAATTCTATCTTTTCTTCCTGTAAGTCCTATATATATAACTCATGTAGTTAATGAGTGTTAGTACCCATCTAGTTAATGATTATTCATTAATGCATGTTCCGCAGAACTGGAACTCAGGTTGATCAGGCCTCGTTTCCAAACTCTACGTTTTACATTTCTTACGCGGATTCAGAAATATAATTTTCTTTACTACCTAGTATTCCTTTTCCTTTTTTTTTTTTTTACTATATCGTCACTTCTTCTTATACAACTTTAGTTGCGAAATATGCGATCTCCGCACATATTTCTGAGTTGCAGTTTCGCACAGGGCTACTGTAACTGGAGTTAGGTACATTTGGATTTGATAAGGGCCACACCATCTGAATGATAGTTTCGAGGTGGTCTTATCAATCGCACTACTAATGGGGTGAGTCTTGTACATTACCAAGTCACCTACTTGGTACCTGACTGAGTTGCTATGATTACCTTTCTCGTGGTATCTTCTGGATTTTTCCAAGCTTGCTCTCAAGTTAGAGCGGGCTTTGTTCCATATTCTCTTTATCTGCTTATCCGTTATTTGCGGAGGCAGTAGCTCGTGTATATTCCATCTTGTGGACAAAGGGTGGTTTGGTCTATACTTGTATAGTAACTCGAACGGGGTCGACTTGTGACCTTCGTGATAATTGGGGACTGGGAGTACGATTAGTGGCAGTGTGTGAAGTTATTTATTATTAGTGCACAGTTGGTTTTTCCTAATTTCTTTAAATGACATTATTCATTTAAATGATCGCCTTCGTGAAATTCCCTTTTTCTTACTTCTTAAGTACTAACTTACATTTTAATCTTAATCCTAATTTCCAAACCTTAGATTGGAATGATCCCTACTTATCCGTAACTCACAACATCCCGGCCCGACTGACACCAGCTTACTCTAACTACGGAAGTTAGCTTTCAGCAATTATTAATGATCTTTGGCACATTTCAGCCCTATCATTTCCCTTTCAGTCGGCGCCGTTGTGACCTGTTACGTTACATTTATAATCAATACTTGATTATATCTCATAAACTTATTTCTAATGTAATCTAAAGAGGATCCCATACTCCACTTTAGATCACTGGTTTGAGAGAAGCGGAATCTCACGAATATGATTCTCTTTTATCTCTTTTAACAATACTTAAACAAACTATGCGGGAGAGGAGACACTTTACAATATGCATACTAGTCATACACACTAGGGGTGGTTTTCAATTGTTCAGGCTAGCACCGGTTTAACACAATAGGGAGGGTGCGTGGCTGTTTAGTACAATTCCGAACACGCTTTAATTTCTCTTACTTGCCACCACTGCGATGTCTTCACTATGCAACGTTACTTTTTATTATTATTCTTTTCCTTTAATTACTTCTACACTTCACACAATTTTAGTATAACTTAGGATTTATTTGGCTCTAGTATTTAAATCAATTATTATTATTCACTTTATTATTTATTAAACTACTTTGGGGATTTAAGAAACGCTCTTAGAACTATCGTCTATTTAATCACCATATTTATTTAGCACACTTTATATTCACAGGTTGGTTCCGTTCCAATGGCTTACTTTTGCACTCTCTACTTATGTGCCCATATTTGCCACAATTATAACAGGTGGGTTTCCTGCGAGGTGGGTACTTGGTTTCCGCTTTATCTGGGTTTACAGTTAACTTACCAGCTTTGCGCACATAGTGAGGTCTACTAGAAACTTGACTTTCATACGAGGTTGTTACATCAGGCAGTAGTGCTCGCAATTGATGTCTATTAGTTCCAGAGGTTTTCATTGCTTCTCTATTTTGATCTGAGTACCATACATTTGAAGAATGGATACTGCACTGTTCCAGATCAGCAATCGTATTGGGTCTATTCATCAATGATAGTCGAGATCTTTCTTCGGGTGACACTCCTATTAAAATGGTGTCCACTAGTTGTGTTTCATTCCAGTTTACACGTAGTAGTCGAGAGGACTCCCTAATATCGGAGATGTAGTGAGCTAATCTCTCCTGATGTCCTTGTACTCGGAGTACTGTCTTTCTTTTTATTTCTTCATAGATGCCGGTGGGAATAAAGTATTTTATTAAAGAACTATGTAGCTCTTCTACTGGGAAAGTAGAGGTTAGGGCTTCTAGCACACGATTTTTTAACGGGGGTTTACACTTTGGTAATAGAACTTGTAAAATTTGCCAGTCATTCAGCTGCTGTAGATCCTTTATCTGAAGAAGATAACTAATAAATGTTAGTAACTTGGAAACATTTAAACCATCTGTATAAGGGATTTCGGTTAAAATCTTCTCCACAAGGTGAGTCATTTTTCCGTATAGATCTGCATTATAGTTCATAGGGGTAATTCCTCGATGAGGGAGATTAGATTCATTGTTTCCGGGACGAAACTGAAAATGTTCTGGAGGAGGGGGATTTACATCTGTATCAGTATTTTGTTCTGGGTTCGCTTGCACTTGCGATACGATAGGTGAGTTCCGATCCGAGTTAGGCGGAGGTAAACCAGTGGTGGGGGATTGTACTGGGGAGATGTGTAATTTCATTAATGATTTCTCTATTTCCTCCATCCTGAATGAGTCGGATTTTCGTCTTAAATCGTTGATAATTGAAGGTAAGCGACGTAGAGCTTCGTCTGCTAGCTTTTGTACATCAACGGGTATTTCTGTGAGATTCGGCCAGATCGACAAATTTTTTATTCGCCTGGTTAAATGCTCTATTCTCTGGGTAGTCCGCAAAATTTTTGCCGGAGATTTCTCGTCTTGGAGTGTTTGAGACAATAAGTATAAGTTCACTATACTTGGCAGTACAAATTTCTTTCTCGCTTTCATAATCGAGTTGGCTTAGATTGTTTAATTGCACGGGCGCATCAAATCCTCATTCGCGAATTGAACTTCGTAATTCCGCGACTGTTACATCAGCATGGGGTAGTCCACGCAAAAGAGCTTCGTAAGACAGCTCGTCTTTTAATAACAAATCCGGGTTAAATTGGGCCATTTTGTTCTAACACATTAGCACGTACTTAAAATTAATACTATTATATTACACATATATTACATATAACAAATTCATAAGTAATCAATTTACACTAATTAGAAAAGAACAATTTCTCTTCTAAGGGAGAGACAGAAATCACACACATATTTTTCAATGTTAAATAGCCGATCAGCTGTTTACTGGAATGTAGGTCAGAGGGTGGCCTACATATTTAGTTAACAAAGGAGGGTGAGAGTGTGTGACAATGGGGTGTTTGCTTTTATTGTTCACTACACAAAGCGACTGAATAACACCAACGATTTGAAACAGGTCGTTTTAAACTTGAGAAGGGGAGCACACTTTTGTACAACACATTTATTATTATTCCGCTTAGACAACACTTTGGCTTCGTTCTTTCATAAACTTTTCTCAATTAAATAATTACTTATTTTGTTCACAAGTTTTAAATCACGACTTCTACTTAATTACTTTATTATTATTTACAAAGTTATTTTTAATCAAATCTTTTTTTTTATAACACACTAGTGTATGTAAGCTATGTAGTTGGACATACACTGTGCAGAATGATTCAGGAGACAACAGGTCGTAGTTTGTCGTAAACAAACCTGTTACAGATTGTTCGGTTGACCAAAATTGTTATGCTTGGTCACAATTCATGTAAGCAAGTACTTACATCGAATTATTCAGCTTGTGCCGGTAGGAACCTGCATATAGCATTTTGCATTGTATGACGCTAATGACATTTTACTTATACATACTACCATCTACGTATTAATACATATTACGTTATTTAATAGTGTATTAAATATGTTTTGAACATTACATTTATTAAAGTAATTTTCTGAGTGCATATATCAATATTAAACATTTAGTTATTAATCATACTATTTATGTTTATCCACGCATAAATAGTGAATGCAATTTGTTTGTGACACATATATATACAATTAAAACTCTTTCCTTTGTTTCCTTTATTTTTTTTTTATTTCAAGTAAAGTAAGCAGAGTAACGCACTTTTGTTTACGTCACGATGCTTAACAACCCTTTACATAAATTAGCAGAGTGAATGCACTTTTATGACACTCTGTAAACCATTACCCTTTTACTTTTTTACAATTTAGCAGAGTGGCGCACTTTTGTTACTAGCTTTTCGCCGCGTTACAAATCCAGGGAACCCTTCGTAATTAAACTCCGTTAATTAGAAGGGCTGCCTACGTTGTAACAGAATTGATCACAAATAATTAAAATAACATATTACTTACTAGCTGTGTAATTGTTTACTTTGTGTAAGGAAACAATGGCAAGGTATACAATTGATTTAAGCACTCCTCATATGTGTGTAACAAGAAGACTTCTCTTTATTCAACATTTAAGAAAAACATATACTGACTGATGCCATGACATTACTAACTCAATTATTAAATTATCGAAAGGTTTCTTTAAACTTTGGCATCAAACTAGATTCTATATAGTTATACCTCGGATCCGGGTGAACTTTCTATATTAAAAATTTTAATTATACTCTTTTCATGATATTAGCTTGCAAGACTTTCTTTTAATTCAACATTTAAGAATGGTATTATTGCTTGAGTTATATTACTCTACATTAACATATAAACTGTTACAACGTATGAAGTTAGAATAGTTACATGAAATATTAATTAATAAGATATAATCTTATAAACATTAGATTTAATTTATAAGTCTTTACAAATTTAATCATTTCTGAAAAGTCTCTTTCAAGAGGTGTTGTGTAACAAATATTAGTAACCCTCGATAGACAGGCTATCGAGTCACCTTTTAATTGGTATGCAGAAGACTCCTCCTGGGGTATCAGTCTTGGGAAACAGGAACAGCTACGTCGTCATCTCGGTCTGGCTTTCCTCTGTAAAGGGCTCCAAAAGTTAGCAGGGAGAACACTAGGTCATGTAGTTATCTACGATGATCATGTAGATTCTCGGATGTCCTGATCTGCATATTCTGTCACGTGCAGTAGAGTTTGTGGCTTCTGCTAGTTCACATCTCCGGGTATTACTTTGGAATAGTTTTTATACGTTGAAGTACGTAGTCATCTTGTGTTACACTTTTTGTTACGTTTCAATACTTTTTGTTTTACATAACTTTAAACTTATTCACATGACTACATTAATTAATACATCCAGATGCTTTAAACAAACTACATCTGGTACACTTTCTGAAGATGAAACCAAATATGATACACATATTTGAAGAGCGTAGCTCTTACGTCTACACTGTACGGAGTCGCCATTGCAAGAGAGAGAATTTACGCTCCCTTCGCCAGGTACTGGACAAAAGTTAGTGGGACAACTTCCGCGCGAGAATGTAGTTCCTAACTATATTTAACTTAACATTTTTATTTATGCAAACTATCCCTAAACAAATATATATAATTTAAATCAGTTGTTTTAGCGACTTTTTATGTCTTCAGATTTTATTATTATTAACATTAGTTTTTTTTATCTTATTCTTACTCACACAAGACTCTGAAAGCATGTCGAGTCTGGAATCAACAGGAAAGCGCCTGCTTACAAGCAAAGGGTTAAATACGATATTAATAACGCTTTACAATTTATCTTTTTATTTGAGTATCTTATAACTAATTAATTATAACTGATTAAGTTATGACTTATAACTGAGTACATACAGGTATCTTATATTAAAACAGTGAGATTTAAATAGCTTAAGACCTCGCAACCTTAATTTTTAAAATTTTTTATTTTCTAGATTAATTCTTTTATTTAAATCGTCACAAGAGATCGACTACTATCTCATCCAGTTCCTGACAGGACGGTGATATTTTCGGCCCTATCTGAAGTATGTTGGAAAGGCAAATCACAAGAGTGCCTCACCTACTAGGGAGTCGCGGACTGATCGTTACAAGAGGACATTGGGCAGAAGATCTCTGAGGATAACATCGTCGAAGCGTGGAACTGTGTGATTCGCTACGCAGAAGAGTTTCGTCGAAAGGACAATAGCTGAGTAAATTTGTACACCTGCTCTCGTAAAAAAAACATTATTATTATTATAGTTATAAATAGAGCAGAAATTATTTATTACATCGGTTATAACGAAGACTAGGCTATAACAACCATATTCCGATATAGTTCGGTTTGCACATCGTTTTCACGTTACTTTTGATTCCCACAGTTGTTTTTAGTACATTAGAAAACGCAGAAAAAACAAAGGATGTTTTGTGTACTACACTGTAATCTAACTGGAATCATAGTGAGTATAGTATCAACACCACCACCATCATCATCATCATCATCATCAATGTTCTTCGTCTCCTCATTATTAATATTATTCTCCTTAAATGATTAGTGGCCGCCAATTAATAATTGATGAAAAATTTAGCGAGGATCTGTCAATAAGTAGGCTATACACAGAATTTTTACATCATTTGTGTCGACGTTTCGACAACATTTATTGCCATCGTCAGGACAGTTCTTATTGAGTTGTTACGACACCAATCACACAAATCGACAAACTCGACAACAGTAGTTGTCCTTATGATGACAATAAATATTGTCGAAACGTCGACACAAATTATGTAAAAATTCAGTCTATAGCCTACTTATTGACCGATTTTCGCTAAATCTTTCATCAGTTATTATTATTATTATTTGTCTATTAATAAGGATGTTTTTTAAAATCGTAAATAATTTTAATCGTATTGTAATACAAAATACAAATGAAAGAATAGAACAAAATAACATTGTAAAAAATATGACGTATGGTTACCGCTTTTAATGACACTGGCTATATTTTCTATGTTCTGCAGTCCGTTGTTTTAAACGATTTTAATGTATTTACGTTTATTTTAGAGTATTATTAGCTTGCACGCTTGTACGGACACAAATAACATTCTTTTTCGCATCGAGGAACATAAATATTATTGTTATTTTTGTATATTCATATTTTTCCAATTCAGCTTTAAGGCATTAGCATTTTCTACATGTATGCTTGTGTGTTGTGTGTGTGTGTGTGTGTGTGTGTGTGTGTGTGTGAGAGAGAGAGAGAGAGAGAGAGAGAGAGAGAGAGAGAGAGAGAGAGAGAGAGAGAGACTTGGAGTTAAGGGGTGATGGGTCAAAGTGTAACTGAGAGAAGAACTTGCCAATATTCAGTGGTAGGCGGTGTTTCAGCATGCTTTGTAGCTGTCTCGAATATTGTAACAAAAGCGCGCTTAGTTAAATACGTCAGTTTCAATTATTCGTGTGTTACATTGTTTCTGGGTTGTTGATTCATTAACGGTTTGCTGAATGCTGCATACAGTCGCATATAGTGTATTTGTAGAGTATGTCACTTCTGAAAATAAATTTAGTCTAGTTTCCACAGCACAGCCAACGCAAGGACGTTCTAATTTTGCAGTGCCTTTCATGTGATTATATATTACTGTGCATGCGCTGTTTATTGAGCGTTTCCATCACGTGCCGCGGGTTCGATACATGCTGTCGGTCACGTCTGCTCTTTGCATTGATGCAACAACAGTCACGGGAGGCAGGTACGCACTTTCGCCGGCGCCGGGGCGCGTGATTTCATAAACAAACTGCCAGTGGTTCTGTGTGTCACTGTGCCATGTTTAAGTCGAGTGTTTACGCTCCGTAATAGGTGTAACTAAATTGGTTAGTCTCGAACCTGTGATTACAAACTGATCCCGGCTTGTGATATAGAGTTTATTGTAAATTTTTAACGTTCAATTTAGAAAAACTGATGATTTCTTAACTTAAGTTAACAAAGTAATGCTTTTCAAACCGTTGTTTGTAACGAGCGTAAAAAATTATTGTCCCATCACTTTAGCTGTCCATGTGGTGTCCATGAGGTAACTATAACTGGCAACAATGATGCTCAGGTAGGTGGACCAGAACATGTAGAAACACTGAAAACTGTAGGTTGTTAAATGCGAACAAAGCCGAACAAAATAGTTTGTTTAACCAATCCTTTCGCTGGAAAATAGATCGTAAACGTGCCTGGCTATACCATCGATGCATCATATATTATACATCGATGGGGTATAGTCAGTGTCACAGACTTGTATACTCGCTCCATATGTAGCTGGCCAACGTGCATGTTCTATTTGGCATATTCTGAATTTTGGCAGTCTTCAATATTAACGACTTTGTTACGAGTAGATGACATTAACGGAACTAGTCTTAATTAACGACATTAAAACAAGTCTATTAATGCTAGTTGTAAATGAATGGCATTTTTTAGAACTCTTGTTTATTCACATCCTTTACGTCAGTTGTACAAGCAACACAGTGGACACGACAGTTTTAATCCTCACCATATCTGCCTCTAGTTCGGTGAGAGATTTATTTAGCAGGTCGTTTTGCTATGTGAACCGGGTCCTGATTCTGTAAAATACTGCTCAGAAAGAAAGACGATTAGCTAGTAGTGCTAGCAGAAATGAAACGTGAAAGGCAGCCGGCTGTTCAATAATTCAGTAACGTAACAAACTAACAGTAAAGATTTGACCACGAGCTACAGAAAGGAACATCAGCCAACATCAACAGCTTTGGATGCTGAGGCGACTTCTAGGAGTAGACAGACATAGTCCCAGTGTTTCGTAGATGGGAGCAGAACGAGTGTTTCCATAGAACACAGACTGCAGCTAAAAAAATCCGATTAAAGCGGATTAGAAAAGGTTACCTAAGCTACTTTGGACACGTAATCAAAAGGATAAACGCAGTGGAAAAACCTTGTTGTACGAACAAGCAAGGCTGACGAAAGAGGTGGTAGACGTCTCACTCGTAAACTTTCCTGGTTTTCGCTAATAAACTTATCGTTTTTTTCGCCTAACCACACGCCGTTTTGTTACTCTTAAGACAAACCATTTCCCACACACTACGATGGTGGCTCGACTGCTATTATCAGGTGGTAGACATGTTGCATTCAGGGGTGCAAAGGCTGTATAGCAAAAGTATGGGAACAAAAATGAAATTCAGATGAAATTTCCAGAACTGTTAGTTTACAATACACTTTTGTATTGCAGGTTCCTAAAATTTTGACACTGGATTGTGCATATTTTGTTCATTGCCAGTACAGGCAGAAGGTGGTTCAGTTTGTTGGACCGTGTTAAGGACGTTCCCCGGACAAATTTTCCGAAGGCAGGCGGTCAAGCTTATGAATCTTAATTAGAAAGCGGTGTTGCGTGAGAAGTTATGTTTTCGTAAAATCGTATATTGTTTTGGAAACCGAAGAGCAAGAGAACCTCCACTGTTATCCTTAAATATAACGCTGCCGTAAAATTAAAATGTTATCGTTAATCTTGTTTTGTAAACAAATATTTACTTTCTATTCTTAGAATAAAATTATGGTATGGTTTACTTCAGTATACATGTTGGTTTTCTTATTTAATTCTATACATTCATACAGATGTAAGACATCAGACAGTTCTCGCCGTCTGTTGATATGGTTAGGAGAGGCATAATTAGGACCTTACCTATGAGGCCCGTAATGCCTGCCTACGGTCCTGTGAATAACTTACATAGGGTTGCAAGAGCCAGGGCAGAGCGGAGAGACGTGAGAAACTACGGGAGATTTCATATATAAAGAGACTGTGCGACGTTCTACAGTTGGCACAGGGTAGAGAGTTCTGCAAAGACAAGAAAATACTGAACTACCAAACCTTGATTGACGGCGGTGAAAACACAAATGAGAGGACGTAGGCTTCTAATCGTAAACGAACCCGGAACGGTGAACACGCCCGTTTAGAACTTTGTTGGTTGTTCACAGCGGTTCACAGCGCGTTTAGAAATGTTGTTTGTGCAGTAGGCCTACTTAATTTGTACAAATCAGTACAAAAGCTAGCGAGCAGAGAACATGGTGAGCGTACACGATGCGATTACGCTGTTTTCCATTTGTCTCATACAGTGACGTAAATTTATGGACATTACCATGAAGCCGAAAGCAGCTTTAATCCTTTTACTTAACTGTGATTAATTTCCTGATTAGGCTAATTGATTCGTAACCGTTACGGTATGCACAGAGTAAGGTTTACTGTAAGTGTGGCCCAGCAGTACAACGTAAACACGGACTCCGACCGAAGCGCCCACTCTACAACTACCACCATAATTATATGAAGCTGTAATAATAAATTTTACTAATCACACGCACACACGCGATTAGAAAGCGCTCGTGTGGGCTAATGCTTGGTCATTGTCGATGGAAATCGGCTCGTTAAATTTCAGTCAATAGCCCTATAAATCTCGTAGATACCGACACAGATACGGTAACATCTTAATAAAAGTGTCGTTAAACCGATTTAGAAACATCAAGGTCGTATTAATAAATCTCTACCAAAAGCGGAGAGTGCGTGTTTACGCGCGCGCGCGCAGGTATCAATGACAATTCAGTAATCCTTCACTGTGGTGGAAATATAGCCGTATATAACACGATTTTCTATCCGTTGCGTTCGTTTGTTAGCCCCGCACAGCGATCGCAGAATTGTATTAAAACTAGATTTGAAAGGGGCGACAAACTACGTCAGCAAACCGTCCTCGTTTATTGTTTTCCGATGACAGTATTGCGTTTGTGCGGTGTTCGTAGACGTGGTATAGGCTACATTTCATCCTCGTCTGTATACATTACACTAGTCAGCTCTCTGAGCTACAGAACTTGCTCACTACTTTGTACGAACTACATTTATTATTACATAAATTTCGAGATCAGGTAATTTTCTGATTATTGAAAAAATTACAAAAATCCCGATTTCTCTTAAATTTTATACCAATATAACAATTGTAGAGCACACAGCCATACAGTAAACAATAAAATTTACAAACATACGGATTTGAATTAGAGTTCCTTTTAGTCTAACAACCTGCTGGATTTTCACAAATTCTTTCAAATTTTTTTTAACAAAACAATATAAAATACAATAAATAAAATATAACAATACAATATACATACAATATAACAATTGTAGACCACACAGTCATACAATAAACACTAAAAATTCCAAACATTCAGATTTGTGTTACAGTTCTTTTTAGTCTACAACCTGCAGGATTTTCACAACTTTTTTTCAAGTTTTTGATCTATTTTGGGCCCCGGAGTCCAAAAATTTCCAAACCTTAACACTAAAATTCAGGTGTTAGTTAAAATTCACTTTAATTTGACACCCCTCATGAATTTTTGCGATTTTATACAAATTTTCATCCACCTTTTGGGCCGAGTCGTCGAAGAATTTTGAAATTTTCAAAAATGAACACTATATTCAGATTGTTGTTTGAATTCCCTTTAATTTGACAACCACAGATGGGCTTTTGTGATTTTTCACAATTTTGACCCTCCACATTTCGCCTCCCATCCCCAATTTTTTGGAGGCGTCAGTCTCAAAAACAATATGACTCTGTAGTGTAACAGTTTTATGAAAATCGGTTGATGCGTTCAAACGTTATCGTGAGAAATACCCCGAATAGATAGACAGACTGTCAAATGGCAAACGGTCGAGTCAAACTGAGAGCTCGCTTCGCTCTTTTAAAAAAAGTAACAGGAATTGTCAAAACTGGGAGGGGAAGCTATACCGTCACCGTCCCCCAGTAGGTTTATACATTTTTCAACTCATCATACGCTGAAACACAACCGTGATGGGAATGAGGTTTTGTCCCCAGTCTTTACTGTTGTCGAATAGCTTTTCGACAAAGACGACCTCATTAGATTATTAGAAAAATACGTTCTCAGTTTTTTAAAATTTCTATTAATCTGCAGTTATGTAGCCAAAATTATTATTCATCAATATTATAATTCTTTTAAAAACGTGATATTTTGTAGATAAAGCTTTGGACGGATTTTTATGCAGTAGTAGCATTTCCCGTTTTCTCTTTTCAACAGTTGCTTCCCTATCTTTTTTTTTTAGGTGCGAAAATCTGGAATTAGATAGTAATCGATTAATCCTGAACTGAACCACGAAAGAAACCGATTATTTTATTAGTCTTCAACATAACAGTTTTCTTCAAAGACGTCCGTCTCAAAAGGATTCGTTTACGCTAGATCTGCTTATTTCAATTTGCTTAAAGAATAAAAACATCCTGCATAGTTATGTTTAACCCTACTTTAAAGTACTATGTAATTATTTACCTACATGATAACTCATTGTAATCACTACACTTTAGAACAGTAGGCAATACTTAATCTTTTTTACATATTTCGTTGAGGAGTGTACGGAAAGTGGTGAAGTACATTTATGTTTATGTGTAACGCTATTGGCATATGCAGAGTTAAGGTGAGGGCATCTGGTTATTATTATTTCGTTAAACGGAGGGTTAAATTTGGTATGTTTGAGTACATTTACAACGATTTGAGACTACTTGTTCCTCAGTTATGAAGTTTTGACACATTCACGAAACTAAGTGTAGGCCTACTAATAACAGTGAGGGTAGTTCGAAAGTTCTCAACCTTACACAGAGAAAGCGCCAGGAGTATCAAATAGCTAAGATGTGTCGCAAGTTCGGTCCTGTAGATAGCGTGCCTTAATAGTTGTATTCACTATTTTGATTTCTGTGATCAAATAAAATGCGCGTGTGCATTTCTCAGCGATGACCTCCGTAACTGAAGTGAATTTTTTTCCGTCGAAACATTTTTTTCTGATTCGGGAATATGAAAAGTTACTGGCGGCTAAATCTGGCGAGTTAAGTGCGTGTGGCAGTAATTCGTAGTACATGAAGTGGATTATGGGCAACCTGAACGTTCATCGTCACGTTTGAATTCAGCAGGCCATTTCTTCGTCTTTGAAAAATGGGGATGAAGAGTGTCCCGAAGTTAAATCGAACTGGTTTTTTATTTTCGTTGTGAATCTTTTATTACGAAGTGTTTTATCACTTCGATATTATCCATTATTCGAAATACGCTAAGGTTTTTTACTTTATTCGAGTAAAACAATCAATCTAGGAAACACAGATGTTTTAAACGTTATTGTACGCCACCTGGCGGATCGAATTGTGATAGCCATTTGATAATACTGGCGCTATTTCCGTGTCAGGTCGAGAAATTTTCGAACTACCTTCGTAACTCTCTGATCAGGCCCGGATTTAGGTGTCCTGCCCCCCCTAGGCACTATTGTTAGCCCCCCCCACCCCAGTAAAGAACTTCTATACATTCAATTCTCCTTGACTTCTGAAAAAAAGTTGCTGAAAATAGTAATTTCAACTATCTCTATTGCAAATATCTCATTTGATCTTAAATCTAAAAGGAAAATGTGATGGAATTGTGAAAAATACTACATTTTTTTAACTTTTATTAATATTTATTTACGTGTACGCTTTAGTAGGCTAACACATAGATTAGTTTTATAACAAGTAATATGCGTAGGCCTATTTTATAGGTTATAGGTTTTACCTATTTTATGGGCCTATTTCTTTTTATAGGTTTATTTATAGACCTACATGGTTTGGTTTTATCATCAAACATAGTAAAATCAATGAAAGTAATGTAAATTGGATAAATAGAACAAATAATTTAAGAGTGATTGAATAAGATCCCAAATTACACAAATGGCTTTCGTCTGCTTTGATCAGTGAAAATTCTTCAATAAGGCCTTCAAAGTTCATTTGTTCACTGTTTAAAAGTTCTGCCTCAACATGCACGATTGAGCGTGAGTTGAGTTTTTTCTCATTCATTGTGGATCTAACACATGATTTAATTCTTTTTAAAATAGAAAACCTACGTTCTGCCGAACATTTAGAGATAGCTGTACACAAATACATACGAAGAGCTACTGCAATATTTGGAAATGTCGATTGAAGTTGCTCTTGTCGCATGAATAACATATGCAGTGGGGTATTCTTAATATCAGCATATTTTTATTAGTCCAGAAAAATGACACATTCATTAGCAACTGACTCTTCAAGATCATTTTTGTACAAAAATCGAAGTTCAATGACAGTTGCAGATGGCGTGGTAGACAGTTCCTTAAAAAGTACAAAATTTTCCGCTATTGAATGATAGGCATTTTTTCTTCTATGCAATTCAGATTCTATTGTCCAGACCTGTATACACGACCGTGCTCCACTCCGACCACCGCTATTGATAGGCCCAGTGTCAATACCGTGTTATTCAATGATATAATTAAAGGTTATTTCAAAACAATTTTCATCAATTTGGCCATAATGCAAGTGCCCAATACAAATAATGTAATTAAAAAACCGAAAACATGAAATTTTAACAAATAATTTTTACCTCCTGCCGCCCTCCTGAGTTTGCCGCCCCTAGGCACGTGCCTAGTGTGCCTAGTGGGAAATCCGTGCCTGTCTCTGATGCTATGGAATACAGTGTGCCTAAGGGAGTGTCAGTAGACATATACATTAATAGTTCAGTACACTCGTGGCCGTCATTCTTAAAACATATCACTATTACTGTTAAGTCAATAAGTCGACTTTGTGCAAAGTTGATACGCGTGGGATAGTTGTATGGTTTCTGTGAACATTTTCTCGTTTTACAAAATTGAGTCGTTCGTATGTTAGCAAATTATGAATAGATTTCCATTCTGGAAATGTACCTTGTGACATCGGTTTATTGCAGTATAGTTTATCCAGTTTTATAGCTCCCAAGCGTAATTCAATCCTAACAGCCGTTTCGTGGAATTCCGTTTTTACAGTTATTAAACACTATTTCTACAGTGTCGTCAGTCTAGCCTCATCAAACTTGATGTTACTTTTGTAATACAGTAACAACACATGCGTATTGCTGTGTCTGCGTCAATGACCGCTCGTGACAGTGGTAATGAGTGTCAAAAAGAAAAACTGAGGAATGTACTAAGAATTTATTAGTTATTCGGAGAGTTGCAGTATATTTGTTATTCAACTTCAGTGAAAGAGTAATGGGCATAGCTACTGAAATGATTAGCCTTAGAACAATAGAATCTGTTGGCGGACGTCAGCGGTGTCCAGATTAGATAGTGACGGCAGTGATCAGGCGTTCGCCATTTGTCTACAAGATATGTTTATTCCACAGCGGCAGTTCTAATTGCAACAATTAATTTACAATGTGGGATATATCAACTTCGTGGTCAGTATACTTGACGTTCTCATAAGTGTAAAGTGAGGGAACTCCCTTATACTCAGTGGCAGCTCCATGGAGTTATAAGCGGACGAGACAATAAGTTTGTGTGAAAAGACTAAGGTTTCAGCCAAGCAACTACTCCGAATAATTATTAGCCGGTCAAATGCTTAGTAAAGGTGGTGAAATAAAGTCAAAGATATTACTATACAGTCGAAGAAGGTATTACTTCTTCGTCTACAGAGAATTAGATGTATAATGAAAGTTTGTAATTGTAGTAGTAGTAGTACTACATAACGTTTGAGATATGTTGAGGTAAGAATTAAAAACGTATTATTCCTCTCAAAATAATAAATTCTAAAATAATCATTACGCAGAGACCACCAGGAAGTAAACTGCGGGAAAAACCGAAGACGCGATGGGAAAGTCTTTGAGGCGTTGGAGTAGACAGAAGGAAATGCGAGATAAAAATCTTTGGGGGAGGAATGTGGACGAAGCAGTGATGAATAATAATCTTGAAGGAAGAAGGAAAATGGTGGAAGGAATGACCTACTACCACCACTGAGTTAAGAGTCAGGAGAGCTAGGTTGAGCGGCTCCTATTTACTAGGATTGTACAACACTGAACACTGAACATACATGTATTTATTAGTATGCAGAGATAGGCATACGTCGCTTGAAACAAATTATAATAACTTCTAGTGACCAAAGATTTTGTGACTACACGCAATTAAAACGTACGTATCGAAATTTCCCCAAAACACTTGTTGTCATCATCAGGACCTGTGTCTGCGTAATGCAGAATTAATTAATGCGTGTAAAATTAATAGTAATACGTATATAAATATAGTAATTAAGCCTATATCTTATGATTATTAATATAAGAAAAATAACGTATGTGCAACAGTTATTCTTTATGTAACTTTAGCATACACAAAACAGTCGTTATATGTGTAGGCCTATTAATTATTTCTATACTAACCGTGTACAAGCCCTGATGATGACAAGTAAATTCGACACAAATGTTTTCAACTTGTGCGTGATTACCGACCGAACCTTACAAAACTTTACATCATTTATGAATTCTCGGTCACTTCTATACCAAGGGTGTCCAGAATCTAAGGGTGTGACTAGCATCGTCCACTCTGTATGCAAAATAAGTTAACACAAATAACTTTATTGCACAATAGTCTCCTGTCTAAAAATAAAACAATTATTTCGTCACTTGTTGTTAAAATTTGAGGGAAACAATGTAAATAAAGGAAGCAGTGGGAAGTTCGATAAAACGTGTAATTCATCGAGTACAGTCCTTAACGCTCGCCAAAATCGGCTTTCCTCCAATTAGCTGTAGGGCAGTGTCCCAAGTCTTTTCCGTACGAATCGTGTCTTGTAATGTGCGATTTCCTAGTGATTCACTCGTCATTTAAAGTCTACTTAGGTACTACAACGTGCTCGTTCGTGCGTTTGAACACGTACACACTTGAAGCGAGACGTAACTGCTCTATAAAGAGTGACGTTAACTATTATTACGTAACGGACTATACCACTTTCCAATTAACCGTATCAAATAGGAAGTACGTAAAGCAGTATGATTCTGTTAGGGGTGCCATTTCTCATGCATAAAATATAAATTTAAAATTTTATAAATATTTATGTAGTTTTTTTTTGTAAAATTTTCTAATGAATCCATTTAAAGATCAAAAAAGTACTGACATTTTAATATAAATGAGCCCTTATTTTGTATGTAGGCGTACGTATTTTGTGGTCTCGGTGGTAGGGTGGTTGCGTGCACCTTGTTGACGGATGTGTGGCCGGTGATGTACGGCCTGGGCCTCGCGCAATGCGACCAGACAGGCAGAAGTGGAATTTAAATTGACCCGATTCGCTTGTCTTACTTCACCACGTCTGACATTCTGAAGTGCGCGTCAAAAGTAGAAATGAAGTTGTTCAACAAACTTGATGTCGTTACTTGGTGTCCGCCGCTCGGCGAAGACAAAGGACCTCTAACAAGAGACGCCTGTAAAAGAACGTTCGTGTTTACAATTCTGTAAAATCTGTTGAGTATTATTAATTGTGTTGTAAGCAGTATTATGAATATGTTTATTAATTATGTTTCACTGAGGGATTAACATGTGTAACAAATGAGAAAGAAATGTAAAATACAATTTTTAAAAATTATTAAATAACGTTAGGTAATATTAAAAATTTTAGAAGTTAAAACTGAAGTTCTTACCGAGTATCCATTACGTAAAACAGACAGTGATGTGACAGCGACATGATGATAGTGATAGTATATGATACCGAAATGATGAAATACAGACGTGATAGCTATGATAATGACATCGTGTTGTATAATTTTAATGTTAATAGTGTAACCTGTGGCTTCATGCTTTACAAAATAGCTACAAAAAGCAGGTTCTTTCCTGTAAAAAGCTGTTGTTTTCTAACTCCCATTCATTCGTGTGATCAGGCGTATTCTGTTATGACTTTAATTCGTTAACCACTCAGGCTTTGTGCAACTCCTGCAAATCTTTTAGGAAAAGATTTATACATAAATGTAGTGTGACCATGAATTAGCATTTTTTTACAAATAAAAAGGAATTCGTATTAAAAAAAGTCGTTGCTATATCACTAGAAGTGCTCAGTGTTGACGACGCGTTTCGATTTAAACCTTTTTTTAGTAACTAGTGTATACTACTAGTTAAACCTTGGTTCAAGGGTGACTTGTGAATCCTGTATTGGGTGTTTTTAGTAGCATAGCAACGAACAACTTTTAATAAGTGATATTAAACACAACTCGGATTTTAATTGTACTTCATTTCTAACGTTTTCGAGTTTTATGAAAGTTTTAAAGTTTTAGCTATTTTTAGAAATGTTGTTTCATTATATTGTCATATTCATAGGTATATTTTTAATATTTCTTATTTTTAGGTAATTTTTCTTACGTTTATGTCATTGTTTAGTCATTCGTCTGCATTTACGCTGAGTAAACTAACATATTTAAATATTTTTAGGACCATCAAATATGTAAAAATTTACAGGCATTGCACAAATGCAATGCACAGAGAAGGGCATTGAAAATGCTTCAATAAATCTAAAATATATATATATATATATATTTATTTATGTTCATTCACCAATCAATGAATTCATTCTTCATTTACCAATGTACAGATTATAAGTTAAATGTAGTCGCATTCATAAGCGAAGTTTTATATGTGTACTACGTTATTGACAATAAAGAGGTAGTTTCTATGGAAACTGACCTGTTCCCATTTTCGAGCACGCACCAGCGGTCGTTTTTACTTCCATATTCCTTAAGGAATGGAAGTATGGTGATGGCAAAAAAAATCGTGTTCGAGATTATTGCAGATTCTGATTCTACTACACTCAAAACATGAAAAAAAGTCGTTTTCCGAAAAGTGTCTGTGTGTGTGTCTGTGTGTCTGTCTGTGTGTCTGTCTGTCTGTAGATTTTTTTTCTATGGCAAACGATAACTGCCGCAAATTCAAACAGAATCAAATAATTTTTTGCATACAGCCCTGATTTGTACAGTACTCGCGACCTATTGTTTTTGGTGAAGATCGGTTGAGGGAAAGGGGTAGTTTACCTGCAACGGTTTTTTTTTATCAAGGGAAATTTTTTTTTTTGGCAAACGATAACAGCCGCAAATTCAAACAGAATTAAATAATGTTTCGTATACAGCCCTGAATTGTAGAGTTCTCAAGACCTATTGTTTTTGGTGAAGATCGGTTAAGGGAAAGGGGTAGTTTACCTGCAACGTTTTTTTAACAAGGGTATTTTCTATGGCAAACGATAACAGCCGCAAATTCAAACAGAATCAAATAATGTTTTGCACACAGCCCTGATTTGTAGAGTACTCAAGACCTATTGTTTTTGGTGAAGATCGGTTAAGGGAAAGGGGTAGTTTACCTGTAACGTTTTATGTTTTAACAAGGGTATTTCCTATGGCAAACGATAACAGCCGCAAATTCAAACAGAATCAAAAGATTATTTGCATACAGCCCTAAATTGTAGAGTTCTCAAGACCTATTGTTTTTGGTGAAGATCGGTTAAGGGAAAGGGGTAGTTTACCTGTAACGTTTTATGTTTTAACAAGGGTATTTCCTATGGCAAACGATAACAGCCGCAAATTCAAACAGAATCAAATAATGTTTCGCATACAGCCCTGAATTGTAGAGTTCTCAAGACCTATTGTTTTTGGTGAAGATCGGTTAAGGGAAAGGGGTAGTTTACCTGCAACGTTTTTTTAACAAGGGTATTTTCTATGGCAAACGATAACAGCCGCAAATTCAAACAGAATCAAATAATGTTTTGCACACAGCCCTGATTTGTAGAGTACTCAAGACCTATTGTTTTTGGTGAAGATCGGTTAAGGGAAAGGGGTAGTTTACCTGTAACGTTTTATGTTTTAACAAGGGTATTTCCTATGGCAAACGATAACAGCCGCAAATTCAAACAGAATCAAAAGATTATTTGCATACAGCCCTAAATTGTAGAGTTCTCAAGACCTATTGTTTTTGGTGAAGATCGGTTAAGGGAAAGGGGTAGTTTACCTGCAACGTTTTTTTAACAAGGGTATTTTCTATGGCAAACGATAACAGCCGCAAATTCAAACAGAATCAAATAATGTTTTGCATACAGCCCTGATTTGTAGAGTACTCAAGACCTATTGTTTTTGGTGAAGATCGGTTAAGGGGAAGGGGTAGTTTACCTGCAACGTTTTTTTATCAAGCGTATTTTCTATGGCAAACGATAACAGCCGCAAATTCAAACAGAATCAAATAATTTTTTGCATACGTCCCTGAATTGTAGAGGTCTCAATGACTTTCGATTTTGGTGAAGATCGGTTAAGGGGAAGGGGTAGTTTACCTGCAACCTTTTACGTTTTAACAAGAGTAAAGTACTTGAAAATTTATTTAAACTTTTTGAAACAATGGTAATTGTTAAAAATAAAATAATTTTGTTGCCAGGCAATAAAATTATAATTTTTTCATTTTAATGTAATATAATATTTTTCATTTAATACAGCAATAAAAAGGGAGGTAAGACACAGCCTGGCTGTTTGGCTGAAAATGATTTTAAATATAAATCTTAGAATATGGAAGTCATGTATGGTTCTCCATACCGATATTTAAATGTGCGACACGTCCTTATAAACATTTTCAATGTTAAAACCGTCATTCGTGGTGAGACATTGTTACTGTTGTGGGGATGGGACGTTATTGTGAAGTTCAGTAACGTCACATTCAGCCTCCAGTCTGATTTTGAAGTAGGTCGTTGGGAGTGTTTGTATTTTTATTGTTCCTTAGTTTATTTTATAGAACGCGTATTACTTCCATATTCCTTAAGGAAATGGAAGTATGGTGATGGCAAAAAAAATCGTGTTCGAGATTATTGCAGATTCTGATTGTACTACACTCAAAACATGAAAAAAAGTCGTTTTCCGAAAAGTGTCTGTGTGTGTGTCTGTGTGTAGATTTTTTTTCTATGGCAAACGATAACTGCCGCAAATTCAAACAGAATCAAATAATTTTTTGCATACAGCCCTGATTTGTAGAGTACTCACGACCTATTGTTTTTGGTGAAGATCGGTTGAGGGAAAGGGGTAGTTTACCTGCAACGGTTTTTTTTATCAAGGGAAATTTTTTTTTTGGCAAACGATAACAGCCGCAAATTCAAACAGAATCAAATAATGTTTCGCATACAGCCCTGAATTGTAGAGTTCTCAAGGCCTATTGTTTTTGGTGAAGATCGGTTAAGGGAAAGGGGTAGTTTACCTGTAACGTTTTATGTTTTAACAAGGGTATTTCCTATGGCAAACGATAACAGCCGCAAATTCAAACAGAATCAAATAATGTTTCGCATACAGCCCTGAATTGTAGAGTTCTCAAGACCTATTGTTTTTGGTGAAGATCGGTTAAGGGAAAGGGGTAGTTTACCAGCAGCGTTTTTTTATCAAGGGTATTTTCTATGGCAAACGATAACAGCCGCAAATTCAAACAGAATCAAATAATGTTTTGCATACAGCCGTGATTTGTAGAGTACTCAAGACCTATTGTTTTTGGTGAAGATTGGTTAAGGGGAAGGGGTAGTTTACCTGCAACGTTTTATGTTTTAACAACGGTATTTTCTATGGCAAACGATAACAGCCGCAAATTCAAACAGAATCAAATAATTTTTTGCAACGTCACTGAATTGTAGAGGACTCAAGGCCTTTTGATTTTGGTGAAGATCGGTTAAGGGGAAGGGGTAGTTTACCTGCAACCTTTTACGTTTTAACAAGAGTAAAGTACTTGAAAATTCATTTAAACTTTTTCAAACAATGGTAATTGTTAAAAATAAAATAATTTTGTTGCCAGGCAATAAAATTATAATTTTTTCATTTTAATGTAAATCTGTACATAGTATAAAGTAAAGTCGGTCCGTTTTCTCTCTGTGTTTGAAATCGCTAATCTCAGGAAGTACTGAACGGATTTTATTCAAGTTTTCGCCAATAGATAGAGTGTCTATCGAGGAACATTTATGTGTATAATTAATACATATATGTTGTACATTAGCTTAGCTATCACGGTTTATGTCAAGTAAGTGGTATAGTTTACATCTTATATATAAAAATGAATGTTTCTTTGTTTGTCCCGTATGCGTTCCTATACCATTCATCCGATTGCGATGAAACTTCGGTGAGTTGTTGTGCGCACGTCCGCGAAGGTTTCTTCCACATCTCCTCCTAAACCACTGTACCGATTTCAACCAAACTTGGCACAAATATTTTACGCAACGGGAGAACCAACATAGGATAGGTGTTTTTTCGATGGGGTCCTTTTGGGGGTTCTTTGGGGTCTTCCACATCGCCTCCTAAACCACTGGACCGATTTCAACCAAACTTGGCACAAATATTTTACGCAAAGGGAGAACCAACATAGGACAAGTGTTTTTTTCGATACGATCCTTTGGGGGTCCTTTGGGGTCTTCCACGTCTCCACCTAAACCATTGGACCGATTTCAACCAAACTTGGCACAAATATTTTACGCAACGGGAGAACCAACATAGGACAGGTGTTTTTTCGATACGATCCTCTGGGGGGTCCTTTGCGGTCTTAAAAAACTATTAGATCTGGTTACTATGGCAACCCAATAGAATAGATTCTGTTCTAAATATATTATCGCATTAAATTGAAGACCACGCGAACGAAGTTGTGGGCAACAGCTATTTATTTTTAAGAAGCCTACTTTAATTAAACTTTATTAATTAAACTAACATTTTCATTACGTACAACGTGAAACTCCGTAGCGAAGCACGGGTATTTTGCTAGTCATGTATAAGAGAAAATATATCGTGCGTGGCAGGCAAGCATATCTCAGTTATGTACTGTTTACGTTTCCATTTTATTATTATCACTACCGCAATAAAAAGGCGGGGAAGATACACACACACACACACACACACACACACACACACACACAATTCGCGTTATTTCTGGCCTCATTCATGTTTATTTTCTTACATTTGCACGGTTTTTAAATGGAAAGTGCCGAACCCATACCAACATAACGCATACAAGCCGAAAAAGTGTCCAGCGTGGATAGCGATTTGTTTCCTGTAGATCGCTGGGCAGTGTAACTGCACGTGTTTACAGAGGAACGATTCATAGACAGACTTTTCGTCTTTAGGGAATGAACCCTCTGCAAGATGCTGAGGGTCCATGAGTGACTTCGGAGCGCTCCTTCTTTTCCGCGTGTTTGTTCTGTGAAACGTACACTGTAGATTCGCAGATTTATTCTAAGCTACGCTCAATAGGAAATGTTGAAAATTTTTGTCCACGGTGAACCCTCATACACACTGAACCTGCTCTGATGTTTTAATTACGGACATCATAATATTAAAACTTTGGAAACTTGAGCACTACTTAATGGAGATCAATCATTAACTTATACAAGCCATTAATTTTATGCATATTTTTTATATATATGTGTACAACGTTATCGGCAACAAAGAAGTAGTTTTTGTTAAAATTCCTTCCCGGGATATTTGGCCGTAGTCCAATGTTTTCTACAAAACCAGACGTTTCGGCAATGCCATTGACTTCCATCGTCAGTGAAAATCGAGTGCGATAACGTGAGGTGGTATATGTTAGTGACCACAGTACTGTGGTTAAGGCTGAAGCAGTAAGTAGAAAGAAGTAGTTTCTATGGTAATATTTCATTTCGAAAATGATTTTAAAAATAAATCTTAGAATATGGAAGTCATGTATGGTTCTCCATACCGATATTTTTATTTACATTCTTCGCACAGTAGAGATTAGGTGATCAGCGTAAACGAATAAGTAGAATTTTTGTTCTAGAACCCCAAAATTGTTTCATCGGTATTTTCTTGTCATTCTGTAGGTCACTTTCAAAACATTTTAACGTAGTCAAAATCTGAGGTATGGTTTCATGTAATTGCCAAGAACAAGATCAGAGTAAAAAAAAAAAAACTAAGCGTATAGTGTGTGATGTGCTGTCTTATTCAGGGTACAGCAGCATATTTATTGGCAACATACAATGAAGAAGTATGTTTACTTTATAAGTAAGAGGGAGCAAAGCTAAGGTTTCACACATAGGCCTCCTACAACAAACGGCTAACTATAGGTTATTTATGGTCGGCTTGTATTTGTGCGCGTTCTTGTCTTTGTGTGCATCCTATTATTTTATTTTTAGTACTTCTCGTGTTTGTGATTTAAGTACTTGTAACGTCTTTTTTGTGTGTTTTAATTCCACATGGGTGTGGAATGAAATGGTAAGTTCTGTACAAGTGTAGGAGTGGAATCAAGAAAAATTTGCTTGTAGCCTAAATGTGACAGTTAATTTATCGGCGTTCGAACACCGTGTGTTGTTTTTTTTTGTTTTTGTTAACGATTTAAAGCGTTCTTACCCGCCGTCATCATTTATTGCATCGCTAATGGTCCGCGGTACTGTGGAAAGTGAAACCCGCACACCTGCCATTATTAACAACTAACTATATGATATACTTTAAATCCTTAAATTCGTAGTGACTGTCAATCAATGAATTTATCAGTGAAGGGTTAGTGAGGATCGGTCAAAAATAACACAAATTTTAACTTATTTGTGTCGGCGTTTCGACAGTGTTTGTTGTCATCATCAGGCGTCACAGTTGTCTGTTTGGCGTCAGCAACAATTGTCCTGATGATGACAATAAACATTGTCGAAACGTCGACACAAATAAGTTAAAATTTGTGTTATTTTTGACCGATCCTCACTAAACCTTCACTGAAAAATTTATATGATATACTGTTATTATAAGGTATTGAACTGTTAATGAATTGGAATTTGACATATGAAACTGGAACTGCGTATAGCCCTCCTAATACTGTTACCAACTAAAAAAAAAAAAAAAAAAAAAAAAAAAAAAAAATGTGTAGGCAGAAGATCTAGTTTTCTGCAGTTGTATATACTTCCCCCCAAAGAAAGTGAGTATTCACAGTGCGGTCGCTGTATCTGTTTGCTGAAGCGTCATCAACTGAATATTTGTTTAAATTATGCATTATTCAAGTTACTGAGGTCCATTTTCTCTTCCCGTAGAAAGGTGTCGCTGTAAAAAATTATATGTTCATTTGTGTGCTGGATATTGCGTTTGCGGTCTTGCATGGCGACGGCGCCGCAAATCTTTAATGATACTTAGCTATGAATGTAGTCGTCTGTCCCTTGCTGCTATATAGTCGTTTAGTCATCGAGTCCTATAATGACTTCCACTTGCCTGAATTACAATATTGCTTATCCTCACCAAGGAGTAGGTAATGACTGGCTGATGTTTGTCGCTAGGTTTTTTGTTCGAGAGGAAACAACTCTTCAATTGGTTTTAAATTATGCGTTATTTTCTGACCAGCGTAGTGGACGCATCCTGTAATTTTTAAAAATGAATAAATAGCATGTTACTGGCGTATTATGAAGTTCTCAACCCTTTTGCTCCTGCGTCCAGGCTTTCACAAGCCTTAAGACCGCGTCGCCATGACGATATTCATGCATATACGCGCTCCTTTGATTATCAAAATTTTGTTAATAAAATAAATCACTTGTACTTTTCAACAGTGTTTCTTGAAAATAAACAATGTTATCGGTACTTTACATGCCGCGTTGAAGTATGTGCTGGTTACAAAGTAATACGAGTTATTTTATTTTTGAATCTGAGACGTGTTAAAATCATAATTCAAGTGGGCTAGAAATGAATAATACTTTATTTATGTGAACAAAGTACAATCAAACGAAGAGAATTCTATTGTAAATTATGCAACTGAGCCTTCGTTTTGTGGAGTCCATTCTCGAATGACTGTATTATTTACCTGCGGAATGTTTTCACATAAGTATTTATTGATAGGGCTAGAAGTCCTCTTAGACCTTTTTACTGTATACTTCCGATATATTAGTTCACAACTTGCGTGATCGCTGTTGTAATACTGTATTATTCATAGGTTTCAGAGCGCTCTGAAACATTCACAGAAAGGTTTATGTATAATTTTAATCTTTAGTGATAATAGATTTATTTTTACGATATTCCGAGAATTTTGTATGTTGAATTACTAAGATGCTTTCTTCAGTAAATTATACCTAAAAAATGTATTTTAGAATTGTGACGTATGCTGTAGTCAGTAGTACGTCTTTGAGATTGAGGCAGCACTGAGGAATGTAACTGGCTAGATTCTTAGAACCGCAACTCTACGTACTTGACGATGTGAACTAACTACAGTCAGTTGGTCAAGGATTAAGATTCATAAATTCCGTGTGGAATAATTCCAGTGAATTCGGTTTTTGATTACTGTCGGAGTATTAAATTCGCTCTCTTATGCAATCCGTAAACTTAGCGTCAGTTAAGCTTGTATACAGCATGCGGAATAACTAAACATTAACAATGAGGCTGGTATCATTTGGTTAAAAACAGACTTAATTGAGACGAGTTATAGTGACATATGTAATTAAAATTTCTGCTGTGGTAACAATTAAAATTCTGTGGTGTCAGTTAAATTAACAGCTGTCCAACTAACGTTTAAAATGGAAGAGAGTTTAAAAGAAAACGGCCGTTTAATGTACAGTTCTGCAAGCAGTAAAGCTACGTTACTTAACGAACAAACGGTCCTGTGTTGGTTATCGTTAGTAATCCCCTTCATTACGGACACGTGGTCGCCGTTTAATGCCGTTGGTCGTCATTAGCGTGGCGGAAGCTGCCCAAGGCCGCATCTGCGAACCGTGTAAATTTTCTCGTCTCTAGTGTTTATGGTATCCGTAAAAACTTGCATTGGGAAATACTGTGTTTTCAGACCTACGTAGTGCTTTTATCGAAATCGAACACATGTATTGCCTATGACAAACGGAGATAGTAATATTTTTACGGTACACGATGTGTGAGTTTACGAAGATGTGTATGAACTCGGATCGAACTGAAACGCTGTGATTATACTCAGCTTTTAACAAGTCATTAAAACGTATATATTCATACATTTATTTAGTTCCTCCTCAAATTTAAGGTATGGCGGAGAACAATCTCCAGTCGTACTTATTAACATAATATGCCTTACGTTTCCATCTGTGTACTGAAAAACGTATCAGGTTCCCAGGGATAGGCAGAGGAAAATCGCTCTTTGTCCTCCCTAGCTGAACAATAATTTTTAAAAAGCGGTAAAGTGTAACGTATATAGCAGAATTGTAGAGAATTTGATTTTCCACGGCTTTGACTGTAGGATGTGAAAGTGAGTAAGACAAGTGTTAGATCCGTGTGTCCGCTTACTCAGCCTTACCAGCTATAAAGAAGATATAAGTTACTGCTTACATATCGAAATCGCGATAAATCAGTATACTAAGTTGGATTTCTCGAATCGCTGAATCAAGTGTTATTGATATAGGCCTAGGCTATGTTTTATCGATGACACTATGTAGATTGATATCGTGTTACTAGGGTACGGATAGTGAGGTCAGACGAGTAACGGTATTCTACAAAGGAATGTGTAGATAGATATTGTGTCCGCGAATTAACGTAAACGCCGTACGTAAAGGGGAGAGGTCCTTATCAAATTTACATTATTTGTATTCAAGCGCGCAGTAAGCGATGTGTACATACGGGACCAGAGTCTCGAAGGAAAGGGAGACAGGAAACCTAAAACGACGTAAATTAGAAGTATTAAGTAATGATTTACATTAGGAATTTAGTATATAGTAAATTATTAATTATACAGGGTTGTTCAAAAAGAATGAACGCAATAAATCAAGTTTTATTTCCTGTCTTACAAGTGTTTAATGTGACCACCACTGCGGACAACATCAAGGCAATATGAGAATTCTTCCCAGACGCGTAGCAACATGTTACGCTCCACAGAGTTGATCGCTGTTGTTATTCGATGTTTAAGATCATCGAGGAGGGTAGTAGTGGGTAACGGTGGAAGAAAAACTCTATCTTTTACATATCCCCACAAGAAAAATCACATACGGTGAGATCTGGAGATCTCGCAGGCCAAGCACAAAGACCAAGGTCTTGGGCCCCCTTCCGACCAATCCATTGTTGGGGCACTTTTTCGTTCAAAAAGCTCGAACCATCAGGTGCTAATGGGGTGGTGGTCCATCATGTTGTAAAATAAAGTTACTGTATCTGAATCTGCTTGCAGTTTCGGGAAGAGCCACTGTTGAAGCATATCGAGGTAGGTTTGTCCTGTAACGGTGTTTCCCTCGAAGAAAAAGGGATAATAAACCTTGTCCTTAGACAGAGCACAGAGGACGTTCATCTTAGGGGAATCTCTTTCGTAGTCAACTCTTTATTATGTGGGTAATTTCTTCCCCAAATGCGCACATTGTGACGATTGACTGTGCCATTCAAGTGAAAGGTCGCTTCGTCACTGAAAATTAAAGGTGAAATGAAGGTTTTGTCTCCATCATCTCCAGCACCGAATTGCAAAATTCCATTCGCTTCCTCCTGTCCTTATTGGTAAGTGCCTGAACGAGCTGCAGTCTGTATGGTTTCAAATGTAGACGTCTTCTTAGCACACGCCAGATGGTGGGTTGTGGGATCTCAACCTCATGGGTAGCTCGATTTGTGAAATCTGTGGGCTCCGCTCAAACGCAACACGAATTCTCATGATGTGTTCCTCTGAAACTCGTGGTCGTAATGGACTTTTTCCTTTGTACAGACACACTTTCTTCAAGCTGTCGAAACCACCGTGGAGTGTTCTTTGGAGAGGGTGGATTAATGTCGAATCGCCTTCGTAAACCACGCTGCACTGAAACAACCGATTTTGTTTTCGCGAACTCGAGGACGCAGAACGCTTTTTGCTTTTGACTAACCATTTCGAGTGTAAAGAAATAAACAAGCGTTGCCTAGGAAATGACGCGACTACAGCGCTCGTGTGGCAGGCATTCGAAACTTAGAAACATTCTTTTTCAAGTGTTCAATGTCTCATTCCTTGACAATGCTTGAGAACTGAAAAATTGCGTCATGAAATCGGTTCATTCTCTTTGAATAACTCCATATAACAGAGTGGAAAGATGTTTTGGGAGTTGGTAGGCTGTGAAGATAACCCAAAAACAAAAGCAGTGAAGAGCATTCAAAATGAAATTAAATTTCTTCAACAGAAAACCAGAATTTTTGTAATATAGTGGGTACGATCACGCTGTGGCCTGAATGCGGTCTGGAACAAGCAGGTTATTGGTAAACAGAGGCACTACAATCAAACAAATCAAAAAATCAACTCTGTCATATTTTGAAAGCAGACGAATTTTCAATAATCGGTTCAGAGTGGTATGACTGAAGCAGATCAGCTAAATGTCTTGTGAGGAGAAAATCTGTGTCTACACATGGAATTTTGAGTAAGACACATTTTTATGAAAACATAGCTTATCAATGGAAATTGAAGCAACTGTAGCCCGTAAGTCATTCTTTAGATGCAACCTATGCCTCACTGTGGCCAGCGCGGGTGAAAAGGTTTTTCTGCGAGTCATGTTTAAGTTGTATTCCTTCAGTCGAGTTGAAACGTGTCGTTCTTGTGTTCTGTAAACCGATTACGATCGTTGGATTGTTCGATCGATCTGTGCAAAAATCAGACCACAGTTAAACACGAATTATGTGTAATTAAAGCAAAATTTATACATTGTCCGTCCCCACACGTATTACACAGACCTCGTAGAGTGGCTCCGATATTGATTTGTAGTGTTTTCAAACGATTAAATACAGGATAATTTAACTGACTCTTTGAAACCATCGGATATACCTCGTCACGTATACGCAACAAGACCAACGGAGTGCGGACGGTCATACAAGCTAAGCTGAGCTAAATCAAAGATGAGCCGACTGTAGTCAGTAATTGAAACAGGTCTAGACAATGATTTGATTATCTTCGAGTGTATAAGATTTGATTAAGGACGTCGAATGCTGATTATGGTGGGATTTCCATTGGGTCCCTCAGTACCGCTACTGAATAGTGTATATTCCCTCTGTTTTTTTAGCCGTTAATGTGCATAAGTTGGTTTTCACGTGTTTCAAAATAGTGGTGAACCTTTAAGGTAGCGTCATTATGCGGAAACGGTCCAAACAGTTCTTTGGACACGTTCATACCATCGAGTTTTCTACAGATAGAAACCTGAAAAACAGTAGCCTATAAATTAAAGTAAATAAAAAATTAGATAATTATTAATTAATAAATATAGTGATGAAGAGATTGTAATAAAAAATATATTGGAAGAAAATTAAAATTTTTGTGTTATCGGGCTTCGGTGGTACATGTTGGAAGCTTCTCATCTTTCTAGAATGCGAAAGATTTGGTAACGAAGAATAGCAAGAAATGGATGTCCAGCTGAACTTGCCTGTTTTCAGTCTGTCACAAATTTGTACTAGCAAATTCTTGTAGTATAAAAAAGAAAAGATGGACGTGAACCTAAACCGATGGATTTCCTTGTCCAGATTTTAAATCGGACTCGCCAAAAGTAAATGGTGTAAAAATGCTTTAGTCTAAAGAACGTTATTGCGGAAGAGGCTATACTAACTAAAATGTGTATGTTCTACTGGTTCTAATGAACTGGAGTTACAGTTGCAAACGTATGAATAGAGTAGATCGTTTTGATTATTACTTCATCCGACCCTGTGAAAGTAAGTTCATAAGACTGTCTTCTAATTATTCAGCCGTTCAAAAAAGCGCACAAAAAACTATTTTCAATAAAAGTTTTCTTAAAATTGTTTGAAATAAATTTCGTTTTCTCTTCAGGCAAAAGTATGGCAGAAAATGTTTTTCCTTTATGTTTTCTAAGCTTATTTGTGTTTAAATATTTTTCGCGAGCCTTCGTTTTCCCGTAAGTTTATTTCATAACGTTTCGAGCTGTCTTGTGTATTTGTTGAAACTGTAGGCCTATACGTAACACGAACACATTGCTAAGTAATTATAACCTGTACTTGTGTACAGCTGTAGGCCTACATCAACACCAGGTCTGAGAAAACATTGTTGTCGTTCGTTAATGTTTTTATTTATTTCGCTTTGTCCGGTTTTTATTGGTGCAACAAATAGCCCGGTGCTCAATATGTAAATTTGGTAATTAAATTATTTTATTCGTCGGCATATATAAATTATTTTGATTTAAACGGCCGGCAGTCTGATACGTTTAATTAATAGGCACGTCGTATGTGTTTCGTACCGGCTTTCGATTTCGTTCTGCCAAGACAAATTATGCAGCGAATTCTTTCGTTAACACGACAACCGTCCGATTACCTGCGGGCTCATCCGTGTTGTCTTTATTTGATTAATGTTTAATTTATTTCATTTTATTTTCAACGCGGCCGTTCCGACTCGATGCCCGTTAGTTATAATATTTAATCCTAATAAGCCGTACCAGGAATGACATTAAAAAATATTAACACCGTGTGTGGTTTGATTTTCATTGTGCGCGCGCACGAGTGCGTGTGTGCGATGCTTGTTGAGATAAGTCGGTCGTTAGGTCGTTCGTACGTGACGCGCTACGTGAGCTTCGTATTGTTGCTGTTGACGTTCATTACGTTACAATATGGTGAGTAGTCTGTTGCTGTGTGCCGTGTAGGACCAATATAATGTTAATAAGAGTACACTATAATACTGTATTTTCTTCAATTAATGAGTTTATTACTCATGCTCTGTAACGAATGTTAGTACAGGTTCTGTCGCGGTAGAACAGTTAATTGCGACACACCCGAGATTTGGTAAACGTATGTTTATGTCTATACCCTTTGAATAATTATTTAAGTAGCCATCGAATTCCTTAGGTAGCTACTGAGTTTTTACCTAACTTTTCGCCCTTGAGAATCTGAAAATACTCTATACGAAGTCAAACGGACAATAATACTGTCTGCTTATTCGTTTCCTAATTAATTTTGAAGATATCTTAAGTTTTAAATCTCGAAATTCCAAATAAAAAATTGAATGACGATGGCAGCTTTGTAATAATGAGAAATTTTAGATTGTTAGACCAATCGAATACTAGTGTTAGGGAATCGTTTGAGTGGTGGTGAATCGCACTTGTAGTTGCAGCTCCAGGTAGAAGCTGGAGTACAAACTGTAAGCTTTTTGAAGTTTTGCTTTGTTATGTTTTTATTCTGTGTACTTGAATTATTTTATGTGTAGTCTAAACATATGCTTACATTGTGGTAACCCAGGGAAATCTTGAGCTGAAATGTTATGTGAATTATTTTCTCTAATATTACATATCAGAAAACTCAACTTACGTAATTTGTAAAACGAATTTGTTGAAGGTTGACAACAGATAAAATTAAACACCAGTGTTTAAACTGACGTACAAAATATCTGTTTTGTCAGAAAATTGGAAGATTGAAAACAGTGAAACTATTTAATTATACAATGATGTGATAATTTATATGTGGTTTTTCTACGGTTAAAATGTTCGTCCCAAACAGATTTTTATTTCGTTTTTAGATCGCCCTTTTTTAAAAATTTGTATTAATTTTAGTACATAAATTTCTCGATAAAATCATATGGCGATCTGGTCGCAAGCAGAACCCACCTCGTTTATTATTATAAAGTAGACAGAACATTTAAGTGTAATATTTTCACAGTGTTATTACTTTCTTACTAATGTTAGATAAATTATATCTTAAATTATACAGGCCAAAACGACTTTATAAGCGTCCACATAAAATACTCTTTTAATCTTCGATTAAGAACCGACTTCTGCTTACTAAAGAATGCTTTGGAGAAAACATGGGACAGACTATGCACATGTAAAAAATTGTTTCAAGTCCAAGTATTTGAGATTCTGGCCAGATAAATATCTTTTACTACAAGAAATCTGAATCCTCCCAAAGATAAATTTCCTATCCCTCTCCCCGCACATAATTGTACACAGTAATAGTATTCATTTCATAATATTACCGGCAATAAATTAAATAAAAATGAATAAGTTGTTTTTCGCAAGATCACACGTGTAAGAACAACAAATAGCGTAGAATCGCTGTACTATGTGTCGCAGAAGCTCCATCGCGTTTGCGTATAAACGTCAAAATCAATTTATTTATTTGACAGCGGTACTGTCGTACGTTTAAATTGTGAAAAACGATTAATGTAACGATGTTGGCATTTATTTATCTCTTTTAAATTAGCGTTAAATATAGTCTGCGCAGTGTCTTTGTGTGTCGTAAAGAATTCAGACAGAGGCCAGCGTAAGCCGTGACATTGTATCTCAACTATTATTTTGCGTGTGCTGCACGGTGTAGATAGTTGCGTCCTGTCGGCGAGAACAAGGAAACTCGGTGACTTTCGCTTTGAACCGAATCTATTCCAACTATACCGACAAAACTTTTTTCGGTAAACTGGGTAAAAGTCTTCATGACATCAGTTTTCAGCATCAGTTTGTACGTGCATCTACATTCTGTATCAGTTCTGTGCACTACTAACCACAGTGCACTAAAATCTATATATATAAAACTCAAAGTCTGAGGATTTATGGATACTGAATACAAATCCACACCGTTACACCGATTGCCACCAAATTTTGCACAGGTAACCTTTGACACAAGGCGCAAAGTAATGTCTTAACTTGGAATTTGATATTTTGCCCCGTTCGCACGATTTAGGCTCTTTTAATTATGCCTTTTCGTTGACGCGTATAAAGATGTCAACAACACCATGGAGACCAGAATTAATTACCATATAACAAGTAAATAAACAAATGATATTTAGCGGCATCGGAACTGTACCTTGTCCCATTCCTGCAGTTTTTAATGTTTTTAGTATGCGATTGTATCGATATATTTTGCAATTTTGTGTACAGATACGTCTATATATTTTGTAATTGTCTTAAACGATTATAAAATTTATGTTTATACGTATTTCTGATTATGCAATGAATAAGTAATGAAATATATTAAATACTACTACTAAAGATGCCAACAACACCATGGAGACAAGAATTAATTACTATAGTAACAAGTAAATAAACAAAAGCTATTTAGCGGCATCGGAACTGTACATTTATCCATTCCTGCAGTACATAATCGTTGTTTTATATAATATGCGATTGCATCGATATATTACGGTGTGGAAAAGAAGAAATGTACTAATTGTAAATTGTCCTACTACTTAATGCAAAGCGAAAATACGTGTTGATTTCATTTGTGAGGTTAGGTGACAACGGTTTTTGGTTTTTAGTTTACTACTGAAATAAATAAAACCTATGGTTTAGGAAAACATAACGTTTAATGTGTTATACAATGCTTCACAGGAACACTTAAAATAAAGAATTTAGCGTTTTTGATTTAACAGGTACTTTATAAATATCTCCAAAGGCTGTTGCACCAACATAATAATTTAGTACAAGTTAAAATAGTACGAGTGTTGAAAACAGCTTAGGAGAGAATTTGACTAATGAGTACAGAATTGTTATACGAGCTGACAGAACGCCATACAGACATACGCAATAAAAATTATATTAAAATACGTATTAAAAGTCAAATATTCGCGTGCGAAGCCGCGGGTAACAGCTAGTAAGTCTATACCCCTTAAAAATGTCTTTTGGAGACTAGACTCCATTAAAAGTAATAAGGTGTATGCAAACGTATGGACGTCATTGACATGTGCGTTTGGTTCTAACCGTCTGCATTTGTTATCGGGGAACACTGTCCTTAGTAACTTATAGACGTATACGCCGTTGAAACATTGTCAGAGATTAGGAGATGTCAAAACAGCATCGTACACCACAGATGGTTGATGCTGAGAGTAGCCAGCCGTCATACCTATATGTATATATGACTGCAGACTGTGTTCAGGCATATTTTCTAATGTGGCTTCTGTTATAATCTATATCTATAAAAATGAATGTTTGTTTGTTTCTTTCTTTCTTTGTCCCGTATGCGTTCCTATACCATTCATCCGATTGCGATGAAACTTCGGTGAGTTGTTGTGCGCACGCCCGCGAAGGTTTATGAATTTTTTTCGATGGGGTCCTATGGGGGGTTCTTGGGGTCTTCCACATCTCCTCCTAAACCACTGGACCGATTTCAACCAAACTTGGCACAAATATTTTATGCAACGGGAGAACCAACATAGGGTAGGTGTTTTTTCGATGGGGTCCTTTGGGGGGTCCTTTGGGGTCTTCCACATCTCCTCCTAAACCACTGGACCGATTTCAACCAAACTTGGCACAAATATTTTACGCAACGGGAGAACCAACATAGGATATGTGTTTTTTCGATATGATCCTTCGGGGGGTCCTTTGGGGTCTTTCACATCTCCTCCTAAACCACTGGACCGATTTCAACCAAACGTGGCACAAATATTTTACGCAAAGGGAGAACCAACATAGGATAGGTGTTTTTTCAATGGGGTTCTTTTGGGGGTTCTTTGGGGTCTTCCACATCTCCTCCTAAACCACTGGACCGATTTCAACCAAACTTGGCACAAATATTTTACGCAAAGGAAGAACCAACCTAGGATAGGTGTTTTTTCGATGGGGTCCTTTGGGGTCTTCCACATCTTCTCCTAAACCACTGGACCGATTTCAACCAAACTTGGCACAAATATTTTACGCAACGGGAGAACCAACATAGGATAGGTGTTTTTTCCGACGGGGTCCTTTGGGGGGTCCTTTGGGGTCTTCCACATCTTCTCCTAAACCACTGGACCGATTTCAACCAAACTTGGCACAAATATTTTACGCAAAGGGAGAACCAACATAGGATAGGTGTTTTTTCGATGGGGTCCTTTGGGGGGTCCTTTGGGGTCTTCCACATCTTCTCCTAAACCACTGGACCGATTTCAACCAAACTTGGCACAAATATTTTACGCAACGGGAGAACCAACATAGGATATGTGTTTTTTCGATGGGGTTATTTTGGGGGTTCTTTGGGGTCTTCCACATCTCCTCCTAAACCACTGGACCGATTTGAACCAAACTTGGCACAAATATTTTACGCAACGGGAGAACCAACATAGGACAGGTGTTTTTTTCGATACGATCCTCTGGGGGGTCCTTTGGAGTCTTAAAAAACTAACTTATTAGATCTGGTTACTATGGCAACCCAATGGAATAGATTCTGTTCTAAATATATTATCGCATTAAATTGAAGACCACGCGAACGAAGTCTTTATATATTATATATATACAAACACTTTCTTTCTTTGAGTGGCATTGCAACGCATGCCGGGTACTCGCTAGTGTGTTTATATTTATGTATATTTAATATTTATAATAACTTTACCTCAAGATGTTTTTCCCTTATGTGGAACATGTTTCGGGACACTTATTGTTCCCATCCTCAGCCTTCTTAATTTTGAATCTTGTAGAGTACTTGTGTGTTGGTTGGTTGTTGTTATGGTTTCCTGTTGGTTTTTGGTATTTTAAATTGGTATTATTGTGTGTGATCGTGGTGTATATATTAGTATTTTGTTTATTTTCGATGATGAGTGCTTTGAAAATTGTTTAAAAATACACAAATTTTTGAAAATTTAAAAAAATAAAAAAAAATGAAATAATGTAAGTTTGACTACATTAATGTTATGTAACAAAGGCTCAGTCACATTCTGAACTAGAATCCACGAGGTAAGAAAAATGTAGGATGACAGAATACAGTATGTCCTGAAGAGAACAATGAGGAAATACAGAGAACTGAAAATTGTGAAAGAGAGAGTAACGGGAAAGAACAGATGATGCAGTATTGTGGGCACCCGTGTTGCGGATGTAGGTTATGAGAGATGCGCCGACTGTATGTTAGGAATGTTGCTTCAGAATCACAGAAAAAAGACAGTTATAATATTTCTGCTGAGTGTAGAAATTGGAGAAATTCGGTTTGTTCTTGATTAAAGAAGCGTGCATTTAAGCCTTAGAAGCTCGGGATAACGTGCAATACAACAGAATTTTACGAACTTTTTGATTAAATATGTATGACAGTTGATCACAGAAAAGTGTTGTTGTGGTGTGCGGAAATATATCTTGTAGCCTATACTTATTTCTTATGCCGCGAATACGAGTAACATCGTGTGATGGTTTCTTATGCCGAAATTCTCGAATAAATATGATCGTTACTGATGATCAAGGCGGTGCGCTGTGTAGGCTATGTATTGTTCGTCAGCATCTGTCAGAATTCCGTGTGGCTCGTCCATAAGTCAATTCATTAACTGTTACAAGGTTCAGACGCGGCAGACTGGCGGTTTATCTGCAGAATGTATCATCGCATGCAGCCGTTCCAGCTGATTATGCATTCAGCCGTTCAGGTTTTCTTAATTAGTAGTCGACAACAACGCGAGATTCTGCCTTGCTTCGGTCCCGGAACGATTAATTAAAAACGAATTAATTCTGTTAATTTGTCTTTTGCCATTTAATTTATTTGAAATTTGGTGGAATTTAGAAATTTAGTATCTTCTCTGTTTCATTCGAGCAGACAGAAATCTCAGCCAGTTGGTTTTGCTTCTGCAATTAAATTTATAGGTAAAACTAGTTATAAGTTATTCTATAATATACAATAGTAAATACGTATCTCGGTTTGAAGGCTGTTTTTGCGATATTCAATTTTTGTCTTTCAATTTTATTATTAAAATTAATTCATGAGAGGATTAAAGAGAACTTTTTATTTTTGGGTACTTTGATTATAGCAGCGTTTTATATAAGCTATGAGTTACGGATTTGTTAATTTACGTTTTGAGCATGTCTTTAGCATTTGCACTATCTACATACATACATGTCCGGCACCACAGTCCAGGACGTGGCCTTCCTAATGATCTGCCTCCAGATAGTCCGATCATGTGCCTTGATCTTCCACGAGCCGACACCCATCCTAGTCAGGTCTTCTTCCACGTCGTCTTACCATCGTTTTGTTGCCTGCCTCGTCTTCTGCGCCGAAGTATATACCCACTCATTATCCTTTTGGGGAGTCTTTGGTTATCCATTCTTTCTACATGCCCTATTAACCTGATTCTTCTGGCCTTTATAAATCTAACGATATCTCCCTGTTTTATAATGGAGTCTATTTCTTGATTAGATCTGATCCTCCATTCACCATTACAACATACTGGTCCGAAGACTTCTAATAATTTTCCTTTCAAAAGTCCTCAACTGCTCTTAATGCCCAGGTTTCGTAACTGTATGTCACTACAGGCCTGATCATTGCTCTGTACACACTATTTACTAACCGCAACTTGTAAATCATCGGGGCTACATTCTTGAGTCAAGTGTCGCATACGTGAGTACAGAAGTCCGAATGGCTCTACACCCGCAAGGGTAGACAACAGAGTGAGACAATTATGTTATGTTATACTGTACTAAGCGTAACTTAACCGCAACAGGAGGCACATGGATTCAGTCCCTACAATGACAGCCTGTATGTGTTTGTTATGTATTGTAAGTGATGGACTGATTAATAATCAAATGTACAGCCAGTTTCTTTATGAAGATATTTTTTAGTTCTAATTTTGTCAACGGAAATTATTTTCACTTTTATTAATAAAATAAACAAATACTTCATAGATTTACAGATTTTATTAGTTAATGGTTCGTATGTCGGTTGAAATAACAAATACAACCTAAATAAAATATTGTCAAATCTTTGGTTACGTAATAATATTGTTTAAAAGTTTCTGGGAATACCAGAAGAAATGTGGTACCACGGTTAATATTTTTTCGTTAATAAAACAACGTGAATAGGTCTATAAGAATCGCTGCTCAGTATTGGGTACGATCGAAGATTTGTGTATCTGTTTAAGCGCGCTTGGACGTCCGGTAAGCCTGTCTGCTCCCTGTTGTATACCGTAAATACCAGTACGCTTACCAGTATTTAGTTGAAGTTGTTTATTACCTATGCCGAAGGTTGTACTCAGCAACAGAATAAATAGATTCTCTCGTTTGTAACATATAAATAAAGTCGGCAGTATAATATCAAAATACGGTAGATGTGAATACATTGTGTTTTACTGTACTGGTGGGAGTAAGCTGGATAGAAATATGTGGCAAATGTCTGACAAGTTATCTTATGTAGTGCACGTCATTGTAAAATAAACAATATGTAAACACGAAAAGGCTATAACTGATGTGTTCTGTATCCCTTGTAATATTGTTTTATGTGTAGAATGTACGTTTATTCTAGATACTAATCACGAATGCGAACATTGTATATTATATAGCTGCGTGTGAATATTATGAAGACTTGTATAGATTATTTTGTTACGTAAGTAATAATAGCATGTGTATTTCTTCCATTTGCGAGGATATATTTTATATAAACTTTGCTTTATGCGTATCAAAACCTTCAGCTCTTTAACCTTCAAAACAGTTTAAGTCTGTAACTTTTTACGAATTTAAGTAATTTCTGAAAATGGAACCCATAAGACTTTGAAATACAAAAAAATACGTTTGTAAAAAATCCGTTCGATCGAGGACGATTGTAATTTTATATTGGGGTGTGTGTGTGTGTGTGTGTGTGTGTGTGTGTGTTCGTTTATTATCCGGTTATTGTGTGTATAGCTGTCGCTTGAAGTAATGTGGTATTCCCATTCAGTATTAAACAGAACGGATGCTCAATATACTTTTTACATTTTCTTCTATTTCAGTGGGTAAATGGACACTCTATTTCAATATCCATCATTTCAAAGTTATTGTTATCAGTTCAGTTAAAATTTATACAAGTGCAGTAAGAAGCAGAAACATTTTTTCAATTTCTTTTTTTTGTTAACCTGAAACTAGAAGCGTGAACATTTTAATGTCCTCTTATTTTCAAGTAGGACAATTTGAGTCTGTGCATTGTAGGATTGTGTATAGATAACTGTAGCGAAATCGTCTGTTCATAATACTTATTCGTCCGTTAGATCCCCTAAAAAAGAACTAAAATATTGTAACGACTGAACTCTCTCGAAAGTCGAGAGCGTCCTTCCACATACTTCCACGTTTCTCCGCTAGTCGAGCAGGTGTAGCGTTTCAGTCAAGGCCGCACTAGATCACCTTCCAGATTGTTCTGGATAGCACTTGAAATTCGCATTATGCTGGCACGCGACAGTAAGGATGTATAGCACAAATTTTTTGAAGAAATTTTTGGATTATGAAATGGACGCGAAGAGGGTGATGTATAGGGGAAAAGTAACAACTGACACACAAGACAATACTTGTTATTCTATTAGACGCCTCACAAGCGGAGACAATGGCTCAGTTAGCAGATGTGTGAAATAAGAGTATACGCGTGGGAAGGCAAGTTGGTAACAGAGAAACAAAAGCGCTGCCTCGTACCCACAATTACCAAGAATATACGATACGAAGGAAGCAATGGCGTTGTTTCACCATGTGTGTAATGTCAAAGGCGACACTCTGGCGCAAAGAGTTTACAGTGGCTTAACTCAGAGGGTTGTCATTTGAACAAAAGGGCATATGTTGCGAGAATGAGAAGACAATGTAACCAACAGCAGGGTGCTCGTGTACCATTCTATGTACGAGAGAACAGAGGGATGGAAGGCAGATGTGCGATACTAAGAAGTCGGTCACCATCGGCGTGGGAAACAGATGCTAGAGGATGTAACGAGACAATATCAAGATTCGTCACACCAAGGTGACTATAGGACACTAGGGTGACAGGATATCAATTAGAGGAACGCAGCCTAGATAGGGACGAAAACAATCGCGTGATCGACAGGCATGGAAATTGGTCTTTCGGAGAATTGCGAGGGTGGATCCACCAGCCAGAAGTATTAGAAGTAGGGTATGGACAGCCTATCAGATGCTAAGGTTTGATCAAGGCAGGACTCCAGAAAGACGTTACCATGGAGACGTATGTCGAGAACGAATCGGAAAGGAGTCAGTAGTTTAACTTAAGACGTTGGGAGGAGTTTTTGTAGGAAACGAGACAAGAACCCAATGAGAACGACGATGGAGGGATGGAGAAGATCTGAGCTAGAGTATGTAGTAAGAGTCAATATTATAAAACTGTATTGACCACGAGCTGCTCTCAGTATTATACAATCTTTCAGTATTATAAAATCGCTCAGTAGTGTAAAATCTCAGTTTCATAAAAAGCATTAGTATCATTACAACTCGGTATGTTACATGTTCTCAGTTTTGATTTCAACTCAGTAGCGTACTAGACTCTCAGTATTATTGAACTTAGACTCTTAATAGTTCAAATACATCAGTGCATAATGTCTTAATAGTATATCAGTTTATTACCGCAGTGTCATATAACATAGTGCGCCGTAATCGGAGAACTCTGTGATATTATATTACTTAACCATATCAATTCGCTCGCGGTATTTCAAAGGAGTTAGAAATGAACAGAGACATTATTTATTAAAATGCCAAAGTGTGTTTTAACGGCAATGAGTACGGAGTCAAAAGACTTGTTAGTGTCAAGCGTGAGTTTAATATTCGTCTAAACCAAACTGTATAATATTTCGATTCATTAACACGGGAGTGCGAAGACCAGTGTGTGTGCAATATGTACCATTCATCTGTGATATATGTGCCAAGTGGTCAACGATTGTTCTGGAGAATGGAGGAATGCAAGACGCCGGACGGAGTTTCTACCCAAATTGGATAACTGAAAACAAGTAACGTAAATTATTTATTGTTGGTAGTTATAAAGCCACTGACCTGTTTCTCAAAAAGAATCCACACCGAGATGATTATAAATATCAGATGTTAATTAACTTAGATAAAACGATCATTATTGCGGAAGTATGTCTGGAAATATGAATCCACTAGCTTTAGTAAGGTTGTGAACGTAGAGTAGAGCTTAATGTAATTCTTTATACTCGTGTTTGTAAAACTAGAGGAAGTATCATCAGTTAACGAAATAAGATGTATGAGATATTGTTTTCGTTGCAAGAGTATGTTATGTTCAATCGAGAATACTGATTACTAAAATTGCTTAGTAAGTAATAAATTGTTATTCCTAGAGCTAGATATGCGTATGTGTTACGTTATTTATGACTACCTCGATTGAGATCCACATAATACGTAAGATATAAAAAAAAGAGGAAGTGCAATCATAGTTACGGTGCATCACACTAGATCAATTTACTTATTTTCCAATGCACATAGATTCTTCTAATCAACTAAATTTACACATGTCAATCAGAAATGATAATTAAGTAACTTATGTATCAAATTAACGTAAATCACAGAATTGTATATGATGCCAACTTGCGACATTAACATAACATGAATCTCGTTAGAAGTTAATGATAAATTGTTTCCTTTTCGTATTAATTTACCTAACAGGCAAACTAATAAATGTGCCTAATTTGCATATTTGCATAGCTGTGTATGGCTTCCTAATGCGGGGCTAAATAAATAGAACTACTCATTGAACAGGACTAATTAAGTAAATTAATTAAACTAATTAACATTTGAATGATTAATTATGCATATTTAATTGATTACATAAATTAAATAGCTGTAGATGGACAGTTATTCTGGAACACCTGAGCTATCTATATAACCCACAGCAGCTGGTTTTGTCAGTTCAGTTTACAGTGAGCGATTTCTTTAGTGTGGGTCGAGTGGTTGTCGAAGTATCGTGGAAAGTGATTACTACTGTGTTGTATTTAGTACGGAACTCTATTACTTGACATTATTATTGCGTGTGGACAAATTTAGCTTGAATTGTTGTACGAGACTACCTTGTTGATTACAAATTGTTATTTGTGACTCATTAAAGCTGGTAATAATCAGTGATTGCGTTAGTGCCTGTATTTTGTTTCCACTGTACGACGATCGGTGAGGCCGTCGTAACAATATACACAATTGCGGTTCCTTGGGGGTCACTTTAAAATGCGTTGGCCTAATGTAGGATAGTTTTACTTTGCGCGTTAAACGGGAAGAAGACTTCCCAATATTTACTTCGGTATTTTAATTCCGCTATCACTAGTTTAAAAAGACAAACCACTGTGATTCGTATACACAGCCTGAATGGTCGTTACGGCAAACATTTCCCGTTATCATTAACTGGTTCAGTCTAACGTCGTTGCAAATGTCCAGTGAGTAACCTGTTGCCCACGGCAGCGTTTCTTACTTTGCTCCATAAAAACATTAATAAAACTAAGAATGTTTCATAATTTGGAGTGCCGTTTGTATGAAATTAATGAAAGTAATCGTTTTTCAACCACAAAACACAAGTTTAGTATGTGAACAGTGTAGTTCCTTTGTGCAAAAAAATTTTGTTTTCTTGATTGGTTGCCTTTGATTATCTTTTAAGTTCTGAGCATCCGGAGAATGTGTTTCATGGACACAGAAATCAAATAGAAGCACTGTTTTAATCACAATTCGGTGAGCTCAATATTGGGAATGATGTTTTTAGTTTTTCTATTTAAATTGTAATCACTTATTTATTCGTCATGTATTATTTTGTTATTTATTATGTCGCATTTCCCCGCAACAGTGTAACCTATTTGTTATTTTCTAATGGGCCTGTATGTTAAAACACGGAAAAGGGTAAGTTTTAATAGAGTACAGTCAGTGTAATCATTATGTACTGTCAAAATTGATGCAGATGAGGAGTAAAGTATAATCGTAAGAAATCATTCAATCAACCAGTAACATCAAGAATAATTTAAGATGAAATACAGTAAATAACATAGTAAAAGGAGTTCGACTATCTCCGAGTATGTTATAGCAACACCGAGATTACGTGTTGTGTGTGTGTGTGTGTGTGTGTGTGTGTGTGTGTGTGTGTGTGTGTGTGTGTGTGTGTGTGTGTCACTATTGACTGTTTCCGATTTACAAATACATGTAGCCTTCACTTCTTACATCCAGTACCACAATGTCTTTGTGGTTGCGCATTGCTGGGCTTTGCGGCGCGATATTCGGTGCTTTTTACTGCGGTTACTTATTATTATTATCTATGGTGAATAGAGTGCCATAGGAGTATTGTATTTGTTAAAAATAACGATTGAATTAGGGATGACTTCAATAAATAACACTTGTGAAACTTGTTATTTAACAAACTGTTAATAACACTTGTGATTGTTTTACTTTATCTGGTGTCCTCTTGGATTCACCATTCCAAATATCGCCGTCTACGTAATAATTTATTGTGCTGAGAAACTCTTAACGTAAAGTAACGGACATTACAAAAGTTCTCTGCATAATTCACAAAGGTTCCCGAACCGGATGCGTCTGATGTCATGTGTTTGTGCCTGTCGGATGTTTAAACGATTTACACAACTCGGCTAGATCGCCAGCCACCAGGCTGACTTGCAGGACAAATGCACTGGTCATTCGTTACAAGCACTTGCATCCCAGACTCCCATCTTGCACGACACAGCGTCATAGAGACTGATTGTTACTACGTGACTGAAACCCGTACTTATCAGACCGAGGATCCTTCCACCCGTACCACACGCAGTAATGCAGACAGAATACTGTACTGATTCCAGATTTTCTCGCCACTGCAACTGTTTCTGTTATTCATTATTTACCCTTCTTTCGCAGCAAACAACACAACGCAACCAGGCAGCCCATTTGTACCAATATGATACAGGTTGTACTCTTCTCATTAATTGTGAAAATTTTAATAGTTCTTAGCGTTCAAGTACGGTAACGTTACAACTTTTTTACTGTAGCACGTTTGGCGACACACTCGGCACTTGACAATAACCGTATCAAAAGCAATTCAACCTTTCTGATGAGCTTCTGCATCATCCGTTTGAAGTTTACGAGTTGCTCGTACTTTTGAGCAACTATTCCCAAGTAATGTGGGTCGAAGTGGCTCCCAGTATCGTCGAGCGTTACGACGGACGAACGAGAGCTCTTTTGCTTGTACGCCCTCGTCCATTCCATCGCAAACGATTTTCTTCGATTGTTAATTTGAAGTTAATTGTGTACAGGCGTACGACTAGAACCTGTGGTATCACAAGAAGACTAAAAAAATGACATGAGTGCCGCGTGTACAGCAATTGGTATCAGTTGTGATAAATCGTAACCCAATTTAATAATACGACTGTACACAAGCAAGATATAATGCTGTATATTAGTAACTACATGGTTTATAAGCATGGAGAAATCAAACACACGGCAGTCTGATAACGGGGGAAACAGGTTACGTATTTGTATGACAGTTTGTGTATTTTTGTGTTGGCGGGATAACTGAAACAGATGGTCAGTCGTACGTCATTAATCAAAAGGTGCGCCTGTGATAAACACGTATTTATATCAGTTTTCTCGCGGATTCTGGAAAACCGTCAAATCGGCAAATGGCCAAATCTGTTCAATTTAACGCTTTAGTTAGTGTTTATTTTTTTTTTCAACCACGCCATTTAGTGTGAACGGCTTCCTATACTTTGACATCTCGATTTTTTTGCCGTTTAAATATAATTTACATATTTTTTTCTAAGTGTGGTTAACCATTTTTTTTATTTTCTCCAGTTTCGTTATGGTTTGAATAATTTATGGAGCTTTAATCTTGCCGGTAAATCAACTAAATTAATTATTTATACTTCTGTGGAAACAGAAACACGCGCATACGCACATAATGTTTTTATTTATGTTATAGGTATTTTACATTTTGATATTAAGCTTTCTTTTGCCATATTACATAAATAACAAGGTTCTGCGGCATTTTTGTAAAGCAGGTAGTTAATACAAAAGTAATTTTATCTCACATTTGCTTCTTTTCAGGTAAGGAGTAATGGATTGAAGTTTTCTGTGTAATAGTCCGGGGTCTTATTTTACAAGTAAATGGCTAAAGGAAGGTGAGTGCCATAATAGACATAGGCCTACATCCAGTCTTTAACAGGTCAGTCAATAAAGTATAGAAATATAGTAGGTAAAATCCTGTGTTTTTATGCTAATCATTCGTAAAGAATCAGGTTAAGGTACTATCTTTTTGTAAATTTTTCCAGTTTAGCACTGAGGTTTTATTTGTTCACAACTTGTCGGAAGCAAATGTCAAACTTACAACGCTATTCTAGTTTGGTAAAACTTCGGAACTGATTGTAGGAATTAAGCTGCCGCTTTCGTAAATCTGTTAATCAGTCCATGATTGTATATAGCCTACAGAGCGATCTCCAATGGTCCGGAGACAGGGTAAGACTCATGAAACAGAAAATGCTTTTTTATCATTTAAGTATTTAAAAAATATTTTAAAGACATCAAATAACGTACACACAAAAAAATCATAATTCACGAGCGGGGTTTGGACAAGGTCCAGTGGTACGTACATTATTAACGGGTGCCTGCACCTCATTTTTAAACTACTATTAAGATAGACTATTTAACATCCTTTGAACTGTTTCCAGTACATTTAAATGCGCATTGTTTCAAGCGTACAGGAAGCTCGTGGGACTTCTAAGTACGCGTCATTTTGTAAACAAATCTTCATTGATGTTTATTACTCACGTTCCTGGTATTAGGTCTGCTACACGTCATTTATTTCATTCTGTTTCAGTATGGCGGCAGTATCATTAATACCACTGGTTATGTTCAGTCATTGTTTTGGTAACCGAGATTTTGTATGTAAAATGTTAGAAATCAACGACATCTGGATGGTCACTTTTACGCGGTCTCTGATTCAGTAGGAGCTTCTCTGTTACAAACACGCGTATTGTCGCGCAACTTTGAACTTGCGAATGCTAAGGTAATAATATAAGCTAAATAATATTGAATATTATACACTGTACACTATTGGCTGAAGATACATTGGATACATCACCAGAAGATTGTTTTCGAGAATGTAACTGAAAACATCTCGCGACTAGACATTTTATTCACACCTTTTTGTATTTGAGGGTGTGATGGACATACTTTTTTCAGATACACACCAGTTGTAAGTGGAAAACATCATTTAGTAAGCAGCGTTTGTAAAATTAAGTGTTAGTGATCATAAGCTTTCTGTACCGCCAGAAATACGGGTATTGTGTAGTACACAGAATTATATGTGTGACCGAATCTTCCAGACGTTCAATCAATCAAACAAAGCATTAACAATTCGAAACTTGTACGAACACCGTATCACATATATCGTATTAAGAAATGTAGTACACTTAACTTACAGTTCTGTACAGTCGACCTTACAGACAGAGCACTTGGACTTCAATTCAGAGCCTGCGTGGTACAGTTATTCTACTGGACTGAAATCCTGCGTGAGATTCATTCAATTTCGCATCAGAGGTTGTAGAAAGTGCAATAAAAATAACTGATTTTATTAGAAACAGTTTCAGTTCGTGTCTGCATAGAGATTCAATTCATTGTACTCCGTCTGGATAGGAATGTAAGCTATATAGAGGCGAGTTGATGTCTGTCGTATGTAGTTTTTGCCAGCTTAAAGCTATTGTTATCATTGTTCACGTCTCGTGAACACGACGAACTTTCAAGAACGAGTCTTCTTTCGTTTACACTAGTCGCACACTTAGGGCAAGACAGTCTGCAGACTTTTTCCCTTGTCTGCGGCGCGGCGCAACATTAGAAGGGCAAAACAGTTTTGTCGCCATCCTGCGCCTGCGCACACCGGCGACAGTCTTGCAATGAATTTTGTGGTAACCGCTGCTACTGTTGCTTTATTAATTCGTTTTCGAAAGAAAATAAGAAGACAGTACTAGGTGCATCCCATTTATAGTTCGAGATTAACGAAAGGAAAATTCTTTTGAATAGTCTTTCAAATTGTTATCGTACATCACCGGTCCCTTTTCCACCTCCTCTATTAGTCGTTGTGTCTTCCATCATTAAAAAATTACACCAAATAATTAAAAATATCAAATTCTGTTGTAGTAATAATATATTCGAGAAGAAATTGAGACAGTACAACGCGACTTGGTACAACACAATATTGGCGTAGACTGATGACGGAAGACAGTTTTGCCCTCGGTTTGCGGTAGCCCTAAAACACTTTTTTATGTGTTTTAGTATTTCATTAAATTTGGGTTTGCTCTTTAAATTTTTAAGAGAGAATTTTCGATTCATTTGTACCCACTTATAGTCAGTTCTACCTTTTAGTAGGCCTACACCTGTCACACGCGAAAAGTGTAAAGCAAAACGCGCAACACAGAAACATACGATTTAATCATTGTCGGTGTGCAGACGGCTGTTTATGCGGTGGAAGGTAATCCTATAGTGTAGACGTCACGTACCAGCTGTTTAGTGTGTTGCAAGGAGGTGCGTACCGCATGTACGTGTTCCTGTACGTGCTGTTGCTTACTGTTTAGAGAAAATAAGACCTCTAATAATACAGGTCGGTATTCTCTATAGATGCTGAAGAATTGTTCGATTAGGAAACGATTTGCACTGGCGGTATACCCTGTTTGTTGTAACTACTCAGAACTCAAGTACGCATGTTTCTTGCCATCGAGAATTGAGCGAACTCGTGCTCTTCTGCTTGTAGGCCTACTTACACAGACATCATACTCCGGCATTCCTTACACTGATGATAGTGATTAAGGTGGCGACCTTTCCTAGAGACGGCATGTCGTAACAGCAGTATCCATTAGATTACGTTACACGTGTTGTACGGGTTGCGAACGTGCGGCTGCAGCACGCAATCACGCGTATTACTAGTGTAAGTGCAAATGAGTCGGTTACATTTGCAGCTGGCTGTAATCTTGTCGTCAACCGCAACCAGCTGTCCAATAACGTCACGTGCACTGCACCGCTCGCGCGTGCCCGCCACTCGTCCCATTTCGCACTGAAGGAAATACGGTGCCAACGAAGAACGAACGATAAAGATAGACTAGTAGATCGTGGAATGCAATGAGTAGGATGAGACGGATTGGCAACATTTCACGCGTATGATTTGTTTAAATTTTGGTTTTACGTTTATTATTTTTTTTTCAACAGGTAATATGTTGATTTCTTCTTAAAATTTGATGTAAATGAACCACCAGTTAAAGATTTGCAAACGTATATTCTACATTCTCAAATTAGAAATCATTTGAAAAGAGAAGGCGAGGGAGACCAAGAGACGGTATATCGATGATGTTGAGGATGAGTAGAGCGTGAAAGGGGAGAGGAAGTGCAAGAGATTCCAGTAGCAGAACAGCTGAGTGAAGGAAAATTGTAATGAAAGCCAAAACGGGTTGTAGCGCTACAATGGAACATTCTTCGTTCAGTTCAAACGGTGTTTACGAAAACTCAATGATTTTTTTAAAGACTTCATTTAGTTGAATAACGAAATAAGTAAATTTTTTTCATGTGGTCCGATTTTAACATTTATACCGATATAACAGTGCAATACTCGCGTTAACGTGGACATACTTAAATTTTGTATTCTAACTAAAATTTAAGGATAGCTTACTTCATCGATCTCAGAACACAAACCCTCAGGTGTTGGACTATTGATTAAAACAGTATCAACGTGGTGAGGTGTTCTGTCGACTGTAGTTTCACGGTAGTTTTACTCTCAGATCTTCGTCGTGTTGGGAATAATGAAAAACGTTTTACAGAGCGTGGTTTTTGGTTTAAATTTTATATTTTGTCTGTAGTACCGATGAGGTTAATATCAGAGTTTTGCTTGAGGGCAGCATTTAATAAAAGTATACGTTTTATCTTTAGAGTTTTTAAGATTAGACTACATTAAGTTTACCCATACTCTAATCGTACGTTCTAGTTAGGTAATGGAACTATTATGAAATGGACGGACGTGCGGCAGTACGCAGCACAACACTAAAGTATGTTTGCACGATTCGCTCAATAATTTGGAAATCAATAAAGATAGACCATTAGGAGTTGGATGACAATTAAATGTGAACCTGTCTGTACAATTCACTCACTTAATGTAGTCTATTAGTCTGTCTTCAATAGGAAAAACGTTTCTCGAAGGCTACTTTTTATGCCTCACGGCTAAAAAACTTTTAAATTTGGTATGACATTTTATTTTTTATTTTGTTATTACAAGGATATTATTCAATTTTAATGGTATGTAGGCTACATCATGTACGTGATCTGGACTACATGTACAAAAAAAATTATTATTAAGAACCAAGAACACCTTCCGTAAGGACATTTCATGTTTTAATACGTACTAAATCGAGTGTGCGATGGTTTTATTACGTTTTTTATTTTTACCGACTCACTTGTTAGGCTAAATTTATTTAAAATATACCAAAATATGAAGAATTAAAATAATGTTACTATTGTGTATATTTTGTAGACTTATCTAGTACTTCATTTTTATCGGTCGAAGTTTTCAAGTCGCGTAATAGTAGCGAACGTCAAACCCATAAGCGCGATGTATTTCCCTATCTCGCCCATTGTCTCATCCGACTGAGGAACCAAGAAATGACTGAGAATCAGCGAATAACGTTATAGGAAAAGCTAATATATCTCTGTTAACAGTAACTAGCGATTCACACAAAAGCCGACACTTAAACCTAATTAATTGTTTTCTATTTGTTTTCTTATTAGTTAGTAGGCGTCAAGTTATTTAACCGTTGATTATATAAGTTGTGTAAATTAAATTTGCTTGCTCAGTAGGAGGCGTGTGCAGTACACAGATTACAGTAAACTAATAATTTATTTTTCATTCTACACAGATCTTTTTATGTTCGTAAACAATACAAAAAATTTTACCACTCACTAACATACTAGCACAGTACTGAGTGAGCTTCATAGATTTTTTTTACTTCAGTATTTCATTATCAAAATATTTAACACTTTTTTGTTAAAACTGTGCGCACACACACACACACACACACACACACACACATATATATATATATTATATTTAATATTCATAATAACTTTACCTCAAGATGTTTTTTCCATTATTTGGAACATGTTTCGGGACATTTATTGTTTCTATCCTCAGCCTTCTTAATTTTGAATCTTGTGGAGTACTTGTGTGTTGGTTGGTTGTTACTATGGTTTCCTGTTGGTTTTTGGTATTTTAAATTGGTGTTATTGCGTGTTATTGTGGTGTATATATTAGTATTTTGCGTATTTTCGATGTGAGTGCTTTGAAAATTGTGTCATGTTTTGTATTGATTTGTATTTGTTCAGGTATTAATTTGTTTTTTGTTTGTATATTTGTAAATTTTCCCATATGTTCATTATGGTGCCTTTGTTTGGTATGTGTTTTATTAGTGTCATGTTGGTTATGTCTGGGAATTCATGTCCTGTGTTTATTCCATGTGTGGCCAAATTAGGTTTATATATTTCTGGTTTTTGTATGCGTTTAGATGTTCAAAATAACGTTTTTTCACCTTGTTTTTTTTGTCCTATGTAACATTTATTGCAATCTTGGCATTCAATTTTCTATATACCATTGATTGCTGTATTATCTGTGTTGTGTGGGTTATTTAGTTTTTGTAAATTATTTTTATTAGTTTTGTATTTTATTTTAATGTCTGTGCTTGTAAATAGTTTTGTTAGCTTTGTCACCTTAGAGGTATTAAATCTATGTAGAACAGCAATGTACACACGTGTAGAAGCCTTTTTAAATTATTTCTGTGTTTGATGTTTGCGCGGACTGTACGTTAGAATATTGTCGCTTTGCGTAAGACGTATGGGAAGTGATTAATAATAATCATCTACTGTAGCACAAATTGCCTGACGGAATGGCAGAGCCCACAGGAATGGAAACGGTACAGTCTTCCAATTTATCACTGTCTGACAGGTTAATTCAGTGTCAGTTGAATATACTGTACCTGTCACATTAGTGTTTTCACATACTACTTGTAAACGCTGTTTCGCTAAGAATGCATTTCGTTGCAGTCCTTCCCACTGGTTTCGAAAACGTTCTTTTCAACGTGAACGTACTCTGCGGTAGGTAAGGAGCTAAATAATGAACCCGTCATTATCTTAATGAAGTGATCGTGTTTACGCGTGATTGTAAGGCGCTACGGTGCGGTAGCCTGATCATTCTTACTGTTCACTCGACACTTCACGTCACATCCTGTCGCCGATATAGCCCGTATTGGAAATCGGTCACATTGCCGCATGATATCTTCGTTTACTGGATACTAATACGTGTCATTCATGTCACCACATTAACCCGCATTAAGTCCATAAGCAGTACTCAGACTGTTCCATATTATCTGCCTTGAGTTTTTCCCATCCACTTTCCACGGTGTCGTCTTAGTCTTCTGTCTGCTCATTTTCGTCCATCTTTTGTTTGCTTGTCGTTCAGTGTGTTCAGCCTAGTCCACTTCAACGATGCAATGGGCTAACGTCGGCTAGGCCTACTTTTATATTCGCTTACTGTTTGTTCTTTGCCCAGTATTATTCGTCCTGTGTACTATACTAAGCTTTTTATGATCGTATATGGGCAGATTCGTTGTTTGTGGAGACGGGGAGTTAACTTCCTCACCGTGTTTGCCCGTTGGATTCGACAAAGCAACGCATGCTTGACCAATTCAAGATTATCTGAGTTTAAATTAACGGTTCACTTAGTTATCGTCCGGGAGACCACTTTTTCAGAGATTTACAATTATTTATTAGATCGTTTTAAAATTTACCATAGATCGTCAGATATTAATACCTTACTTATTAGCTACAAAACGTAAGTTTGTCGAATGTTTACTACCTAGGTTAGTTATTTATTCTTCGGTTGGAACTCTGGAAAAACGTTTCTCAATGTCAGTGAAAATAATTTTGAGGAGATGGTGTCTTCTTGTGGTTCTGCTCATTCGACGATAAACTTATCGCTGTTACATTGCTGCCTGGTAGAGAAAGTTGCTTTTTTCCTGCATATTCTGCACACTTCTTTATCTACTTTGCAATAATTTAGCTCTGTGATGACTGCTCATGGTATTAGCATGTCAACAGTTTTTTTTCGTAGTCCACAAATAATTAATTTTTTATTATATTTCTTACGTTTCCGACCAACATCTCAAGATTTGAAGATTTGCAAGATTCGACTACCATTCCGATAAATATAGTCCAATGACATGTTTTTTACGCTGTATAAATTTTTTCTTTTTTAAGTCTTTGTAAATTTTTAAAAACTGGCATCGTAATAGTATTGCTGCATGAATCGATTAACTCATAATTCACTTGGTGATTGCGATGAGTGCGTTAGGATAGAATTACGAGTGAATTAATTGAAGCATAAAGCAAAGGTGTTTATGTGTAAGGGAGAGGGGGTTAAGGTCATCAGCGGTGCGGCGACACGCTTGTTCCAAATAAATCCTACTTTATTGCCGGCTCCAGTGTTTTATAGCGTACTGGCCTTATCGTGTGATCTGCTTGGTCCTTTGTGGGTTCCATTTTACACGATCACAAATTTGATTAATATTGTTGTTTGTTGTGCTTCTTCTTCTTCTGCTTCTTATTTTTCTGTTATTACTGTTATCGTTTTGTTTAAATTATAACAAAGCGTAGTTCGGGTGCAGAAGAGACGCGAGTACTGTTTGAAAACGGTAGTTCTCTTCTTCTAAACATCGTACAGACAGAGTTTGTGTGTGTGTGATTTATGTAACAGCGTAAACGCGGCTTGAGTGGTTGTTCAAATATTTACAGTTGTTCTGATTTACGTAGTACTTTCTAATTATAGAAGTCAGTGATAAGTGAACACCTCTCTGTTGTTACATAATATTTCGTTTGTCGAATGTATTTGAACCACTTCGGAAAAATTATCCCATAATATGTGTTTATATGTATGCGTGTGTGGTCGTGCGCGCGTGTGCTGTCACGTGTGTATTGTACGTACGCGGTCATGTTTCTATGTTTAATCGCATCCGTAAAACGTTATCCAAAACGTGATTGTGTGTTACGCAAACTGACGAAAACTGTTGCGTACGCCCGTAAGGACGTGTTTTAGAATACCTATCCATACGTTGTGTCGGAAAAATTTGAACTGAAAACTGACGTGGATGAGATGCAAACGCGTTATTTGAAGTTGGTAGAACGTTAAAAACGTAGATGAGAGAGCCGGTGTCCGAGACAAATAGCGTACAGTAAGAACAGTGAGTATGCTGACTGCAAACGATGTATGCACGAAACTGTCAGATGCTGCTTATTTTAATGCACGAAAAATAGCTAAATACGACATGTCTCGCATGTCATTTTCACAGATATAGTAACGTAAAATGTAATTGTCATATTAAATTGTATATTGTAAATTGTATAATGTTACATATTATGTTATAGTATAAACGAAATATCGGAATGGAGATCCATACACTGACTTCCATGTTCTAAGATTTATAATTAAATCATTTTCGAAATGAAATATTTCCATAGAAACTACTTCTTTCTACTTCCTTCTTCAGCCTTAACTACAGTACTGTTGCAGGTAAACTATCCCTTCCACTCACCGATCTTCACCAGAATCAATAGGCCTTGAGTCCTCTACAATTCAGGAACGTATGCAAAACATTATTTGATTCTGTTTGAGTTTGCGGCAGTTATCCTTCGTCATAGAAAAAGTACAGTACTTTTGTTAAAACATAAAATGTTGCAGGTAAACTACCCCTTCCCCTTAACCGATCTTCACCAAAATCAATAGGCCTTGATTCCTCTACAATTTAGGGGTATATGCAAAAAATTATTTGATTCTGTTTGAATTTGCGGCAGTTATCGTTCGCCATAGAAAAAATCTACACAGACGCAGGCACACAGACACTTTTCGAAAAATGACTTTTCTTCATCTTTTGAGGGTAGTATAATCAGAATCAGCCCTTATCTCGATCACGATTTTTTTCGCCATCTCCATGGAAGTAAAAAAAAGTGTTAATTGAATTTTACAAAATAATTGGCTATAAAACTGCATGAAAAATGAACTACTAATTCCTGCTTATATTTGAATTAGAAGCATCACTGGTTAGTAGATGGTATCTGTTTCAGTCCGTATTTTTTATATTGTCTTAGTGCACGTGTACCGGGAGAAGAGATAGTTATATGTTCGGCCCAAAATTGATTTTTCAGCGAAAGTAAATGCGTATGTGCATGCTTGCGCGTGTAAAAAAATAAAAATCATGGAACGATAAAATTCGTAACTCCAGGTAGTGTCTTCATCAGCAAGTTGTGACAGCAAGGTAAGCAAGATGTGGGATAAAATCGATCAACAAGAAAAGCCGTGTGCTCGTTTTTACGTTTTTCTTTTTTTACATTTTAGTCTAAAACAGGTACAACGATTTTAATTTAAGTCTCAATATTCATGGAATTTTAGATTTCTTTTTATTTTTAGCAATAAGTTTTTTTTACAGAAGATTGTCTGAAATGAGGTTTTATGGAATTCATAGGCAGCCCGTTTCGAACATTAGTTTACGTTATTTTTACGAAATCAATACAGATTTTATTCGAAATTCCCATGCATCTTATAGCCGAATGGGCATGTTTATCCTTAAATCACAAAAATTTCACTATATGTAGATAGATATGTACGCCTATAAATGTATAGGCCTATGCTGCTGGTAGGTCTGAAGCGTCGTGAAAGTTAAAGGATATTGTTAAAGGATATGGAAACGGGTAACAGAATGACGTTTTGGATGCAGCTGTAATAAGGAAAAATTATGTGCTATTGAAAAATAACAGCCCTTTGATAAAAGGAAACATGCTTTTCGCACTAGCGCTGCTAAACGAACTGAACTGAAAAAACAAAACGAAAGTTGGGCGATAGAGAGTAGAAATATCGAATTACGGTATCAATGAAAAAATGATAATTTGGGAATCTAAGCTGCCAAATTTGAAATTCCTAATTCGACTGGGTAACCTTCTTTATGGTATTTTCTTGATACGAACTATTCTGATGATATGGAAGTGAATATACGTATGGTGAGAACGATATTTAATGAAAAAACACCATTAATTTACAAAATTATGGATCTTACTCTCGAAAATACATTAGTAAGATGACATTTTAAAATGTTCACAGATAGTGTTTAACTTATCCACAGATAAAATTTTGTACATCGTCGTTCCAAAAATAAAATCTTTTGCAATTCGGAAAAAGTTTGGTCTTTAAAAAGCGAAAAAGCCTATAACACACAGCTTTAGTAATTAAAATGCACTTACAAATATTGTCCACTTATTATTATCTCTTATTATCTGTCTCATTTAAAATATTAATTTTGCGTTTAATAGAAATTAGAGGCAATTTGTGTATGATCGGTTTATTTGAAACGTTATCCGATGCTTGTAGTAGTGTATCTATTACAGTATTTGATATCTAAGTCGGCGTAATACAATATCGACATACGTCATTGTAGATTGGATGCGGTTAACAGAGTAACCAGATTTTATTCGTTGTGTGTATAGTAGTAATTGTGGAAGTAAGTTGTAAAATGTTTTTAATAATAGTAATGCTTATATTATTTCAGTGTATATAATACTACGGTCGCGTGTTCTTTTTTTTCAGCAGACGTTCAGTTTTATTCGAGAAAATTTGACTCTTCAAGTACGTTATTTTATAGTTTATTTTAGTGCTTTTAAATGAAATATAATGAAATCGAAACGACATAATTAAACTTTCAGGAAAAATAAATAGAACGTGTTGTCTATAGGAAGTAGAAAATATGTTTTTACTATAGGAAGTAGAAAAATGCGTTTTTAAGGTTTTGACCGCGTGGTAAAATGTAAATACATTTTTTCTGTATTCAATAAATTTGCTACAAACTTTCTTTTCTTGTGAAAAAAAAATCATTTTGCTGATTAAATTTCAAGTAGAAAGTGACCAAGAGGACAAAGCTTTTGTAAAATTACGTCAAGAAATTATGATGAGGGAGCAGTTCCTTACGTGTGAGTAATGTCTTGAAGTTTTAATCCGACTCGTTCGGTCGTTCATAATTCTCTTGTTCCCCTCTCTTTTCGGCTTTCTTTCTGGGTGAGTATAGATGTGTATACGTAAGAGTTAGAAAGTTATGACAACTTATGCCATTGTTAAGGAAGAGAATTGTTTTGTTTTCTATCTGTCTGGTATTCTTGTAATTTAATGTAAACCGAAGGTTTAATGTATGTGCTTAAGAAGAAAACCAGACCGAAATAGGTCAGAGGGGCAGTGGTATTAATGTGTATAGTTGTGTTTGGTTGCGTGCTGGGGTCTGTTGTCTTAGTGCCGGAAATATGATAGTAATGCGTATGCCCACACATGTTCCTCTGGTATGCCGTGTAACAGAATACACATTTGAATAAAGATTTCTCACAGTGGGGGACGGTTGGTTGGTTCGGCTTATAGATAAGTGATTTATAGTTGGTGGAAATGATATTGTAAACAAGCGACAATCGTAGCAGGCGCCCCGGTGTGAAGACGAGTCTTGACCCACCGCACTGCTGGCGCCCAAATTAACAGCTCTCTTCACCAAACAAGTGGCGGGGGTCTTCCTGTGAACACGTCGCGCCGCGATAGTGACCGTAGGCGTGCACCGGATATTGAGGGCAACAGTATTTCGGTGGTATACACAGGTCAAGAGGTCGGCCGTATATGAGGTGCAAACAGTACTTGTCACGTAGCCGTCTTTGTTCCGTCATCTGTGGTTATTACCCGTCGGAGAATTACGACTTTCTCCAAATTCACGTTTGGTTTCGCTCTGTCGCAGTCTCAAGGTTGAACGTATTCTGTACTCTTAGTCTTCTAACGTGTCATACATTATATGTTTCTTGTTGTAATAAAATGATTCTTGGTGGATAATTCTAATTTATTTTCTCATTCCTCTGTAGAGGTTCTGTGTGTACATTCAGCCTTAGTTGTGCTTTCTAAACGAGGCAGTAAAGACAGTTTAAAGTGGTCTGGACGTTTGTATCGCAGGAACAAAAGAAAAGAAATACATGTAACAGGCAGAATTCGCAAAACAAAACAAGAATAGGAAAATAATGAAAGTACCAATTTTATGCCTTTTAACAGAGGCGTATATTCCAGATGATACATATATCAGTCAGTACTACACAAATTTATTACGGGTTTTTATAGGTCATCTACCTCTTTCAAGCAGAACACTCAATACTCTATAGTGTTATCATACTTATGAGTGTGCTGATAAAATTATAGTTCTGTTTGTTACCATTCTACTAAGTTACAACCATTTTCTTTCGATTCTGGCTCCATTCAAAGTGACAGATATTACATTATTCTTTTGGTCATTTCATCTTTCTTTTATTTCTTTTAAACCTAATTGCTTTTTGTGACAAGGAATGAGAAACACGTTCATGACTGAGACCATAGACCTTCTACTTTTCTTCTGAAATGTATGTTTTAGTGCAAAAATTATGTAGTGAAGTACACTTTCAAAAAGCGATTACGCGTCAGATAGACTAAACTCTGTTAGTGGATTCGCGGGATCACTCTAAATTGCAGAAAACAAGTTGTAGCTAACAGATTTTTAAACACCTTGTAATAACTTTAAGGCCTGCCGATCTTAAATGTAGTTACTGTGAAAGTTTTTCCTTTCCTTCCAGAAAACCCTATAGAATTCACAGAATTTATATTAATGTTCCACGAGTGAATTTTAAAATAATTCTTTGTTCTAGTTATCCGTTATGAGGAAGCATATTCTTTACCTTAACTCTTCAAACCGTTTGTATGGCCGATGAAAGAACCATATTATTTGGGTGGGAAGCGCGACCAATCCGACTTTTATTAATTTCTATTTCTGCCGTCCAATATTTTTGAACATTCCAGTATTCTAATGTTTGCCGTGGCGAACCTTGTCATAGTTTCTTAGGTCCACGCAATGATTGTACGCTACATCTTTTATTTTTGAACTCAAACGTTCCATTGTTTTATAATAATGTTCCGGGGTCTGTGCGAACCATTTTGTATAGGCTACTGAAAACGTATGTATCCCAAGAATGACTGTTTCTTTCCTAACAGTGTGTTGACATTGTTCAAACCATTGTTTATTCGTACGTATGCTTGCTGGGAGAAAAGATGTGAATGCATAGATAATCAGCTGGGAGGTACACAGCTCAGAAGCTTGGAAGACAATTAAAGCCATTAAAACTACAAACCGGACACAGATATTTTTGAACAACATACCTGAAACAAAATGGATACAACACTTTATGGAGCTATTGGTTGAAACAAGGAATAAATTCATTCCTAATGACCATGAAATAAAAGTATCTGGAGAAATTGCACTAAGTATTGAAGAAGTTCAAGAGGCAATAAAAGGTACAAAATTGAGGAAATCCCCAGGTCCGGGAGGAATAAACCCAGAATTAGTTAGATATGGGCCCCCCAAGCTGTTTGAAATGCTCAGAAAATTATTCGAAAGATGCCTAAATGGAGAAGAAGTGCCAGTGGAGTGGCGAACATCGTATATCTCACCAGTCCATAAGAAGGGTTCAAAGTTGGACCCTAGAAATTACAGAGGAATTGCTGTGATCCCGACCATTGGGAGAATATATTCAAGGATTTTGAAAAATTTAATTGAAGAAGACATCAAGACCAAGCAGCCCGAAGAACAATCAGGTTTTAAAGCGGGACGATCCACGGTAGACAGCATCTTTACAATCAAAATAGCAGTTGAAAAGAGAGTACAGCATAATAGAGAAACGCATAAAGCTTTAATAGATTTAGAAAAGGCATACGATAGCGTCCCAATCTCACAGTTATGGAAGGAGATGGAGCATTTGAACATAAATGCAAATTTGATTGCAGCCACCAGAAGATACTATCAATAAAATATCACCAGAGTCAAACTGGGAAACAAACTCAGTCTCCCATTCGAAACTACAAAAGGCGTAAGACAAGGATGCTGCTTGTCCCCTACCCTCTTTAAAATATACTTAGACAGATCTCTAGTAAGATGGACAAAGAAGTGTAAAAGCATGGGGCTGAGAGTAGGAGATGACAATCTGTTCACTCTATATTTTGCCGATGACCAGATTGTGGTAGCGGAGGATGACGAAGACCTCGAGTATATGGTCAGAAAGTTAAAAGAGGAATATGACGCAGCTGGTTTGACGATGAACATGGCAAAATGTGAGTACCTGATAGTGGGCAACGAAGAAGTTAAGGACTTAAAATTAGATGTGGACAGGATAAGAGGTGTTGAAAAAAGTAAATACTTAGGCGTTATTTTCAACAAACAGGGAAGCAGCAAAGATGAAATTCAAGAACGTGTTAACAAGGGGCGAACCGTTATAAGAACGCTGAATTCGCTTCTATGGGAAAGAAGTATAACCAGAAATACAAAGAAACATATATATATAATAGCATGGTGCAAAGTGTAATCCTTTATGGAGCAGAAGTTTGGAACGTTTCAAACGTAAATAAGAAAAACTGATGGCAGCGGAAATGGACTTCTTCAGGAGGAGTTGTAGAAGATCAAAATTAGACAGGGTTAGAAATGAGACTATTAGAGCCGAGATGAATATTGACAGGACAATAATAGATGAAGTAGAAAGGAGACAATTGACTTGGTTTGGGCATGTCAAGAGATTGGAAGATGACAGATGGCCCCGCAAAATACTGGAATGGATACCACCGGTGAGGAGGAAAAGAGGACGTCCACGGAGGAGTTGGCGAGATGACGTAGCGGAAGCAATGGTTGCAAGAAATTTAGAAGAACTTACATGCTACGATAGGTTACAATGGAAGTTGGGGACGGAGAAACGGCGACAGCTGTAAAGATCCGTTATATGTATGTATGTATGCTTGCTGGATAATTTGCATGTTGCTTTTACTAGCTAGCTCTGTATTCTAGATTCTCGCTTCAGACGTATACGTAAACCGTTATCTGTATAGACGCTTATTCGTTTTCTATTTCGGACAGACGGCAGAGATTATATATCACATAACACGAATTGTACGCATAATGCAACGTCTTTAGGGATGTGATCCTGCTTTCATTTTTGTGTCATATGTGTCACAGACTCAAACAATTTTTGGAATCCCTTTTGTGTCCGTCATGTGGCACGATAGTACTATACAACGCGTACAGCTCTTACTGATACATCCTCTGTCTATTTAAATGTGCAGCATTTAAGGTAATCATAATGTACAGTTTTAAAAAACACCTACGTCTAATTCTACAAAAAGTGATATACAAGACTGGCTAACACGAAACGCAGTACCGTCTCGTCCTTATATGGTTAAAGCAGAACTTTATGAATTTTTTAAAACGTATAAACCAAAATTTAAAACACATTTAATAGATCTAATTCTGCAAAGCAAAGGAGATTTAATTTTAAGGATTCCCCCTTACCACCCTGAACTAAATCCTGTAGAGATGATGTATGTGGTCAGAAATTAACTGGGATGTTGCGGAAAAATTAACGATTAATTTAAACGATGTTAAAAACTTATGTGAAGAAATAAATTTCAAATGCGACTGCTGACGATTGGGAAAAAGATTTAAACACGTTGGAAGAATTGAAAAAGGAAGCTATTGTGGATCGCTTCATAATTATTCTTAGAGAAGAGAGTAGTTCAGACTGTTCCGATGATTTCGCTGAAGAGGAAGATGATAATCTCTCTGGAATAGAAGAATTACCTCTCAGTGACCGAAAACGTCTTTCTAACGTAAGAATTGTAGAGTCGTTTCTGTAGTTAAATAACTCCAGTTTTACGATTTTCAATCTACTACAAATTTGTATTTTCTGAATAATTCAGAATTGTGTCTTAATTTATAATTTTAAAATAAATTAATATTACGTGAACTAAACCATAATGCAAATAACAAATATATCAAAAACTGTAAATGAGTGTTCTCAAGTAACGAGTACATGTAGTACTATGTTACTCATACTAAGTAAGATCAGTGATGTTAAGTAATATAATAGATACACTTAAAATGTAAATTGGTTTTTGGCAGGAACATCCTACATAAGCATACAAGTTTTGTTTTAAAGGAACAGTTCGTGTTAGAGACACTGTTATCGCGTACTCTCCTCGCTAGACTACTTTTTGTGTGGGGGTAGACTAATTAATTAATTGGGTCGGCGCAGCTTACTGTTCAGGAAAGGCTGGCGGGCCTGTAGCATTTGCCAGGGTAGTTAGAATCCCCCTCTAATCAGCGCAGTTATCATGAATTTATACAGGAGTAACGTATTTTACGTAACCCGAGAGTTTGTGCGAACGGCCATTGAGTGAAATTATACGGAGCCGGTAAAGACCGTTGGGTTTCTTCCAGAAAGGACTACCGAGAATCAAAAACATGTTCAACAGGGAATACACCTAAATTGTTATTCCAAACAATTCTCGACTAGATTTACGTACACTTATCTATTTCATTTACTCTTGGATTAAGGAGTACACTATTGTAAAAGTTCAGTCAGGATGAGCTGGAGATGAATTACGAACACGTGTTGATTGGGGATCCTACTGTAACCCTTCTTTCCTTTTATGCTTTTTATCTATAGAGAAAACAAACTTCTTTTTATTTCTTTTTATTTTTATATTTATTTATTTTTTTTTTTGAAAGAGAGGCCACTAGTTATTTAGAACTAGGCAAGAGCCTAGAGAAGCCAAAAATGTGCTGGGTCCTGTATGATGGGACTTGCAAATGAAACTCCGCTCTAGATAACAATAACAGCATTTATTGTATTCTGCTTTTGTACAATCTATGCGCCCTTGAAAAACAAGATACTTACAAGTATGTTACAATCAAAATAACAGTTACAAAATTTAAACTATGGCAAAATATAAACTGTGACAATATTTAAACTGGCTATGGCAAAATTTAATGTTTACAAAATTAGCTGAACAGTAGAACTGAATTTCGCAAAACAGAATCTATGTAATGAATGTACTGAAACATGCTTAAAGTGTTCACAAAAAATCTTGACCTCAGGCATGGTCATGCGTCCGGACGAGATCCAGCAAAATATGACATGATACAGTCCTGTAGTGAACGGCTCCTACGGCAGTCGTCCACTTGTTAAAACACCTCCCCGATCTCAATTAATAAACAAAAACTCCAACCCAATTAACGAAATAATTGACAATGAAATCTGCAACTGGCACAGATACATCAGCACATGCCTGCTCAACCCAGAAATAATTCAGTGCCGACCCCTTTTACAGAACTCCGCTCAACCCGGGTGCTGCATGACCCTGGCCGAGTTTACAATTCCCAGCAGGAGACAGACATTAATATATATATGAGGCGTAAGCCTTACTAAGGAAAATTACAAAGTAACCTATACCCCCCATTGTCCGGAACTAAGTCTCCAAACTGGAGCGTGTGCACAAGTGTCTCAAAAGAGTTTATCGGCCACAACATTTTGGTTTAAAAAGCTTAAATTTCACCTGGTTGGCAGCGTATAGGTAGAGGGTGCGGTGCAGTGTGCGTCCGTCCATCCCGGCTGACAGCTGACGGAAGTGTTTGAATCTATATCATGTAAGGCAGGTGTTCGGCCATCTTCTGGAGCGAGACAGATTCCCGTCTACATCGGAAACCCGGTAGGTCGCGTAGACTTCTACTTATTCATAGAAGCAACTAGAAGACGAAAACTTTACATTGACTCTGTCAGCCGAGTAGAGACGCTGCTATGCCGGACGACAAAATTGGACTGACCAAACCAGCTGCAGAAAAAACGGTACGAAGGCTCGGACCTAGAGTGCGCGCGTATCGGCCGGGTGGAAGATAACTCATACGACAGCAAAGTCCAATAATCGTACGTAAATCTTTACGTAACCCCTCGCGTAGTCAAATACGTAATTTTAATCATTCCGCTATATAAAGGAACACCGCCGCGTTTTCCCCAAAACACGGCACACTACATGCGAGACGTTTACGAGCATCATTTACGTGCGTAACGATAAAAATAAAGTAATGGTTCCATTTATATAGAATGGACGACAACAGGTTGACAAAGCAAATCTTCAAATATCTGTGGGGGAGAAGTCAACATCAAGTTGGATTAAAGAAGTCCAAAAGGATTTAGAAAAAATAATATAGGCTACACGCAGAAGAAGCAATTAAAAGAGACGTTTTTCTGGCAAAAGTGTTAAAAATGGAAGGAGTCCAGGATAGGAGAGAGATAAACGCAGGTTCAAAGTGGACTGAAGACAGGAAGAAGAGACACAATGAAAAGATGAAAGAATATTGGAGAAAAAGAAAACATCAAAGAGTAAAGAATTGAAATTGGCATGGGGTCCTTAGATGGCCGATACAAAAAAAAGTAATATGCTATGGTGATTAGATGGTTCAAAAATGTAATATGTTAACAAAGTGTTAGAAAATGTACGTAGTCTAGAGTCATTCTCAATCTCTGGACAGTGAGAAACTTTCTAGGGTTTTCGATTATATTGTTAATCGATGGCTAGAAAATTAAGAAATCTCTTTATCGCTGTGGATGTTTTTCGCAATTAGAAGACTCACACCGAGTTTCCTGCGAATAGTGATCTTCGTATTCTATCTCGTCTTAGTTTGTTTTGTAGACTTCAGAAAAGTTATTTCTATTGCTTGAATTTTGCTTTTATGTCTTCCATTCAGAATCTATGACTCACAGCTATAGAGCATTGTTGGGATGTAAATAGGTAAGTAGACCAGCAGTGCCATCCCCTGCGAGATTTCTCATTTGCGAAGAAATATGGCTTTGTGGTTTTATGGCTCTGTACAGTCTCTGGCTGCAGAAATACGGGAGTCTAATTCTGTTTCAATCCTACCATCCTCACTAAACACTGCACCTGAATATTTGAAGGTGCGCCCACGTGCTCGATCTCACAGTTGCAAACAGGTAATTATGTTGTCTTGCTTGTCTCTTTATTACCATAGTTCTGTGGAGCTAATGTCCATACTTTTCTTACACATAGCTTCTTCCCACGTATCCAGATTTGCTGTTCTGAGCTAGCGATCAGAATAACATCGTCAGCAAAAGCGGGATTTGTAGATAACACAAGTTGTAATCTACAGGTACCGAGCGTAAATTAGTACTTCTGGGTTTGCTATCTTTGATTATAGTACCCATCAATCAGCAGAGAGATGTGGTGAAAAAAATCACCCTGTCTCATCCCAGCTGACGTACCGAAATCGTTTGATGTTTCTTATGAAGTTCTAATTAATTTAAGCAGTTTTTGTAAAAGCTTTAACTTACGTTTATAAAGCTCAACATTATTTATTGTGTAGTTATTACACAGTTATTATTTTCTGAGTATTTAGGTTCGTAATTATTACAGAAACGAAAACCTGTCTTTGTGCACGAATTAAATTATAGTTTGGAGGGGCTAACATTATTAACTGGTAATCTCCAGCTCAACTAGAATGAAATGCTCTCTGAGAGTCAAATGTAAGACAGCATGCTGAACCAGAGTCTAAAATAAGAGAGTTCTGCAGCTTATCTCACTTTTGCTCAACGTGTACACAGTGCATGCAATGAAGGAGTTTTCAAAAAGGGTAGTATAACTATAAGTGGTGAGAGCTATAAAACCATTCGTTTTGCTGATAAATTATCGAATTAGGAAACTGTGTAGAAGAACTACAAGAATTAGTCCACAAGTGGAGTGTTATTCTTACGTATATAAAAGTAGTATGCAAATAAATAGGAAGAAAACACAAATCATGACGTAGGATGCCAGGTGTACAACAGACATAAAAGCCCAATAGCACAAGCCAAGCGAACATCTTCCAATAAGGTAAGTTTGTCGATATCTAGAAGTTTTTATCTGGAAATGAGAAAACAATTTGTACGACGTTTCAGTTAGAGCATCTGCACTTATGCTTCAAAAAACTTTAATCAAAGCAGCAAAGAAAACGCTTGAGGCTTTGAGATGTGTTGGAGGTTACAGAAGGTATGGCGGACAGAGGGAAAGTTCTAATGAGAAAATTCTGACTAGAGTGGGCGCAAGGAGGCTGTGCTTGCGTGTACGGTGAAAGAGTATAGCGTTAGGGAAGGCAAAGGCAAGAACGAGATCAGGGAAGGAACTTCGAAGAAGTTTAGAGATTAGCTCTGGAACGAAAGGAGTTACAGGCTGCTCCACCACCATGGACGATTGAGGATTGAGGAGGAGGAGGAGGAGAAGAGTACATTTAACGATGACTATCGCTTCTTACTTAAAGGAATGCATGGTAAGAAGAGAGCAGATAATTTCGCATATACGAGGTATAAGGGGTGAGCACTATCAGTTTAATCATTTCGGATTCTTTTGTAAGTGAAAAATTATCACACTCTTGGAGTCTCTCTCCTTTCTGTACCTATAAACGGAGGCACTAAAGAAAGACATGTTGATAATCACGATCAGACGTAGATTTACTTCAGTGGTGAAAAAGACATTGGTTAGAAGTGATTAAATAAACTTCGCCTGATATTTTGCTTATTTTTAATCTTAAAGTACTGTCTTTTAATTTGTCGATGCAAACGCGATTGTATTTTTTAAAGAAGAAAACGGACGTCGCGTCGTGGAGAAAGTGTAAACCGTAAATATATAACGAGTTGAGGAGGTTTCAGATTACGTACTGCCGAGTAATTGCAGTGTAATGTGAAACTGGGAACGCGCGCGCCCCGTGTACTGCTCACGTTTGCGGTCGCATCGTACCGTCACAAACGGATTGCGTTAATCACTTCGATCGCTATCTTTATCATTAAGTGGCCGCGAAGGTGCAATCCTTTGTCTTGTTTAGTATGAATTATTACCGGACAGCACAAATATTCAGCAGGTGTGGTATAAGCTGACAGCACGTTTCCGGCGTGTGTAAGTTAACGTTGTTTGCAGTTTTCATTAGATAAAATCTATAATTAGGGCTACGTTTTTTAGGAAGCTGTAAAACGCGTATGTTTTAAAAGACTTTGTAAAATTGTCGTTTTAAATACGATGAATAAAAACTGGTGATATCCATCTTAGAAGTTTAATAGTTCTGGGACGATGATTTCTTTTGCCCTTATCATAGAAGCAAACTCTCTTGGAAATACAACAAAAAAGAAAAACGAATCAACACTTAAAAATAAAAAACTGATGTAACGAGTGCTATGCAATACCGGTAGTCCTAAACAAGAAACTCTTCATGTATGTCGTATTAGTTTTTTGTAACTACTTTAAGTGAAATTAATTACTTTGTTATGATATAAATACTAACTAGAAAGTATTAAGGTAGGTGTCCCTGATATGGCCATGCTAAGGTGTGAGAATTTTTCTAGCCGCCATTTTGGAAAAAATCAAAACCATTTTTTGTTTTAATCGTTCTCAGGCTAATGGACTTTGATAAAAAATTTTGTCATTCCCCATAAAAATAGTTTTACTGGTCCAAAAAAAAAAAAATTCCAAAAGTCTACCTAGTGGCCATATCAGGAACATGTGCACATGATATGGCCACCCTTGTTTCATATTCTAAAAATCGTGTTTTTTTTTCAGTTTCATAGTGCAGTTCTACTAAAATTACATAATTTTGGTGTAAATGAATAAACATGATACTAAATAGTCCTTTTTTTGTTATTCAAAAGTGGATTCGAAACAGGATTTTCCAATAAAAATGAAGTTGTTTAACAAATTAGCATTTACAATTTATTTCAAAAACAAAAATGTAACATCATTCAAGAGAAGAGTAAAAGACAAAAATGAGATTGTTAAAACAAATTACTGGTCGCAATTGGGACAAATAAAAATGTCTTTGTCAGCAGCAGTGAGGCCAACACACTCTTCGTGGTAGAAATTCCTGCAGACTATGCGGAGTCGCATGTCCTTGACTTCGTACTCCTGACAAATACTGCAGTACCAACTTTCAGCTTCTGTGGTTTTATTAGTCTTTTTCTTGCTGGGTTGTTTGTTCTTTGGCTTGTTCGTCAACGGCTGTTTCGTGGTTAGTCCCTTTTTCGGTTTAGACAGTTGAGCTTCTTTTGGCTGGAAAAGATTTTTTTTCAGCTCAATCCTACGCGAATTCATGGCTGGTCTTATGACCTTCGTTGATTTTCTCTTCCTTTTTGGCGTTGCCAGAAGTTCATAAAAGCTGGAAGATGATTTTATGCTGGATGATTCAATCCCTGGCGGAGAGTCATCTCTATCCATACACAGAGCATCAACTTCAAGAGGATCATCTGGATCAGATGACGATGACGAATCAAGATCGACAATTTGACAACCCTTAGGACGTTTAGTTTTGTGTGGTGGAGTGTGAGCAACTGATGCCAGAAGAGTAGTGGGTTGGTCCAATGAGCTGCAAGAAGGAACCGGATCACTGCTGGTGGCTCGGCTGATTGTTGTCAGGCAAGCCTGAGCTTTGTTGGTTGTTCAATTCAGGAGGCGGGAGTTCAGTTACAGTACTAGGGGCAAAGAACTTCTTGGTCCCAAAAAGTTTCAAAGCTCCTGATGCAACTTTTGTCTGATGGTTACAATTCATGGGTTGTATTAGATGGCAAGCAATAGAGGGCAATGTCATGCTTTTCAGCCTCTTCACAAATTTTGTAATCGAGGTGTGCCTTGGCTCCGTCAAAAATCAGAAGGCAATGTCCGTTGGGTTTAAATGTGGGAAAATGTTGCAGAAAATCAACAAAAGTTTGAGTTGTCATGCTCCGTTTTGGAGTCATTTGAGTCGATAATCCAGCAGGTAGACCTTTCTCCCAGGCTTTATTTTTTCTCACTCCTGAGTATAAAATCATTGGAGGGATCATCGAACCCACAGCGTTCCCACAAGCCACAACTGTAACGCTTTCTCCGTGTTCTTTGCCCACAATATGAACTCGTGAAGCCCCCTTTTAGGTTAAAACTCTTGGATCCTTATGAAGGTGGAGGCGGCATCCTTTTTCATCCATATTGAAAACTCATTCTGGGAATTTGAAAAATCGTACTTGGCGAAGATTTATTTTAGTTTCGCAAAGTGATCAGCAACTATGAACTTATTTAATTTCTGACCCCAGGCTGGGTTCAGCCTTTGAGCTTTCCGTCGTGCAACGTCAGGGTTCCTCTTCAAAAAACTGTCAAACCACTTACGACCAGCATTCTCTTTAAAACGATTTGGGATGTTGTTTTCTTGACAAAAACGAAAAACGTGGAGTTTAAGGATGTCAATGGATAACCCACAGAAGACAAACAGAAAATTCTCTGGCATAGCTGTTTTTCTTGTTCAGGCGTTACAGTGGGTTTTCCACCTAAGTTTTACTTCTTTAAGGGGTCATCTTTCTCCAAATAATGGCGTAAAGTACGTCTAGGTATTTTAAACTTTTTACTTGCCCCTTGAACTGAGAACTTCCCACTCTTCACTCCGCTCACTGCCTTGGACATGGCTTCTACAGTCCATAATCCCCTCTTCTTCACGTTGTCAGACATTATTTTATATCTAAAACACAAAAAAAACGTTTTTATTGAGTAATTTTGTCAGGAGAAAAAATAAACGTGAAGTGAACTTGATATGGCCATGGTGCACTTGATATGGCCACGTGGGTGGCCATATCAGGAGCAGGTCAGCTTTCACGAAAATCATTTATTATGAACAACTCGTAAAAGATACGCCATCAACGACAACACCAATCGAAAGAGCATTAAAAACTGAATAGAGTACGATGGTTTTCATGAAAAAAGTATTTGAAAACATGCATAAAACCAAGGAGACTCACCAGAGAAACACAAGAAGCAGTCACACGAAAAACACAAAACAGACAACTGACGCCATATTGCTCAACCTGGCTGGATGGTAAATTATCACGTGACACACTAGGAGGCCCCTTCACTGGATGGTGATGCCATTTAGCAGAATTTTTGGTTAGCTAACTCACAATAGGTGGGTGGCCATATCAGGAACATGGCCATAACAGGAGCACCTACCTTATAACCAATATAAATAATGCCTATTTATGTACAACTTGTTAGATGTGTAGTTTCTCATGTATGCTATACATCTATAAATCATATCTAAAATAATATAGGTTACAATATTAGTCTACATTACGTACACTAACAGTACCGTGTAATAATTTCATAATTTAGTAGAGGCCTATAATACTACGCACACTATAATACAGCTGAAGAAATTACTCTTCGACTGAAGAATTTTAAACGGACAATTTTTATTTTATAAAATATCACACTGATCATAAAATAGTCATTAAAATTTAACTTTGTTTACAAATAGTGCAAAATAATATCATTAGGTTTTTGTGATTGAACGTTTCCTTTCCTTTTTTCTAATATTAAGATTATGTATTGTGTGTACCGTATTTGACAATAGTGTACTTCTTATTGAAAAACTGAAATTTTTGTTTGTTTCGGGTAATTGAACGCGTTTTGGAAAACCTTCTTTCTGTAGGTTCTGATAGTACATTGTTTTCGGTGGGAGCGGCACATTTCCTTTTTCGCATTATCCAGTTTCGTATGTCAGCGGAATTTTTTGGCTGCTTCTTGCAGTAGTAGTCATTATGTAATTTTTCTAATTAATATAAGACCTATAAACTTTGTAATTTCTTTACATTGAAGTAGATGTTCTTCAAAAATTCATTTTGGATTTCAGGGCGTTGGGACTATCGAATTCCAATTACGCGGATTGTAATGTACGAATTTTGATATGTGATTTTGTGTACCTTACGATTCTGTGAACACAGCGACGTCTTCTGGAAGTACCAGTTTCTATTTAAAGTTACTAAGTAACAAAATGTCTGAAAGGTTTTTATATTGAATTTTGTTTGAAGTATTTAAAAAAATATATTGTAACGTTCATTGTTAAGCAGTATAATGTAATGTTATTTGTTGGATAAAGACTTCAGTCGATAGGCCTGAGCATTCTTTAAATTAGAAATAAGTGAACACAGTCATTGTCATGTTTTCAGTCGTCTATGTCAAAAAGGAAGTAAATTCTTGCACTCATGTTTTATTGCAACGGAAGGGAAAATTTGGTACGAATGCTCTTGACGATTCCGTCCGTATATCGCAGCACAGAAAAAAGGTAAGCGTCTTTATGTGAAGCTTTTTTTGAAACGGCCTTAGAAGGTTTCATTTTCCTTCAAATGCTTCTTCTACCCTGAAACCACCTTTATAGCCGTCATAATTCTGGGCTCAATAGTATGTTGAGTACCAAACTTTGACGAATCATGTTTCATTGCTCAATAATTTGTGATCTGTGGGTTGGAAAAGACACATAACCTTGGGTAGGAGAATAAAGCCACCGTTTCGTTCACTTCTTGAACGCGTGAACATTAGGCCTATGTTTTACAAACCGATCAAATAAGGGGTAAACCGGTCGTAAAGATCTGAATCCAACCAGTTCATTTTGATTACGTGTTTTATTCTGGTAAGTACTGCGTTCATGTTTTTAAGAATGTCTCATTCCGTACAGTGTTTAATAAGCCGCAGGCCCGGCTCCAGGCAGGGGCGAACCGTCCCACCACCCAGGGCGGCAAATTTTAAAGGGCGGCAGGCAGATTCCGCGATGTTAAGTTTTGAAATTGAGGGAAAAAATAAAATTATTCACTTAATTTCATCACAATATGCAAGATCAGTAAGAATTACGTGACAGTGGCAAGCGGAGAAAGGACTTTTTCGAATCTCAAACTTATTAAAACTTATCTCAGATCGAGTATCTCCGGGACTCGCCTGAGTGGTCTGGCGACACTCACTCACTTATATCTATAGTACATCAGTTAGCTGAATGACTTGATTACAAGAAATCATGAAGGAGTTTGGCAGTGCCAAATCTAGACGAGTATTTTTTAACTAAGGTATAGGCCTATGATACATTACTTTTGTTATATTTCAATCATAATGAATTTTAGTTAGTATTTTAATTTTAAGTCATCACATAGGCATACATTTTTATTGTCTCACGATTCCTTGTGTTGTCTCTACAATTTTATTGTAGCCGTTCGCCGCATCGTAAACGCGAAAAAGTTCTAGTTATTTGATAAACACAATAATGCAAACATTCCTAGTCGTCATTTCAAGAAAATCCCCGTATATTTAGAGTAGGTCTAGTGTGCGTGAATAGGGATGGGGGTACTCATAAATACTGCACAGGGCGGCAGAAGCGCTGGGGCCGGTCCTGATCAGCCGTTGTTATTAAATCATTTGTTCCTTGTTTGGAAACTTGACGAAAACCCCATTCTGGGATTAATGTTGAGTCAGACCACCGCGATCGTAATTACTGTACTGCATGTAGCATTAGCAGCTAAACAAACGACCAATCGAAGAATAAATCTGTGTGTGTAAAACCTTTAAACCTGCTTAGCAATAGTTTCAGCCGAATTTTTAGTTGTCAAATAAAAACGTTTAAAACGGTCAACCTTCAAACAGACAGAATTTAAACGGTTAACTTTGTTGTGTGGTATTTTTGTGGTTACGATGCTGTAGCCTGTATAACGTACACAAATATCGTTGACTTTACAGTGACGTTCTCGGCCGTATAAATAAGTTCGGCTGACGACCAGCGTAAAGTGCTCCAAATTACGGCGGTTTGGACTCGTAGCGTCTGCGAGGATTAAATACGGGTTTCGCACAGAGACAGGAATTAAGCAGCTGGCTGGTCACAAGTATGTACTTGAAAACTTTGTAGTGCACTTGTCTCGTCTTATATTATCAGAAGTCACGCGAGCCTCTGCAACCAGTTCTGTCCCGTGTCGAGTATCGAGTAATTCGGAAACGAATGCCCGTCGTTAACGCGTACACCGATAAATAGTGGCCGATGCGAAACTGAATCCCAGCACATCCGATCGGCGGCGGCGTGTAATCGTATTTAACGGTAATTTATTCAGCTGCAGAGTAAATTACCTCGTTCAGCGTCTGTTTTCGTTTCTGCGTAGACAGGCGTACACCGATTGTTAATGGTTAGGCGTATACCTGTGTCAGTGTCGCGTTTAAATGAAGTTGTTCACGTGCGTGAAGTGAATACAGACAAACGCATCGGACTGTCCGCTGTCGTGTATGGTTGTAAACGCGGTCGCCCAGTCGCAATTAATTGTGATTTTATGACGTAACGTGTTAATTTATAGCCTACGAGAGCAGAAATAAAATTCAGTGAATTTCCGCCTTATCTGCCATTAGCCATCAGACTTCTCTTACTAGTTTTATAGTTTAGCGTCGTTGTTCGTATTTTTTTTACACGTTTATATGCACGAGAAAGACGCAATCGGTCAAACGGGTTTCTCATTTGTGTTGACCAATTAAGTTCCACGGCCCATACCTAACTTTGATATGCCTCGCACCTGACAACTAGTTGAATAATACAGTTATTTTGTAATGGGTGTGTTTGTTTTTTTCTTCTACGGTTTTTATGTCCGAACAAAGTCAAGTGTAAACGAGAACTGAAATCCGGTAGAAAATTGTAATGTTGGTAAGTACACTTATACAAATTTGAGATGTTAGCTCATTGTTCTGTTCGGAAGAATCTTCGACGGTTGAATCGGGCTTTTAATAATTCATATACGTATGTTTCATTATGCATTTTACGGAATAGAAAAGTAATAACAATAATAATAACCATCATCATCACCTTCACATCACATCATAGGCAAGTTGCTGCCTGTTCCCCTTCAAAGATCCTTCAGCCGTCTCTTCCTGGGTCTACTCTCACACCTGTGTCCTATTGGTTTATAATTCCAGACTTGTTTGGCCAGTCTTGAATCTGACATTCTTTCTGAGTGTTCTTTCCAACGTTGTTTATAATCTTTAATTCAAGTGAAAAACTTGTAATTTTCTCTTGTGACCTCATTCTTTATACGATCAAGTTTGGAATAGCTTATAACCCCTCTTAAGAATGTTATTTCCAAGGCCAGTATTTTACTTTCTCGTTTCTTGCTTGTCCGTAATTCTTACTTACAGGACAGTACAGATACCGCTATAACTTTGTAAAAGTTTAATTTTCTATCTCGACGTACCTTGTTTCTAAAAATACGGGTGATTGTCCCACAGATCGTCTGGAACTACCTAATAAAAATAATGTAACATGTAATAAAGAGTTTTAATTTATGAAAATGTAATGAGTCAGCTGGAGAAGTAAGAAAACAAAGTCAGATAGCGAGTGTAGAGTTCAAAATGTCGGTTTTGGCCCCATCTCCCATAATTTCGCCCAGATGCACAGGAAACGATTGCGATTTTCAAGCACTTACACAATTCAGTGGGAGAGGAGAAAGCCGAAAGTTAGAGAAGACTTGTTTCCCAGCGCAGAACCAATGAATGAACACATGAATGAAGACAGCATCTTCTGTGTTTGACCGGGTGTGGTCAGACACCTCGCCGACGTCGGCACCAGCACTGGAGATGTTTGCCGCACGGCAGTGGAAACCTACGAAGACGAAGAATTGAACCATGGTCCCGCAGCCCGGATAATGCTTCAACTTTTCGTCACTGTGACACGGGCTGTGAAAACCTGGAGTCATATATTAAACTATTTTAAATTTGTGCTTGAAACGTGTAAAGAGTGAAGCAGCTCGGACGGATACAGGACAACGCATGCAGCTGTGCACATAACACTGATTTCAGCGCACGGCATGAGTTATTTCCTGTCATTATTTTTAAAGTCAGGACTCCCTGTGGCAGAAACAGTATAATTATGTAGACGTAGTCTGTACTAGAGAACGTATAATCCGAACCAGTTGCAACCAGAATTATTGATTGAATTTCATTTGACATTGTTTGGATTTGACTTTCATTTGAATCCAACTGATTTGTTTGGATTTTCTTATTATAAAGTAACCATAATAAGAAAGTAATAACACAATAACCATACAGTAACAAAAATTAATTTGTGTGAGTAAAAGTAAAGTAAAAGAGGTTCATTCACGTTTTGTCATTGGTCGTTTGAAGAAAAAAAAGCACGTCTCGAGCACTATAACTTGCAGTCGCAGTACTGCAGTAAATGTATCGTAAATGTATTTACAATACGTACATTTTTTGCAGCTACTGTAAATTTTAAACTCGTGTAAACGAATTGCGGTTCCTTCTCATTATCTGTATGTGCACTATATTTTCTAAGTTGTGACTACGTGACTATAGTATCGATATATCATAGAGTGAAGGAGGGGAATATATCAACTGTAAAAGACTGTATTGTTTGTGAAAATACGTAATGTTTTCATGCATAAACTTAGGAAAGACAAAAATACATATGAGAAATTAAAACGTTTAATACCTACGAGTAAATATAATGATTGTAATACAATAGTTACAGTTGTAAACACATAGAAAGAATGCTAATTACAACTGAAACTGTATTAAAACTTAAACTACCGCACTTAACCTTTTAGACGTAAACATTACGTATTTTTACTTAGGCCTTTATGCATACCATGTGAAGAATACAAAGTATACCTTTACGTATGGTATTAAAACATATACGGTAGAAAGCAGTGGTTCCCAAAGTGGAGCCCGCGGACCCCTGGGGGTCCACGACAATGTTTCAGGGGATCCGCAGACACTTTTAAGAAAAATTAGAATATACCGTAAATCATCCGATTTTTTATGCTCTAAAATCTAAATCTAACGTTTAGAATCTTTAAACAATTAGTAGAAGAATCCAGTATTTTTTTTGGTTCAAACTAATTGTAATTGTAAAAGTAATATCAAACTAATGGCTTCAATAATGTTTTTAAATCATGTCGTGTAGCAGATCTGTTTGTCCGCCGAACAGACTAGACCTCCCTCTTCCAGTACAAGAAGATTCTTTGGCAGAGCTTTCAACTGACAGTTCATAAAAATTACATTTTTCACAATTACAGCTAGCTGACTTCTGGTTGTATGTAATGACTGGCTATCCTGAACTCGGAAAGAAAGCTTTGAAGTGTTTAACTGTGTCTTCCTCTACTTATTTGTGGGAAACCGCAGTCTCTTTGCTCACGTACAGTACTTAGTCAAAGTTAAGAAATAAACTTGATGTCGAGATTTACTTAATATTGAAATTATCAAATATTAAACCAAATATTAAAGAGCTAATTGTGCAAAAGCAGCTTCATTGTTCACATTAAACTATGTTTGATATAATTAATATTATAATTTTGCAAATTAAGAGAAGTTTGATTTTAATACATTTTAATTAAATTACAATAGTTTCTATCATATTTACTGTTTGTTTTATTTCAGAACTCAGACGGGGGTCCGTGAATTTTTAAATTACGTGGGTGAGTGGGTGGGTGGGGTCCGCGGACTGAAAAGTTAGGGAACCACTAGTATAAAGAATATATCCATAACGCCGGATGTATAGTGTATGGACAGTTCATGTGAAAGCCGATAAAAGAAGCGATTACGATCAAAACAAACTATTTAATTGTGTAAAACAACCCATTAACACGCTTTGTATTATTTTTCTATACGTATTCAGTACATATCGACCCCTACTATCGCATAGTCGAAATATCGTAAGTTAGTGCAGATACTAAATTGCGTATGATTCAGCAGTATCTGCAGGCGCAACTAGAGTACAACACGAAGTACGAAATCGCACGTACTTAACAAAAACAATTGTTGGTACTCATATACGCTTATAATGTGAGCAGACAATCTTAACACTTAAAGTGGTAGAAAATCCACTTATAATTCAGTTTGGATTGTTGACGGTTGGGATGTTTGACGTTCTACTATTACACTACATATTTATATAATCTCTACCGATAAACTATCTCTACTTACCACTATCGCTGATGGGTAGGCATCATTATCAGAAAATAGAAATTCACAATACATTAATAGGAAAATTACAGTATTAATATAAATAAGTACTTTGATAATGCTGTAAACGTCATCATTTTTCGTAAAGTGAAATTTGCAGTTAACCGTCTGTGACTAATGTCTCAGGGAAACAAAAACATTTTAAATGGTCCGATGTTTCAGAGTGTAATTGTACACGGATACTTTATCAAGGTCGTCTTTGTTACACAATCCGGTGCTCTGTCTGTCTTCGTTTACTGACGACTGTCTCTGTAACGCGCCTTCTTCTTCCATTCAAGAAGTACTCGACACGGCGTGGGATGGATTCGTTTTCTGTAGTTTGAAAACCTCAGCGTAAAGCCTAATGCCGTGAACAACTGGACCCCAACAAAACTAATTCCCTTGTAGACGCCACTGGACAACTGTTGTTAGCTTTAACTGTAAATCAGAGAAGTCACAATAAACAAACATGTAGGAATAAATCAGAACAAAAGTAAGAAAAGAAAAAGAAACACCACGGTGTGATATTGTGTTGTGTGTCAGAGGCTGGAACAATAGGTTGTATCGATCCATTCAAATGCACTGCAACACCCACATCTACTGTAGCTCTTTAGTTTGTGTTGAACATGATGTGGCCACGTCTTGCGTTGTCCTTACGCCCGAAACGAAAACAAAATCCCTGTTATTGATGCATATTTCGTACCACTTGTCGCAGACGGCAGATGTGAACTTAGATAATTCGTTTATACCAGATACTGCGTCACCTTAATTCCTATTTACCACTCAAGACAAAAAATTGTAATTGGATGTTGGCATACTTGATTAGACCATGTAAATAAGTTGCACAGTCGTTTTTGGCACTGATGAAATTGTTCAGTGCTTGAAAGCCTTTCAACTGATTTTTTCGAGCTGTAACAACCAAAAATTTAAAAATTTTAGTATGACTGAAAAGACGTTACATTCAGCATGACACACCTACTCAGCCCACGAGCAATAAATAAAGAAATGTGTGTCGAAGTGTCAAGTGAACGTTTACTTCAGACAATGCAAGTACGTTTCACATAGATGTACAATAGGGAACAAGGTTGGCCGTGACAGACTCGACTAAAACACGAGATTTACAGCCTGCAAATGTAAGATAATGGAAACTGTGTCAAGTACCAATTTAGAGGAGAAACTGTGACGGACACACTGCCGGTTATTTTGAAAAGTACTAGTAAGAATAAAAGGGTGTACGTCACACAATAGTATATACCCTATACGAGGACGGACATCGATACCTAAAATAATAGAATCGAAATTGTAAACAGCGGGGGAACGACTTACTGGCGACAACGGATATTTACGACAGGCAGAAGGTGTGCCGTTTTGGAAACGACGTCACGCTGCGCCAGGATAGCGTTCAAGGAAAAGGGTCATGCAGAACGGAACAATAACAAAATACGACACATTGTTTGCGTGAGAACTGCAGCGAGATCCGGAGTACGCTTAGACAATAGCTTGATAGACAACCATGAAATTGCTCCTGTTCTAGGAAAAGGAGTACGGAGGCTTTCGACGCGAACCCGTGGGGAGACAGGATATCCAATCACAACCCAGCATCTACCCAGAGAACTGGTGGAGAGGACCGTCGCCAGCATAGCAACGGGAACGTCGAATGAGAAGTGAAGAACGACACTCTGGCTTAAGGGTAGGAGATCTTCTGTCCTATCATGTTCAACTTGAGGCGTGTTTTCCAGTAGGGTGCATTGTGGTACACGATGCTTGATAAAAACCGTTTGCAGAGCACGCGGGAGGACAGTCTTTCATAATTTTTCACTCAAATACTTTGAGCAGTCTTCACGTACTTTTAAAACAGTCTATTTATAACTTTCAACAGTCGGTCGTCAAAGTTCGATTAACATACGGACGGCAGTGGGACTTTGAAACTTTGCCACGCGTCATATAACTAAGAGACTTAGACATTTCGATATTGGCGCGTATCCGGTAATAGTGTACTTTCAGTGTCTAAAAACATGCGACATACGCCAGTGCTTAACAATTATAGAATTCTTTATCATACTCTAATTCAGAATTGAACTAACCAGTCACACTTACATCAATAATCGACGCGTAGAACTATCATTGATGTAATACCGGACGGCGAAATCATAACATTATACAGTGCTTCGGAGCGATACAATATCATGTGGAACAATTACACCGCGGCATCAAAACACTAACAGTAATGAACATACCAAACGTTGAACAATAGACAGACATATATATATACACCATAGTTAACGATGAACTTATCTTCACGACACATAATTTCATGACTCGAACAATAACAGCAGAATCAACAGAATACGCACACACAGCGCGAGTGAATCTGTTTCGCGTGTGTTAAGTGTCAGTGACAGCACAGTTTCCCACACATGGTCCAGCAGAGAGGAGTTACGCCGATGGAAATATCGGATAATTCATCTAAACAAGTAATCTTTATGCTATTCTTATCATAAGGAACCCTACTGTCCTGTCTCTTTTTCAAGAAACACCCCTTGAGCATTTAAATTAAACATGATAAACATAATTAACGCCATCCATCTGAGGCATACGATGAACGCATTAGTATAGGATTTATTGTTTGAATATTTGTGTTTCTATATATCGATTGCATTATATATGTATGTGTATGTTTTTCAGCAAACAACGTATTGGATTTACCTTGTAATTTGATGTATAAACATGTGTTCTTTTATGTTCTTTTCATGAGTTTATGAATGTATGTATTTACAGGGAATCATCCATATTTTATATATTGAATTTAATGAATGATATAATGTTAATAAATAAGTGTTTATTTTATCAATATGCGTTCATCATTGTCAAATTACCTCAGAACGAGAAAGTAATGGCATTTGAGTGATTTATGGTAGTCTATTTTATTTTATTTATTAATGCTACAACTAGAGTCTCCATGCAATAGTTATGCTAACGTAAAGTAATTAACGTGTTATTTATTGATTACACGAGCTCATTATGCAAATTAATATATTCAATAATTACTTAATCACAGATTAATTAATCCATTATTGTTAGCATAATTGCTTAATGACTGCCCAACACGTGGCAAGTGTAGTATTTGGCTCTCAAAGAACGTAGGGCTCGGCAATCACAGATTAGTTAATTCAGTAGCGTAATAGCATAACACCCCACAGTGTTGTAGAGCCTTGTGTGAAATTATGTTTCATGACTTCGAAAGGAGTTGCACTTTTGATTCTGTAATTTATTAAATCAATTACTTACCTGATACAAACTGAGTATAATATTAAGGACTTTATTATTATGAACTTATTTCTCAGCTTTCTGCGCATAGAACTGGTACGTGTATAGCAAATTCCGTCACTATCAATTCTGCCTAAATGGCGTTTCCACCTTGGTGACATACACATTTCGAATGACAAATATGTGTTCAGTTTTAAAGTTTTATTCCATATTTAGGTAAATTCAAGTTGTCGATCTAAATTAAATCCTTCTTCGTTGAATTCGATTGAGAACCCTTAATCGAACGTTGTCATTTCTATTCTATAGAACTTAGTCATTTACTACATGTACGTACTTATTGCTCCAGTTATGAATTTCGCTGTGTTGTAGTTCCTTTCTTCGATGTAGGAATTTCAGAATTCCTCGTAAATCATGCAATTTCACTAAATCCGTACTTGCCTAGGCGCAGCGTACCATTATACTAAATTCTGAGGCGCTGAGCTCTGTGAAGCTGTATATAGTTTTTGATTCAATCGATTGACAGAAACGTCTTCACGTATTACACGTGATAGCAAATTCTTCGAAAAAAATAATCTCCTCCAGATTTCAGACCAACCACAGGCAACCTCATCTCATCCAAAATGTCTGTGGTTAGTTGTTCTAACTAACATTGAAAAGCTTCATTCATTCATAATTGTACACATCGTGAATTGCTCTGTATACTACTAATTGCAAAATAAGTTAGTGATTTGTCTTCGTAAAATACAATGGAATGTATATCTATCTGTTAAAGTAAAATTTTGGGAAGTAGGTGAACATACTTGGAACAACGAACAACATATTGGCTTGTACTTAGAATACTTGAAACTATTAGAGATTGACTAGGAAATTAGAGTAGTGTATTAATATAATGAACGTAACATTCCCCTTTCACTTTGATTTTACTAGTGCTAATGTTGAATATGATTACAGAAGTGGTGGACCATCTTGAGAAAGAATACCGACACAGTGAGCAAGCTATAACAACCACTGCTTATGTGAAATGATACAATTTACACGTAAAGTTAAAATAGTTAGGCCTAATAATTTACGTTACGAAAGGTTGCCTTCAATGATAGATATTGTGTTGATTGTATTTTTTTATATCTTGAAATTAATGATATCGTAAATGGCGTTAATAGTAATATAGCAAGCGGAGGCGGGATAATACAAATTATCGTCACTTGTTGTATAAATTAAATGGAATTTAACGTATGTTAGTGCGTGCGGGATTCCAAGCTTGCAGGCGTGTAGCAATAAATGTCCATTGTGCTTTACTACAATTATTTCATTGTTATAACACCCCGTCACCCACACACACGCGGCCCATACGATGCCAGCGGACTAGTTTATTATACCATAAACACTATAGCTGTTTGCACGACTCGTTAAATTTCAATGTTGCGACTGACAAAGCGAGTCGCAGTTTCGTGCCTAACTCCTCTCGCACGCACATAGGCTTCACGCAAAATATGTACGTACGCGTATATTCTGCTTTGTTACATATTTCAATAAAATAAATACGAGTCGGCAGAAATGTTTAGGTAATTAAAAAATGTGTTTGTTTAATACTGTTAAATGTACTTTGTCGCTCAGTTTCCTTAATTAAAAACTCAGTGTATGAACAGTGGAAATAAAATAATTGACACCAGATGATATCGCTGCCTACAACTTTAACAAAACTTTATTAAACAACTTGAATACAACTTTAATAAACAACTTTTAAATATTAACTTTACATAAACAAACAAACTGCGATAAACAAGAGGATTTACAACAATCCTTCAAGCGTTTACGTAACCACAATAAATGTTACCTCATTAACAGTGTTGCACTAAATAAAACATAATAATTACTTTATTATGGCTTTAAACCGTAAGCCACAATAACAACTCCGATAACGCACACTAAATCGCAAATCCATACTGACTCGCCGCCTCGGAAACTGCATTTTAATATTTCGCCTGTGTGGTATAGTATGTGACAAAACCGACCTGGATGCTTGTAGAATCTTCTTCTTCTGATAGTTCCTATCCGTTTCAGATGTTGGATATCATACAGGCTATTTTAACTTTCTGCACTCTTGTACGGAATAAGTCAGTTGTATTCATGCCAAACCAGGTCCTTAAATCTCTCAACCACGATATTCTCGGTCGCCCAACTCCTCTCTTTCCAAGTACTTTTCCCTGTAGTATGGACTGCAATAAGTAAAATCTCCGTTCATTTCTCATGAGATGTCCTAGATACTGAAGCTTTCTTATCTTCACTGCGTTAATAATTTCCTATGTTTCTTCATCTTTCTAAGAACTGCAACATTAGTTATATGTGCTGCCCATGAAATGCTCAGTATTCTACGGTAGAGCCACAGCTTATAGAATAATCGACCAAAATCTGGAAGGCGCGTCTGGAAAGATGGACGAAGTGAACATTGCGTAATAACAGTTTTAAATATTGCAATCGCCAGCTATAGAAATAAATGATATATTTACAATCGCATTCTAACGGCTGTTAAGAAGGAAACAAATTATTTTGTATGTATAATTTATTGTGTGTGTGTGTGTGTGTGTGTGTGTGTGTGTGTGTGTGTGTGTGTGTGTGTGTGTGTGTGTGTTTCGCTTCTCACTGGTCTTCTCTCTTCCTGCTCATATAGATGTCTCCGATGTTCCCTCCAACTTCTTTGTTACCCTTCTATAAATATAAATTCCAGTGAGACTGTAGGCCTATTTCTACACCTGTTGAAACATTCGCGTTTCTTATTCTGCCCTCCTCCATAACACAGATGCGTCTTCTCGGATACTTCATTTCCACAGCGTCTTTCACTTAGACACAATCACTAAGATTGATAGGCTTCATTTACTCATAATTGTAAACGTCGTGAATTGCTCTTTATACTACTAATTGCAAAATAAGTTAGTGGTTTGGCTTCGTAAAATATCTATCTATTGAAGTAAAATTTTGGAAATTAGATAATCATACTCCGAACAACGGACAATTTTGAAACTATTAGAGATTGACCAGTAAATATTTTACAGGTCCGTAAATACTGCACGTGTGTGTGTTTGTGCGTGCGTCCGTGAGGAGTAAAGTTCTTGTAAGGAATACAGTAAACTGTCAGTACCGAGTGATCCAAATACAAGGGCTATTGTGAAATTAACCTCCGATTGGCTGGTATAAACAAACTAGTCATATGAATACGGCGCGCTGCAGTATCGACCAGTATAACTGTATATTACTACGCGCATATCCGTAGCCTGCTAGTGCCTCTTCCTCCGGCTGTAAAGTGCGGGGTGATATTCGTTGAAACGTCCCATCGTCTGGTCGTACGCTAGAAACTGCTGAACAACATTGGACAACGAGGCTCTAGTTTGATGGAAAGGCGGGGTCGAAACAGTCCGGCGCTGGCGGGATCGTGCAGGACCGTGTCTCAAATGGCGGCGTAGCCAAATTCAATCACCGTCGGATGAAAGATATACGGTGACGCCGAAACGTCTACATGACTATCATGTACCCGCCACTATGTGCCACGGCGCAGACTCCGCGTACTTGAAAAAGCTCAAGTCTTTCACGGATGGGAATAGCGGACGAAAAAGTATATTTTGTGTGGGTGTGTGTGTGTGGCGCGCGCGCGTGTGGTGTAAGTACATTAATGTACAAAATATACATGATCCCTGTGTACAAATCTCTCGCTAAACAAAGTATCTTTTACTTCTACTTTATCATATCTGTTTAACGTAAGAAATTATTTTTCGAATACATAAATTTTTTTTCCTAAACCAACGTGTGTAGTGTCTCATAAATTAGGCCTACCTTTGTATAGACAGATCTACATCTAACAGAAGACGTCAGTGATATTTTAATGTACTGAAGTAACCCACATTGTAACAGTAATGAAATAAGTGTATATACATTATAGTTGTGTGTAAATAATTAAGTAATTATGCTGTTTATTGTAACATAATCGATTCCTTCAGGTTTTAACTAATGCAAATTTTCGATGTAGGCCTACTGAAGGATCAATTTTTTAAGACAGTTTCGTCTTCTCTGTGCCTGTCTGCCTGCCTGAGTGATCTCTCTCTCTCTCTCTCTCTCTCTCTCTCTCTCTCTCTCTCTCTCTCTCTCTCTCTCTCTCTCTCTCTCTCTCTCTCTCCTCTCCTCTCTCTCTCTCTCTCTCTCTCTCTCTCTCTCTCTCTCTCTTTCTCTCTCTCTCTCTCTCATTCTGCCTTTACTCATACCAACGTGAAAAAATAATGTTGTTGTGTGTGCTAGCCATGAGTTGGTCCCCTAATTGTAATATGTGGCTAAGAGATCTGTCATAATTTTATTTTAATTTTTATACTAAAATAACAGGTAGTCGATTATTTAAACAGTCCGGTACTATTTATGAGGTGTCAGCTTTAAATTTTTAATATTTAGTAACAACTTCAAATGTCATGAGGTCGTGCAGGCGTATACAAGACTAGGCTGCACACATTACACTCCAATTTGAAATCAGAATAGTCCTATCAACTGTTTGTGGCACCCGAAGAACGAGTACACCAGAGCATTTTCTCTGGTGATTATTTTAATCAAATTTGAAACACGCTGCGGTCAGTTGCGTGGGGCACCACAGTTTCTGTTATTGCTTTTCCGTCTGTTTTATTTCAATAGAAAATTTAACTTGAGCAGCACCCAAATATAGCTTCAAATATATCTTACTCGTACAGACTTTCCTTACTCTATATTTCACGGGCAGACGATGACAGGCTATGTCATAACTTCCCCGTACACCATACAGTATAACTGAGTATAAATTTATGATCGTCAGACGTTAAATGTATCCATAACTTCCGTACTCCCTTTAATTTTACTCTGAAATGGCCTCTGGATTCTACACTCTAATACAGCACATCTTGAGTTTTCCCGGTAGAACAGCTATTTCAGTCGACATTAATTCAGGCGATTCATTGGACAGCGAAAATTGCCACTGTATACAAACTTCGCGGTTTCAACGTGTGATTCACAGTCACGTGTGATTTCGCTAGCAATGTCTCCCGCCTAGTCGCAGCTGCCGACCTAAATTCTCATCATTTCATTACGTCAAAAAACGGAAGTACGTGGAAGTTGCCTGGTAATCCTATTCAAAGGAGAAAGTAAAGTCAATTACTGACTTATTGGCTGATATAATTATCTAAGATAAATGTTATTATACTCTCTCTTGTTTTTACATTTTACTCCTTCTCCTGCAACGCGCGAATATTTAGAGGCAGTGATACGCGAGTTTTAAAGACGGAAAGAAAGTTGGTGTAGAGGTGAGATAGAAAAACGGTGCTGAACAGTGACGTTGGTTGTGATGAAAATGATGGGAAAAACGTAGTCTACATAAAACGGTACACCAACATGAACCTTTACACGTAGGCCTAACGTAAACTTCATGAGTAAACTTAGTTATAATGATCGTCATCATCATCTTCAAGTATTAAACCAAGAATGGTTTGTTCCGGTCTCAAATAGGCAAAGATTAGAAGTGGTCGATCCAGCGCTTCCTCGGACGTCCCACACCTCTCCGTCCCCTCGGCTTATAGTTCCATAGTTGTTTGGGGATGCGGCAGTCATCCATTCGGCAAAGATGTTCCCACCAATTCAGCCGATACTGGGCGATCCTGTCGAGAATACTCATAATATTCAGTTCCTGCCGTATATCTGTGTTTCTTCTATGATCATGGAGAGTATATCCTGCCACGTGCCTGAGAAATCTCATTTCAGCCGCTTGGATGCGACTGGCCTGGTCTTTCGTTAAAGTCCAATTCTCAGACCCATAAAGAAGTGTGGGAAGAGCCATCACCTTGTGGAATTTTAGTCGTGTTTCTTTACTTCCTGACTTGAGGGTTCGCCTGTGGTCCCGCACATAAGGTTGAATTTATGCAACTTATTCACAACGTCGTTGAATGCATTATAAGACACACTGTAGCCCAGGTATTCAAAATTGCTAACTTGTTCCAGGACAGTACCATCTATAGTTATAATTATGTCTAGATATTTGTGGTTGAAATAAAAGAAACCATTTTCTTAAATTAGTTTTTTTAAATCTCATGTGAACGAGATTTTTGAGTGTCATAATTCCAGATATATATTCAAAAAAGTGTTGTTAAGAATTACTACTAAATAATATATTATTTTTCGTATATTGATAACACATATTCTGTAGTATTAAAAATTATAATTCTGTTGTTACACAGGATACTCCTGTTAAAAGGATTTGATTGAACAAGACAGTGCCACAAATTTGAAGTCTACGCATGTGTGTGCGTGTGTCTATATTATTATAAATTGAGTTGTATGCATACAATACAGTTAGAATAACAGTCTATACAATAGTTATTTTAATGTTTTACATTATCATTAAGGTTACCGCTGGCTGGAACTGTGTCCTGGTGTACAACATATATAGGCCTAATGAGTGTAATTTGCAGTGTTGAATATTCCAACAATAGGTGACTAGTAACAAACGTTATAGCGTGGTTTTAATAGTATGCATTAAACAAAACGAATGGCCGTAGAATGATGTTATTTGTAAGGCCGTCAGTGTAAAGCAACAATCACCGTAAAAAAATAGTTTATAGTTAATGTACCATTAAAACAAATCGATTATGTGAGGTGTAACAGGAACAGACGCTACGAAGGTTACCTTATAACACGACAGTCAGATGTGTGACTGGGTGCAAAACGCGGTTTAGCCCCAAACAGTATTGCACATCTGTCATTATTATAACTTACTGTACTTAGCTTGTGTGTAGACTGACTTCTATCATCTGTATCTACACTGTTTTACTGTGCACAAGCACATTTTATCTTATGTAATTTTAATAAACATTGTATGATCGACCCATTAATCCTCGATCGAACCATGAGTTTAGCATCGTGTTTTCTTTGACATCACTTTTATACACACAAACTTGTCTGAAGACCCACTTTTTATTAGTTGTTAAAACCCATTTTATGTTAATTTAGCAGGCTTATATCTTTATTGGTGTAGTAGTATATTTTTCTCTTTTTTTTTGTTTATCCAAAACACTTTTGTAGTTTTCATATCACGTTACACACTAGATGTACGTACAATGTAAGTAGAGTCAAAAATCGAAATGATTTTTCGGTTCTCTAAAGGTAGTTTGAATTCTCGATTTTTTCGGATTTTAGGCATCATGAATATACGATAGTAACAGTAAAAAAAGCAAAAGTGAATTGTATGGTGTTCAGGCAATTAATATGTATTGTAGGCCTACATGTAAATTAATTCTTTACGTATTTTGTCGCTAGGTTTGCAAAACATAAACATTGAACACTATCATTGTAAAACATAACATACACACTATTATTGTATCATCACTATATTGTACTACGTTCATTTAGGAAATTACTTTATTACTGTACATAAAATCAAGGTTAGTACTTTATATTTTTAATAGCAAAGACGTTTAATTATTCTTGTTTTACGCGTACAGTACTCTACCGTAGTTATTATTATTTTAATTACCGTAGTACTCTACAGTAGTTACAGTATTATTTTAAGTAAAATAAATAATTTATTTTGTTCTTTCACTGCATGTCTGTTCAGGAACACTCCAAACATTTACATAGGGACAACAACTAGTAATTCTGACACTCACGGAACAACGATTTGTTACATCGTTTCTTTGTACATATTTCACAGAAACCGTGATACATATGATTGTAGTTTCGATTTAAGACACATAGTTACCCTTTCTCACCTCCTCACCACCAATCTCTTCTGATCCAGATTCTTGGCGAACGTTTGGTTGTTCACGGTTATCTTGACTGTAAGATTCGAAATCACGAAAAAAAAAAAATTGAAAAACAAACGAAGACCGATTTAGGATGTCACGGCATCTGTGCCCTGGACTGTAACCCCTCTTTCAACTGTTAGACTTTATTAAAAAAAAAAACCCTTTTTTTTTTATTTTATTTTATTTATTTTATTTTTTTTGAAAGAGGGGCCACTAGTTATTTAAAACTAGGCCAGAGCCTAGGGAAGCCAAAACTGCGCTGGGTCCAGTATGACGGGACTTGCAATTAAACTCATTGCTTAGCAACAATAACAATTTTATTTAGCTATTTCAAATAACATGCAAGTATCCTTTCATCAAATTAAATTACATGTAGACATCAGCATAATAATACCTCCTTACATGTAGACATCAGCATAATAATACCTCCCAAATATAAATAACTATAACATCAATCAATATGCACACATAATTACACACAAATAAATAGTTACATAAATACACATGGCGGACACATCGATATGCACACATATATATATACTACACACATGTTCACCTGGCAGGCAGCTCAGAAACATTTAACCATGCCACCGAAGAATAGCATCTTCAGTATCAGTGACCTAGATCCCCATCCCAAAATACTGTAAAAGGGTAAAGTACCCAGCCTCCATAAACTTTCATAAACCAAACCATTAACCAGTCCAGTTATGACTGCTTGCAACCAATGAAATTATCACAAGAATTCAAAATTTTAGAAAGGTTCCCCCAGATAGGACTGCGCCATGGCCAGGTCAACATGGCTGCACGGCCGTACGAATGTATAACAGAATTTATGATTAGAAGTAAGAATCAATAGTGTACCCATATTAACAACTGCACTAGTAGTACACTGGCTCTGGCAGTAAAACAACTGAATGAAATTTTACTCATATTGAATTATTACTGAGTTAATATAATTTTTATAAAACATATAAAATATGGTTTATGATTGAACCAATAGTGTGCTCATATTAACAATTTAACTAGTAGTACACTGGCTATGGCAGTAAAAGAACTGAATGAAATTTCACTTATATTGAATTGTTACTGAGTTAAAATAATTTTTATAAAACATATAAAATATGGTTTATGATTGAACCAATAGTGTGCTCATATTAACAATTTAACTAGTAGTACACTGGCTATGGCAGTAAAAGAACTGAATGAAATTTCACTTATATTGAAATGTTACTGAGTTAATATAATTTTATAAAATATATATATAAAGACCATTTTAATTAAAACAAAACTTTATAACATCAGCCCCCTAATAAAACACATTTGAGTTGTTTCTACAGTGTTGGCTTGGCCACAGGCGAGGCCATGCGCACCACCAGATCCAGCAACCTAAAACATGGTATAGACCTGTACTAACGGCACCAGCGGGTGACGTCCACAGGTTACAGCACCACCCCAAACCTTTAAATCTACAAAAAAACGAAACCCATATAGCTATGAATACCCTTAATCAATGTAAGCATAATTCACCCCCTACAAATCAGTAAACTTAAGTCACCCACACTTTTACCCTTAAAGAAAATTTCTCAGCAAAATTCGGTAGCGCATGACCCCGTCCGGGCTCACATTTACTAAGGGGGCATAAGCCTTAATAAAATATACTGACAAAATTTAAAAGCACATATAGTCTCGCTGGACTTGTGTCCCAACAACTTTAATTGGAGAAGTTCCAGGAAGAGAATACGGTGTTCTACATTGTAGAGGCCAAAATATAGATAAATGGGTTAAATGTCACCTGTGAAATCCGGCACAAAACCTGGTGTATTGTCCATTTCTTCCTCCCGACGGCACAGACGGAGAATTACTCGTGTAATGTCATTGGTGGCAGACGTTCGGCCACCCGCTGGAGTGGATCGAGATCGTCTTAGGTCGGGAACCCTGAACAATTATATATATTGACAATTACTTAATGTTACCCAATTCACGATCCCCCTAATATTCATGACTCCAGCAAAATCACACACTACCACATGCTCAGATTAAAAGAAAATTTGCAATTTTTAAGAAAGCACAGAAGTTACCTTCAGTAGAAAATTTTAGAATTAAAATTACTAGTATTTATGGACAGTTCGTCAACTTAATAAACCCTTATTACAATATCGAGATGAGTTGCAAACTTAAACAGGTTCATAAAACATATACAGTTCATATACCTCTACATTTAGTGCATAAAACATTCTCTTATGCCCCCCTATGATTATAAAGAAATTATTATGATATAATTAGGAAAAATACACAGCTATAATTACTTTATAAATGCTTTAGCTCAGCCAGTGTTAACTTTCAAGGCATGCATACACAGAGTTTAACTTGCACTCGCCACGTGGTGACTTTCGTATTTATATCGCATTGCATCGGCATTACTTTAAGCTAAATAACTATTCTTTTCTTAAATAATAAATAAGTTACTTTTAACAGACTTACCGAAGAGTCGCTTAGTCGATTATCTAGTCATGATGGTTAATAGCAGAGAACAAAATCAACTGATGGCCGCCGGGAGAAATTGGAACTGTTTCGTGTTCGGCTGCCTGACGAATACTGAACTCCGTAGTCACAAGAAAAATATCTCTATCACTCCCGCCTAGAGCGCGCACGGATCGCGAACGAGGCATGCAGATAACGGCTCATACGTCGCTCAAATAATTAAATCACAAACCCCCGCAATGACCGTCACATAATTAACTAGGAAAATGGCCGAGTATTCCAAAACTCGGCACAGGACTATCTACAAGTCTTCTATTCGTACATGTATAGTATATGCTACTGCCTCCCATCGAAGTTTATTGTACTGGTTTTTATTGTAGACCAATCCGCTTAAGAGTTTGAAAATAATCTGTGGCTTCAACGAAAACCAGTTTCAAGAACCGTTTAAACTTACATTACGTGTCACAGAAATTGCCTCGTCCAGGAAATTTACATTTTGTATGATGCAAATGAGAGCTGGGGACAGCTGGTTAAAGTGAAGGGTAGAGACTGTCTTACGACAGCGGTCACTATCGTTTCTCTCCATCATCCCTGTTGCCCTCCGTTGCCTGCAGTTGCTTACGCGTGTTATGTTGGCAGAAATTAACGCGTGTTAATACTTCAGAAATTATTGTTCCGGTTTTGCGAGAACAGCGATCGTATAATACATTCGCACTGTTTCGTGTGTAACTCACAAGTATAATATATGATTTAAGCCAAACGAAAAGTTTTTGTCATGTACTTAATTCTTTTGTAAGTATAGGACCAAAAGTATGTCAGCTGTCTGAATAATCCTTCAAGAATGCCGGGAAAGTTGACCCGTGAGTCGAAAATTCTTTTCGAAACAACATGCTTGAAGATAATGTATTGTTTTCATCCTTCGCTATTATATAATTAACGGTTTCAAATTTTGCAGTTGCATCTGTGTCACGTTTCACTTTTATGTGCACGGGGTCATACATTTCCTCACCATTGTCGTAACTTCTTTGACCTTCTGCTGCTCCATTACTGCTGTCCATCATGTGGATGATGCCCTAGCTGAGGTCACTCAAAATGCTGTACAATTGGCCTTAGGCCTTCCACTGGGTCGCCTGACACAGCTTTTTCACAATCCTACTCCCATGCAGCCATTTCATTCTTTGTATCCTAATGTAAGAGATGAGGCTAAGAGCCTCACAGACTTCATAAAAATTTCTAGTTTTTCTTCTTCCATATTCTGTTATCACATATTGGCTCCATGATCCTTCTTTCGAATCTGTCCGACAACTTTGATAAGGATCCCGTGAGGATGTACAGTCTTCAGAACAATGGACACGCACCCGTATCCACCTACAAATATTAGCCTATTTGTTGTATATAGAGTAGCGTATTCAATCGTGTACTGTAACGCATTGGGTATCTTTTTTCTGGCATTATAACCATTTCTTGACTTACAGATCTTAATTTGTTATCACTTCATAGAAATTTCAACTAAAAAATAACATTTACTAAGGAATCGATAGTTTGGATGTGGACACGTTTTATTTGTCATGTTTCTGCGCCGGTGTGGCCAGAACGACTGTTGTCGATGAATGATGGTGCCCCATCAGTTCCGATGCTAGTTTAAAAATGATGTGTGTGTGTGTGTGTGTGTGTGTGTGTGTGTGTGTGTGTCGAATGAGAAGTTCAAACATGTGATGTCTCAGTAGGCGAGCCCGGAGTTCTGCGGTACAATGTTATGTTTGTAACGTACAGCAATGGTTTATCAACTAGAAATATAAAACGTTTCGTTTTCCAATTGTCTTATTCACATTTCGGCTTTCACCTGCCTTACTCAACATTAGCAGGTACTTTGTATGCTTCACGGATTACCCAAACTCGGTGAAATTACCGAAAACATGCGCGCCTCATTTAAGGTAACCAAATAACCAAAAGAATAACTGATGCAGCGATTAACCTAACCTGCTGAGTATGCTAACATTTCTTAGTGGATTTCGTGTAGGGAGTAAGGAACTCGGACCTTAACAGTTTAGGTCACTAGTTTGGTGTTTTAGAAGCACCAATAACAAGTGCCAGAAAGTATTGTATGCGGATGTACTTGAATGTTCACATGCATGAAGGCTACGAATATATTTGTAAAATATGTATGATTTTGTTTTGCCAAACCTCAAAAACCAGCTCCTATATTTACATACGGAGTCAAAACGTCAAAGTCATGGTAGGTAACCTTTCCACAGTGACTGTCTAGTTGAATCTTGCATTGAGCTCACCTGTGACCATACTCCGATCGTCGCTAACATAAGCAGAACTGTCATCAACAAACTGCAGCCACCAAAGCTAATCTCACGATATACCGAGTGGAATAAATTCCAAAACCTCAAGCTACGACTAAAATGTCCCACCGATCTGGACGAAGCTGCACAGCACATCACCACTCTTATACAACAGGCAGCCTGGTACTCCACTCCCGCAGGCGGCAATAAAACAACTAATGGTGCCAGTATACTACTACACATCCGTCAACTATTAGCCGAAAAACGCCGAGCAAGGAGAATTTGGCAAATTTCAAGAAATGTCACCGATCAACACCGTTATAATAGATCATGCAGACAACTAAACAAAGCAGTTAGAAATTTCCAAAACTTGAACTTCGAGCGTTTCATCATTACGTTGTCTCCAAACGACAACACACTCTCTGGAGAGCAACGAAAAGGTTAAAAAGACCTCGAATTCATGTGGCCCCAATTCGTAAGCCCGACGGTGAATGAGCACGGTCTGACGAAGAAAAAGCTAGCGTCATTGCAGACACTTGAACGAAGCGTTCTAAGCTGATCCCGGAGAAGATAGCAACGACATAATGGAGTTCATTGATGCACCATGTCAGATGTCTCCTCCTATAAATGTTTTCGCACCGTTAGAAGTTAAGGCAGTAATAAGCAGATTAAACACAGGCAAAGCGCCAGGCTACGATCTGATCTCAGGCCTCATTTTGAAACAGTTGCCATTCTCCTTTTAACAACCATTTTCAACCTTACGCTAACCTTAGCTTATTTCCCCACGATATGGAAATACGCTGAAATTATAATGATCCTAACACCAAATAAACCTCCTCATGAACCGACGTCCTACTGTCCTATCAGCCTTCTCCCCATATTCAGTAAAGTGTTTGAGCGATTGTTCTTAAAAAGAATTCAAGACGACCATGATATTCTAACACTGCTGCCTAACCTTCAGTTTGGCTTTCGGGATCGCCACTCGACAACTCAACAAACCCACAGGGTAGTTAATAAACTCGCAAAGGGTCTGGAAGAAAAGTTCTGCAACACAGTGTTCCTTGACATCTGTCAAACGTTCGATAAGGTATGGCATCCTGGTCTGCTCTTCAAACTGAAACACACACTTTCCTCCAACTAGTATCTTCTGCTAAAGTCATACTTAACTAACAGAACCTTCTCAGTCAAATACAGTGATTCAAGATCCACCTACTACTCTGTTGAATCAGGTGTTCCTCAGGCAGCGTCCTCCGGTCGCTGCTCTTTCTCATCTGCACAGCCGATTTACCTGAAACAAACGCCACGACCATTGCATCTTTTGCCGATGATGTTGCAGTGCTGTCAGTTAACGAAGATCCTCAAGTTAATTCTGACAACCTGCAAGTGCATCTAAATCTACTCTGCGAATGATACAAGAAATGGCGAACAAAAATCAACGGAACGAAATCTGCGCAGGTCACATTTAGTACTCGGCATGACATCTGTCGACCTGTACCAGTGACTAATAACACACCTGTACTAGAGTGAAGACTGAAACTAAATACCTTGGACTTCACCTTCATCAACGACTCACTGGCAAAAGCATATCTAAACCAAACGAAGGCAGTTACATGTCAAGCTCTTGCCTTCTTGGGCGAAAGTTTAAGCTCTCATTAAACAACAAACTACTACTATACAAAACCATGCTGAAACCTATATGCTCCTACGGACTTCAGCTATGGGAATGTACCAAACCTACAAGAATAACGGACTTCAGCTATGGGGATGTGCCAATCCTACAAGAATAAAAACTATCCAGAGATTTCAATCAAAAGTGCTGGGAGCTTTAGTGGATGCTCCATGGTACGTCAACAATCAGACACTTCACTCCGGCATAAAAATATCTTTCATAACGGACGAAATCAAGAGGATTGCAACAAAATATAGCCAACGAGTAGTAGACCAGCTAATAGAGCAGCTATACAACAACGGGCCCGACGAGAGAAGACTCCGCAGAACTTGGCCTTAAGATTTGCTGCATCCTTAAAAACAATCTTCCATAATTCGTACATCTCATTTACTTAATACTCTGTTACAGATGTAGATTGTAAATTGCAAACTGTCAATTAAAAAAATGTTTTGCCAGAAGTGTTTACAAAAGCATTATTGTTATATTTATTGCGGATTGTGTCAGTAGAATTGTACGGTTCCTGTCGTCTACCCATACGAGCAGCGTGTCGTACAAATAAAATGTAATAAAGTTTCCAACGCCATTTTTCGTTGCTTTAAAATTGAGTTTCACTGCCGATCGCGCAGGTGGGTTTTCGATGGTGCCCGACTTGAACATTCCGGTCACGAAGGATGCCTGATAAATACATAATCACGATGGGAAATTAGTGTACACTACAAACTGTCTTTCGTGCTCGCCAAGCAGCTCCTCAGCCCAAATTCATTTGCGTGGGATGACGTAATTCGAGTTACGTATCCTTACGTCGCAACAAGTCTCCATCCTAATAGTTGGCAGGTAGCTAACGTTTGAGACAGAATTTACAAATTATAAAAATCTTGTGAATCATAACTCAGTTTTAGTAAAACATAATTTTAAATCTAATTTCTGGTATCATGTTTCTCACCTAACTGTTTTGATTAAAACCATTTTCAAAGCATAATCAAATTCCAGTAGCAATAGACTTTCAAAAGTGTGTTGATAGTAACTTTTGTAAGATACAGGATATAAAATACCTATATCAAAGACAGGATGTAGTTTCTCATAACACGTACAAAATATAAAAACATTAAAAGACAGGTATGTTTATGTCTATGGTCCGGCCTCCAACAGTACATCGAGTTTTCAATACAAGTCTCGTTTCCTGGCAGCGTGTACCAGTCGCACAGGTAGACTATAAACGTCAGCAATATAGATAATGAACAGGGGGGACTGCCTGATACAATCAGATCAACGGCAGGAAACGTGCTCACCGTTTAATTGTGCAGTAATTATTGGTGTACATACGCTGCTATAACAGTTACGTGCTGAAGCGAGTCGCGCTACGCAAATAACTACAATAGCTTCTAATGGTGCAACACACCACTTCTGGACGTGTGCGGATCACTGGACCCGTTTGATATGAGCTAAAGTGATTTGTTTATCCTTGTTTACAAGCAAGTGTACCGGTTACGTGAGGCGTGAATGCTGGAACGAGACGTAGAAGTCTCGAAATGACGTCTTGGTGTGCTAAACTAAGGACACTGTTGATTTTCGGAGCGATAACAGACTAAACATAACTCGTGAGAAACGTTTTTTATTAGCAGCAATTATACAAACTGTACAGCGTACAGATGTACAGTAAGTTGTCTCTTTTTATTGTTGCATTAACAATGGCAATGCCAGTTGTTAGAAAGATTTACGTCTCGAGTATCCTGTGAACGGACTATGTCCAAGGCTGCAGCACAAATTAACAATACGGGCGGTAACTGTCACTGGTTACATTGTGTTTCAGACAGGAGGTTAAGTTTTCCGAAATACAGACGAAACAGAGAAAACGTTTGTCCTCTGTAATTATTCTATACATCCCCAACCTTAACAGTTAATTTGCTGTAATATAATTATTTTAACATTATTAATACGTTTTTTGACAGTATGTAAAAGTACGTAAAATTTTTGCGTATTTTATTTTATGAATTGGTGTTTGAAAAGCGTAGTTGTAAATAGCTTCCCGAATTTACAAATTTTGCTTTTTATTTGTACTTTTGAATTTTAACGACTAATTAATAAATAAAACACACACGAAGCGTGAAGAAGCGCTGTGAATTAAAAGTAATACGCGTGCGGAAGCCTAGTTTAGACTGGTTGAGTCATTTGAACAGCTAACAATATAGGGAGAGTACAGTGTGATTGTTTCTGGTAGAGAACCTCACATGCATTTCATATGTGCTCAGTACAATTGTTTCACTCGATTCAGCAAGCTATGTTAAAATTAACGATGCTTACGTAGGCTGCTTGTTTCATGATTTTTCTTTTCGTTTTCCCTGTACAGTTCAACTAGTTTATTTCCTGTTTAGTTCTTAATAGTTTCTGATTTGGACCGCACACTAACAAAAACAGAAGGATAACACAATAAATTCGTTTCGTAAAATGAAATAAAACTACGAACAATTTGTAGTAAGCAAAATTAAGAAACTATGATAACAAAGGAATAATTTAATGAACCTACTGTAATGCTGCTTCGGCCAAAAGGACGACAAAAGTGCGGCACTTCCCGACACTGTCTGTCCTCTGCATCAGTTAGATAACACCGTCAGTAAGAGAACATTGCCGTTTCGAGTCCACGTTGTTGCTGCGTTGCCACAATTAGTATTCACCAACCGCACCTTAATGGAGCCGATCCATCGTATCGTCATCATTCTGCTGTAAGTATAGAAGTCGTTTAATAACGCGCAGAAGTATGCCAGTAACGTATTAACTACATTGTGCGAGATAAAAATTAATTACTACTAATAACACTTGCTTTGATACCGACTGCCGTTCTTTTGGCAGAGTTAGTATTATCCTAGTGAAGTTTGTATTGGTAGAGCAGTGTAGAGGATGACGTGTTGTTGGGTATCTTAGAAGGCGACTGGTAGACTATCCACAGAATCACTGCACCTTGCCCATCGTTCTACTGGTTAGTAGACCTAGATAGTCTACTTTTTATTCTACCGGTGAAATAAGGCTTGAGCGTGGTGGCGTGTGATTACGAATAATACACGTTACACGTACAGTAGGGCTCCGTAATGCGAACAATAATGGCATAGATAGAGGACAATAAAAGGACACCAATAGTATTGTTTGTAAACGAAATTTCTACACAATAATTCTCATAATTATTTATTATATAAAATAAAACACGATGCCGTTCAGTGGTTTGTTTTTAATGAAACCTACAAAATACGTAGCGGATATTGTAAGCAAAACCAATTATTTGGCTGGGTTGTTTGTTTTAGTTGAGGTGACAGTTTCTGACTGCTGATAAACAGGAACGAACGGAATGCAAATCGCTGTTTTACCTTGAATCTCAACATACAGGATTTTTTCAACAAAGTTTGCAACATACCAAATATAACGCTTCACTACAGTCTTATAATTTTGTACGTCGGAAAGTCCGTACAGTGATGAATGACGATCTCTACACAACCATGTGTAGTGTGTACACAGCAGACGACACGGCATTAATGCTGGTCGTACCAATATCGACGTTTCTGTACAAGAAGATATATCTGTTGTATAAATAATGTTTACATTAGGGGTTAGTAAGGTGATTGATATAAAACGGCGTCAGGGGTGCAGTGGCGCCTCACCGCCTCCCCTTAACAATACAATAAGGAGGTGGAGGTAGAGAATAAAATTTGGTGTTCAAAATGACTTGCAGAACATTAAATCAAGTGTATTCAAAACAACTGCACGCTGGGCTTGGAGCGCTGCCAATTTGTGTCTCATAACAAGGGTGTGCGTGTTACATTATTGTTCACTTGTGATTTATGTAAACGCCAACACACGGTTCCACACTTTCGATGTCTATATAGCATACCTGCGTGTGGACATTCCACCACTACGCACTTACTATTGAATAAATGTAACAATTGATTCACATACAGTTTTGCCAAATTAAAAATATTGTACGTTAACATAAACATTTTGCATATACGTATACTTGTCTATAAATGATCCCGCCCACCTGTTCTTGGAGTAGCATAATCGTATATAAACAATATTATATTGATTGTTTCAAACCCTTTCGTGCTGCTGCTGTCATATGGGATGGTTACGTAGGGTACATGAAACATTTTCAGCAAATAATCTGTAGGAAACAAAGTATCGATTTACAGCAGTTACTGTGTTTTTGAAGAGATTCAATCCGTTGATTTCCTTTAACCATTTTTTTCTTTGACCGAACCAGTTGGGGACCCCCTATTGTCTCATACACAGAACATTCGGGAGCTCTTTCATCGTTCTGCAGATCAAACCTCATGTGTCTAGAATATCACCATTCACATAAACTCCTGTGTTGGGGGACTCCCCCCAGGGTTCATATAGGCATAAACCTCTCCACATCAATCATTTATATAAACTATCTCCATTCTAATAAACTATCGTCAGTGCCTCCATGACATCTTTCATCTTGCATTTTTTGTCCTTTTATTACCGGATTTCATACTTGTCAGTTGCTGCGTTATCCATTATTCCAGTCGCAGCACTCTACAGTTTGAGTACTGTGTTAACAGTATATTATATTCTGAATAACATATGTACCTATATGTATAATTATATTTGAATAACAAATGTTCTGTTAGAGCATGGTGTAAATTATAAATATCACATTAAAGGCTTCAGTTTAGTGAATTAAATGGTTGTGTCGAAGTTTATTTGGCAATTAAAAATTCATATTTTTTACAGCGTGTGTGTAAGTAAATTAATAACAAAACACGATACGAAGTACGAAATTAAGTTTCTTCTACATTTTCTGCTCCTTTTATCTTTTTGTTCTTATTCTTGAGTTGACGAATGCTGTTTTTAAAATAATTACAAATTTTAGGTTTAAAAAAATCAAATAATCACTTAAAGATAGTAAATATTTAGGACTGTAAGTGTAAAGTAGACAAATTCCTGTCTCATCTTATGTACGAAACCTGCATTTCCCGAAATTTTTGATGCGAAAAATTCTGTATCAATCTTTCGTTGAAGTTGAGAATAGTCGATACGAAAACACTTCACTGGAAAGCATGACAAGGGCATTAAGTCTGTTCAGGCCGAAGAAACGTTTTCTGGCTTTTTCAAATTGAAAACATCGTTCCGACTCAACTATGCTCTTGGATGTGGTTAGTAAAATTTCTATTAATTTGACAGTTTCCTTGTAGCTTTTGTTTAAATTGTTGCTAATCAAGTTGTTGTACGTAGCGTATTGTTAGGTTGATGCTGAGGTGTCGCTTGTCCCCTTCCCTTCCTCACCGTTCGCTTCAGTAGCCCAAGAGCAGAAAGGAGGTAGTTGTGTTTGCACACACTGCAGCTCCAATGCTGTCTTACGGACGAGAGAAAATCTGTCTACATGTTAGCAAACGACTGAGTAGTAATGATGGGAACAGGCGCTATGGTTACGCGCAGGCCATGAAGTCTCTTACAGTTAATGGATGTTTACTACGATTAACACGCAGTTCACTCTGAACAATTATTAATATTCTGGTTTGTCACTCGTGGTTCTTCAACTTTGCAATGTTCTAATAAAGCGGACATTGCTTGTTTGGGACTGTTTTCAGGTTGTGACGTCATTGTCATTTTTCCGTCTGTATACTTTCACCCTCAAAGGATTTGGAATTTGGAGGTACTATTTGTTTTACGATCTATTTGTTCTTACCAGAACCTTTCTGTCCAGGGCCAGTTGTATCGCTCTATCTGTCTTGTCTCTTCCTTAAGCCTATTCGCCCATTTTATTGGACACCTATATCTACTTTGTCTTGAGCAATACGGTTTTCCTTGTCTGCCCTACCTACGCACGTAAAGGTGGCTATGGATATTAAGGATACCACAGTACTAGTCAGCATCAATTACTTTTACTGACTTTGAAAATGTTTAGTCTTTCTGTCTATGTTACTACGGCTGTAGCTTAATCGTCTTACAGTTTCTATAGTACACTGCTTTAGGTATATTCATGATCAAAAGTAGTCTCGACTGCATTAACAATATTGTCGTTATTTCTGTTATATGCGGATGTGATCAGCTGTTATCTACATATATCTTAGATAAAATCTTGTCAATTGAAACTACACTTTCCTAACCATAAGAAACATGTCTTGTTGTACCGTATATTCGCTGTATATATTGTAGAGGCGTGGTAGCAGTTGTATAACGAAGTTATTATCGTTTCACAGATAATTAAAATGTGACAGTTTTCTAGTGTGTGCTCGCGCAAGTAAATTTTTTACGTCTAATTTTATACGAACTTTGCTGTTATACATCTTATTTAGCATATCAATTGACAATAATAATCTCTGTAAATCCTGTTCCCTTTGTTGAACTATCCACAAATGGGAAAGCACACACGCGCGCGCATACGCTTTCACGCACACTCACACACACATACACATTTTCTCTTTTTTAACACCGGATAATAATAATGTGTAAATACAATGATAATTTTTTTTTGGCGGGAATCCCACAGCTACTGCCGCATCCCGCATCTTAGTTTCCATATCAACTTATTCTGTGTATCTTCATTCTTCAGATTCCTTTCTCCCATACTCCTTTCGATCCCTTCTATCCATTTTAATCTAGGTCTGCCTCTTTTTCTTCTGTTGCTAGGTCTGTATTTGAAGACACTCACAGTATTCTTTCTTCAGTCATTTCATTAGGCGTCCATACCAGGAAAGCTGTTTACGTTTTATATCTTCTATTTCAGTTTCTTTTCTATTTGTTCTAATATTATTATTATAATAATACATTGTTATAATGATAATAATAAGTGTTAATAATAATGTCTTCCATAAGACTAGTAGATAAACTTCCAAAAGCAGGTGAACGTTACTCTAAAATCTAGTTGGTTTTAAAACTATTCCAAAGAATTAACTCCCTTGGTCGGCATTTCGGATGTTTTATTTAGACATTTCTCTAGACCAGAACCTTTTACAAAACGATCATATAAATATTAAATTTAATTTGCCGGTGTTTATTATTATTTCCGATATTGAAAAAAAGTTATCACTGCGTGGTCTTCCTTTAGGTACCGTTTTGTTCTCCTAATATCCACACGCTCTTCAATAATAATTACTTTTTATCTTCAGGCGGTTCTTAATTATTTCTGCATATTATAATTTACTGTTATTTATGCAACACTATTTGTATGTAGTTGGTTTACAACAATAATTATATATTATAGTAAGCTGAACTGCAGAACACGGTCACTACTTTGAAGGAAGAATATTTATTATTACATAAATTTGGATATTAGGTAATTTCTCAATTATGGGAAACATTACAAAACTCTCGATTACTCTACTATTTCTTTAGTAATATAACAGTTGTAGAGCAAACAATCATACAATAAACACTAAAAATTCGAAACATTCGGATTTGGTATTCATTTTAATCTGCTGGATTTTCACAACTTTTGCAAATTTTTTATCTATTTTTTAGGCTCCGGAGTCCCAAAATTTTGAAATTTGCAAGACTTAACACTACATCCTGATGTTAGCTAAAATTATCTTTAATTTGGTATCACCATGAAATTTTGGTATTTTATCCAAAATTTTCACCCTTCTTTTGGCCCCTGACGTCACAAAATTTTGAAATGTTTAGAAATGAGTAGTAGATTTTGTTTTAAATTCACTTTTAATGTGATACTCCACATGGTCTTTGTGATTTTTTTTTCATAGTTTTGCTTACACGTTTTTGCCTCCTACCCAATTTGTGGGACGATTAGTCTAGAAATCAATAGGATTCTGTAGGTATAAGTATGGACACGCATGCCAGGTTTTACTAAAATCGGTTGATTCGTTCAAAAGTTATCGTGAGACATACCCCAAACAGAAGATAGACAGAAAAGAAAGCCAAACGGTGAAATCAAAACTGACAACCCACCTGGCTCGTTCAGTTAGGTTTCTCTGTTATGAAGACCGAGCCCAAGTACAGGGCCTCACAAACTGCACCGTAACGGGGCCCTCATAACTAACCAAGATAACTTTCATCACACTTCAATAAGATTTATTAATTTCACCAAAATAAATCCTGATTGCTTACTCCAGGCTTTAATATAATAAATAAGTACACTTCTAAGTCATACATTGGCCATAAACTAGTTAGCTGCCGTACATTTACGATCTGTTAGATTTAACCATCACACACACCACTTTGCCATAAAATAATGTTGTAATTTCCTTCATTGGTTTAACACTTTAAAACGACGACCCAAGATAAACAGACAATAGCGTACGCAGATTGGAGCATAACCTCCTCGGGTTGGAGCACTCCCTCCTCCCCGCGTAGATGTAAATACTTGCTGCACTTTATAATAAAACTGAACATTTTATGATATTCATTATAAAAAATATAATCCAGTATTATATAAAATTGAAGCATAATATGTATTTAATTACAATTTTTATTTTGCTAAATATATATTTGTGGTGCGCGCGCGCGCGCGTGTGATTATCTCTGTTTGAAAGTTGTCAGTTTGTTACGTTTTATTGAATTTAGTTTCTAATTTAATTATTAAATATTTAAAATAACTAATCGCTGTCGTGTTCTAATAATTTATTACTGTTCATGATGTTTCTTGAGCTAGAGGTTTATAAGTGTCTATGCTTTTTCCGATGTTCAGTTTGTTGTTTTCGACTGTGAATTAGGTAAAATTAAATATTTTTATTACAAGGAAACGGATGGTTAGTAAAAATACATTTTCGGCTGGGTCTGATGTATTGTTACATGCAATTTAATTAATTTTGTTATAGCCTTGTCTGGGCGTAGCCCTTTTTTTATTTATTTTTTATCGTTTCTTGTACAATATAATGTGTACGTTATAGGCATAAACCCAAGGATACAACGGCGCCTTACAGGACTTAACCAGACATAACAAGATAAAATTGATTCGTAACGGACAGTTAATGGGTGGATATTCGCCGTTATACTGTTTTTGCATTGAATACTTAACAAGTTGATGTTATCAGTACAAAATGTCGATAATATAACTGTTAAGCAAAATATACGAAGTCGTTTGCGTTTACATATGTATGAGTAAACAACAGTGAACGTACGGTAGGGAGCCATCGCAGCACTTGGACTTGTACTCGGTTTATCGTATTAAGCAGGATAGATAGGACAAGTTCGGTCTGTTTTTCTGCCAGTATCGTGAAAATACCTGTCAAAACGTTGGTGAAATCCTCAGTAGGAGGGGTGCATTTTTATTAATTCTGTATTCACACTTCTACATATACATACACATTTTCATACTCTTTCACTCGTATCGTACGATCAGTAGAACACTATAGTTTTTAGTGCGCTAGCGTCCAGCTCTTATCCCACGCGCTTGAACAGATAATCGAACGCTTAATAACGGCCGTACTTACCATTTGTTAACAAAATTTGTAAATAAACTTCCGATACCGTGTACTTTACAGTTCAGTCAGATCGGCAGTACACGTTGACCAGCAATACCAACGCCCAGTAAACTGGTACATAAACATGCACTGATTTTAGGATATGTGTACGATCACACTGGTGTTATCTACAGAACGTAGGGCTACTTTAGTTTTGGTGTAAAACGTACGACGATTGCTTACCGCGTATTTCATCGTTTATACGTGCTTTCCGTGTTACAATCATAGATGTCAGTACTCAGTACTGTCGGGAGACTCATGTTCAACGTCGCTCGTGAGCGGAGAAGAGTATTAATTACTTCAATAAAGAATATGAACTATAAGGACGGGCACAAATAGAAAATGTGACACGAAATTGTATGCCACAATAAATAACGGCGATGTTAAACGTGATTCTGTCCACAATCACGGAAAACAAAAGGCCAAAACGTCACCAAGTGGCCAGTGCTGATCCAAAGCGGGGCTGCAAGCATCCGTCCCGGTAAAGTGATCGCAACAGTTTTAACAGAATTGTCTTACAATTTTCTTCACATTAGTTACTTACAGTATATCTAGTAAAATTAAAAGCATACTATACGCGTCGGAAAAAGTATACCAAATTACCTAGAGCAGTGGTTCCCAAACTTTTCAGTCCGCGGACCCCCAAAACAATTAAAAATTCACGGACCCCGTCTGAGTTATGAAATAAACAGTAAATATGACACAAACTCCTATATTTTAATTAAAATATATTAAAATCAAAATTCTCTGAAATTGCAAAATTATAATATTATGATATTAAACATAGTTTAATGTGAACAATGAAGCTGGTTTTGAACAATTAGCTCTGCCATATTAGGTTTAATGTCTGATAATTTCAATATTAAGTCACTCTCGAGATCAAGTTTATTTCTTAACTTTGCCAACCTCGGCTCTATCTTTCCAGCCACACGTGTCGAAATCCAGCTACTTAGACGTAAAACCAGCTACACGGAAAAACGTTATGCTAAGATATAGTGCTTGTAATACGTGGAATAAAACAGCGCGATCAGTTAGTTCTGCGTTGATGCGGCGCACTAGTCAAACAGATCGGCTGACAAACATATCTGCTACACGACATGATTTAAAGACATTATTAAAGGCATTAGTTTTAAATTACTTTTACAATTACAATTAGTTTGAACCAAACAAAAAATACTGGAATCTTCTACTAATTGTTTTAAGATTGTAAAATTTAGATTTTAGACTATAAAAATCGGAGAAAATTACGGTATATTCTATTTTTGCTTAAAAGTGTCTGCGGACCCCCTGAAACATAGTCGCGGATCCTACTTTGGGAACCACTGACCTAGAGTGTCACTGGTTTCCTAGTGTCGGAGGAGAGGATTTCATCCTACACAGTGACCCGCATAGAGGAATTTGTAATTTTTAGCTGTAACTCTAAATTCGATTTTTTTGTAACGTGTTCTTCAGTGTACGTTGATGGAACATATAAGTACTGTACCGATTTTATTTTTGTATTTATATAATCACAGATAAACTGAATACCAGCTAAATACTATTTATTAAATACTAAAACCTAAATAATCAAATGAAAAATCAATTCACGTTGTGCGAAAATTGAAGTAGGCTTACTCGATAACAGTTCAGCTGACTTGATGTGTCAGTTCTCGAAATGGCTGTTCTCATACTATTTGATCGGTTTCATTTATTTACAGCCGACTAATGCTGGCGAGTCATTTGCTTGCGACCTCATGCCTCGTCGACATGTACATCAGAAACTGGAGAAAAGTTTGTCCTATTTAGTTAAAAACTACACTAACGAATATAGGTATTCCCTTCTGATTTTCGAATACTGGTCATTTGATGAATCTGTGCGAATTTTTTCATCTCCATTTTTAATACGTCCTTTAACGTGCCCCTCCCTCTTTCTATACGTTTTTTTTAAGAAGTACGTTTTTGTGTTTTTGTTACCTAACCTAAAATTTATATAAAAATAAAACAGTTGTGACAGTCAAAATATAAACGTGTACAAAAGTAAAAATTCCAGCACTTTTGTACAAATGAGCCTACTAGTACTACTTATACTATTTCCAAATTAAGTTTTTGATTTAAATTATTTTCATATTAAATAAAATATAAGTGTCATAAAATTACTTGAATTTCTTTTACATAAAATTACTTTTCTTAAAATTTTTAAGAAAGTTATTGTAGAAGAGTGTCAATGTCAAAGTCACTAGAGAGTCGATTGACAATATTTCTTTAGAGCAATCTGAAAGGTAGGGTATCTATTTGTTGTATATTTTCAGTTCTGTTTAGTATAATCCACACTACAATGTATTCATACTACCGTACATTGTAGTATGCAATCTACATTGTACCGTAAGTGCAATGTATGCCTACTACCGTTGCATATTACAAGACTTGTAAACGAATCGTGCATTCGTAAACGAGAATGAATCTTTACAGTTTTGATCGACCATATTTGTTAGGTCGCATTCTTTTCTTTTCTCTTAATTTCTTCCGTACTTTTCTGTACTTTCTTTACGTTTCCTTACACGCTAGGCAGTCGTGTACACTCCTAAGTCATTTGTAACAGTGTAACATAACACTATCGGTTACAGCTAGTTGTACAGTAAAACACACATAGATCAATTACATATTTCGATGTAATTTATTAATATTAATATTAGTATCGTTAATAAATAAACATACAGATAAGAATTATACTGCATAGTCGGTACATAAGTGAGAGGTGTGTACGGGCGAGGCGACACATTGACGCCGACCCAAAGTAAAATTGTATTGTAAGTACAACTTTCTATGTCGTAAAGATATAAAACTCTTTGTTTGCTAAAAAACAGCAAAAAATAGGCAGTACCGTTAGATTTAGGGTGTTTACGGCCTTCAAAATACAATGAGTGAAACGTCATAAACGAGGGTGGTGGAGAAAGCAGATGTTTTTTTTTTAACGAGAAAACGGTCTCGCGGCAAAAAGTTCGCGTCTATAAGAATTCACCAATTACAAAAAGCGTCACCTCTGCGCGCAAAGTTATTTCGAGTGGTTACTGGTCAATTTCAAACTTACCGGCAACAAGTTCGAATCTCAGCCAATGATGGTAATTTTAAGAGTAGCGGCAGTAAGGGAAGTTTCGGTGAAACTATAAAGGTAACTGACACAGGAACGTAAAGAAAGTCAATCAGTGGAATCAAGGCAGTCAGTCAGTGAAATCAAGTCAGGCAGTACGTGAAATCAATCAGTTAGTTAGTTAATTACTCAGTCGTACAGTAAATTAGCAAATCGTCAATCAACCGCCAAGTAGTGTTATTTATTCTGTGCGCGGCATCAAGTGCGAAGAAGTTTTATTTATTATGTGCGCGACCGTATGAAAAGTCAGAGTTTCGGAGGACGTGGAGACGAATGATTATCGCGAGTGTGGTGGATACGATAAAAAGCAGAGTAATACAAATTGTGTTGTGATGTGTAAAGTGTGGAACGAGCGAGACGGAGGAATGGATAAGCGATTTCAAGTAACTGTGTCACATTAAACGTTATAATCAAATAATTGCATGTCATATATTTGTCTACTCAGTTAACCCGTTTCATTCTAAAAGAACCGACGAATTGTTCAGGTGCTGTAGAGTTTTATATCTTACGACTTAGAATAGGAGTACGAAGTATAAATATTTAATATAAATTTTGAATGATAGTTGGATAGTTCTGAAATGTTAGATATTAAGTCATTTTATTGATTAATGTTTATTTATGTTGAGAAAGAAGGAGATTTTCTAGTTTCATTAATATCTTGTTAATGATAAATAATATTTCACATTTGTTTATTAATCTTTTATTGATGATTAATAATATTTAGTGTGTAATTAAGATCATAATCTGAAACCATAGTCAATGGACTAATTAAGTGGTTATAAACAGTAAATGATATTAACTGTATTCACGAATTTCTTATAATGATTAACTAAGGATAAGAAGTTAGTAGTAATTGAGAAGTAACTAGCCTGTCAAATTGAAATGCGGATAACATCATATGTTATATATATTTAAATGTATTAAAAAGGGTAAATATAATATCTATTAATTAGCATCTGAACATAAGAGTTGTTATTAACAACCCCCTGAGATTCCTAATTATCTCTGGCGCCCAGCAACAAAAATTTTATGTTTGTCACCAGAACGTGGAGCTATAAATTCCACACACACAAAATTTAATATTTGGCGCCCAACGTGGGGCAATTCCAAAGAATTTAATATTTGACGCCCAACTGGTGGAGCTTAATTTAGTAACTTAATAAACAGTTAATAAGCTCGGTAGAATGAAACGGGGTAGACAATAATAAGATATATGTAAATGTAAGTAGATGTTAACTCGTAGTAAGAGTAGACAATTAAGGAAATTTAAATTGAATAATAATCATAAAAGAGAAATGGCAACGAATAACGGGGATAATAGTGATAATGAGGTGGTATTCGAGGTCAACAACCAAATGGGAGAGACCAGAATAGGTGAAGAATGACCGACAATGAGACCCCGACGGTTCTTTCAGAGGCAAGGGGACTGCGAGAAGAAGACGTCCGCAGCGAAGTACAACAAACACAAACAAATATAGATATAGTAACGTTATTACAAGAAATGACAGAAAGCTTGACAGAAAAAATAACAGAAAACAGTCGACGATTAGAACAAAAACTGACAGAAAACAATAAGCAAGTCACAGAAAACAATGAACAGTTAAAACAATTAACAGAAAGAATCGACAAAATCGAAAAGAATATGGAACTAAAATTCACACAACAGTTAAACGAACACAGAACACACGTAGAACAACAGATTACTGAATTAAGACAAGAAAACCAGGAGTTCACAACGAAGATAAGAGCCGAAACAAAGGAGATCGTCAGGGAGGAAATGGAGACGATCCAGGCAGAGGTGAAGGAGCACTTAGAAAACAACGACCAAGTGTTCAGAAAGCACCAAATCGTAGTAGCTCAAGAAATAAAAACCCTAAATACCAAAGTCAATAATAATAACAAAAAGAATGGAGAGCAGATCCAGAAACTCACCGAGTTATACGAAAACAATTGTACCTCGATAGACGGTCAACTAACACAGATAAGGGAGGACGTGCGAGCAAGAATAATACAAATGGAGAGGTCACCGATGCAACGTGCGATGACGACAGAACACCTCAAGAACGTTACATTTAATGGAGAAGGGGAATACCCCATGGAGTTCGTCAAGGAACTGGACGAGATTCATAAAGAATATTACATGAGCGAAGGAGTGAGCTGGGTATCCAGACACTTAGAAGGAGAAGCTGCCATTTGGTGGAAATTGGTTAAGAATAATATTAACACCTTCAATGAATTCCAGGACGCATTCATAGCTAAATACTGGAACCAGATGGTACAAGAGGGTGTACGCGACCGATTAGAGTTCGGAAGATATCGCCGGAGAGTGGACTTAGTATGGTACAATACATGGAGAGGTGCATACTCCAAAATCGACAGCTGATACCACCGATATCTGACCGACATCTGATACGGAAATTGGCGCGACACTACCACCATGATATAGCAGTAGCATGCATTAAAGGGGAGTAGAAAATATTATCGAATTTCAAATGTTGCTAATGGAATTTGCGACGTTACGTAAGAAGAAGGAAGATAGTTCTGACAACTATAGGACGCAGGTAGCGGTAAAACCGGAACAGCATGAGAACGAGAGTCGACCTTGGCATCACAACAAAAGTGACAGACAGCCGACTTATCGACAGAAAGTAGGGTGGAGGCAGACAAATGGGCCCGAGCCGAAAGAGAGCGCAAAAACACAAAACAAACGTGTTTACGAAGCTCAGGTCAACGCTATTGCCGGAACGAGCGGTACACAAAGACCTTCACAGGTTGTTGACACCCCAGCAACAAGTTCAAAAAACTAAGTAAGTTTACTACTAGAAATAAGGTAGATGTAAGTTGTAAATATTCAGAAATTAGCACCACTTTCATAGAAATAAGGGACGCTTTGTTAGAAGAAGAGTTAGAAATTAACAAGGCACGTAAATTTAAATGCCCAGAGCTAAGCATATGCATAAATGGAATACCGGTGGTCGCCTTAATTGACTCAGGTAGCCAAATTAATGCAATCTCGGCAGAGTGGTATCGCAAACACAAATGCCAGATGGGAAAACTAAATATATTAAAAGTAACGAATATGATAGTAAAAGGAGCGGTCGGTAGAAAGTCTAAACAAATAACTCAGCAATTATTGTTAGAAGTGAAGATTGGTCAGTATAGCATTGACGGGGTATTCTTAATAATACCTGATCTAATCCGGGAATGCATAATTGGAATCGGGTTGCTGCGAGTGGATGTGTCATTGATTTAAAGGAGAACCAGATAACATTTAATAGACATGAAGCAGGGGAAGATGCACCTGAATTTGTTGAAATTCTAGCTATAGAAGTTGATCAAGAAGAGAAGCGGATTGGGGAGATGATTCGTGAGAAGATGGAAGAAATTACAGGAGTCGAGACGCAGGTGAAGAAGGAATTAGAGGAAGTATTGATAAGAAACCGCCAGATCTTCAGGGAGCAACCAGGAAGGGTTACGAGGTATGAACATAAATTTATTGTGACAGATACCACACCATATTGTATGAAAGGTTGGCCAATTCCTCTAAAATATCAACAAGCCGTAGACGAAGAAATCAAGAAGATGGAGGCGTGCGGAGTGATCGAACGAGCTGCAAGTCCATTTATTAATCCGATCGTAACCGTCATCAAAAAGGATCAGTCGGTACGACTATGCCTGGATGCGCGGAGAATCAACGCCGTGACAGTTCCAGACTATGAAGGAGCGATGCCGATTAATGAAGTGTTGGCGAGCTGTGGAAACATCAAAGTGATGAGCAGTATCGACCTGACGAGTAGCTTCTGGCAAATGCCGTTAGCAGAAGAATGCCGTGATTTCACCGGATTCTTATATAAGGGGCGTTGCTATCGATACACTGTCACTCCGTTTGGTTTGAACAAGTCTGGCGAGCTTAACAAGGGGATTGGATCACGTGCTATCAGAAAGGGTGAAGAAGTTCACGATTATTTACGTTGATGATTGCTTGTGCGTATCTGGAAGCATAGAAGAACATCTCATCCACCTGCAGTTGTTACTACAAGATCTCAAGAAAGCGAACCTCACAGTAAACCTGCGTTAATCGAAGTTTTTCCGAGAAAAAATAGAATACCTAGGGTACGAGTTATCAACGAAGGGCATCAGTGCGTCAGCAGAAAATGTAGCGGCAATTTTAGAGTTCCCGAAGCCAAAAAACCCAAAGCAATTAAAGGGATTCCTTGGGTTGACCAGCTTCTAAGTTTACCAGCCGATATGCTGAGGAGACACGACCACTTTTACAGTTATTGAAGAAGGGGGTACGATTTAAATGGACTCCAGAGATAAATGAACAATTCGAAAGGGTGAAACAACTGTTTGTAGATACAGTAATTTTGAGACATCCTGACCCGAACAAGCGGTTTTATTTACAAACAGACGCCAGTAAATACGCATTGGGAGGACAACTTTATCAAATAGACGACGACGGACAAATCGGGGTAATCGCATTTACTAGCCGAGTATTCCGAGGCGCCGAGTTAAACTATTTTACGACGGAACTAGAATTATTGAGCGTCGTCCACTGTCTTAAAAAATTCAGAACGTATGTGCTAGGACGTCCACTCACGATCATTACGGATAATAAACCATTGACGTTCATGCAGAAGTGCCAGTTAACATGTTCGCGAATCACGAGATGGATACTCGCGATTCAAGAGTACGATTTCGAAGTGATACACTGCAAAGGAAGTGAGAATGTTGTAGCTGACATACTGAGTCGATACCCAGTGGATTCGCAAGAGGAGATGAGAAAGGACGGAGAAGGAGAATTGGAGATTTGTACTGTAGGTATCAGAATAAGCAAACAGTTGAAAAATCAGCTCATTAACATCTCCCAACACCAGCAGAAAGACCAGAAATTGAAGAATATCATAAATCAATTACAAAATAATAATAATAAGCAACTATTGAAAATATATAAGTGGAATAATAACAAATTATATCGGAAGGAAAGGAAGAAATGGAAAGTAATGCTTACGAAAGAGATCGGCGAGGGATTGATTAAGGAGATACACGAACTATACGGACACTGTGGTGTAAAGAGGACGTACGAAGTGTTCAAAGAGTATTTCACAGGGGATCATTTCCATAAATTCACCAAACAAATGATCAAAACGTGTGGGATATGTCAGAGATGTAAGGACCACGGCAGGAAAGATATTGGAGAGACACGGCCGATACTACCGAGAGAGAAAGGAGAAATGGTCAGTATGGACTATTATGGGCCATTACTTACGTCGACAGGTGGTGTAAAGTACATATTGGTAGTCATAGATAACTTTACAAAATATGTTAAGTTATACACGATGAAAAAAGCGACAACAGCCACCACATTAAACAAATTAAAATTGTATATTCAAGAAGTGGGTAAACCGAGGTCAATCTTAACCGACAATGGTACGCAGTTCACAAGCAGATCTTGGGCGAAGAGTTTAGGAGATCTAGGAATCAAACCTAAATTTACAGCCATCCGCAACCCTTGTACAAATTTGGCGGAAAGAGTAAACCGGCAACTGGGAAATATATTTAGGGTTATGGTAGGAGGACACCATACGAAGTGGGCGAAGTATGTCAAGACTGTAGAAAAATGTATCAATGAGACCTACCATGATACCATTGAAATGACGCCATATCAAGCGCAATGGGGCACCAAACCAAAAAGAGTATGGGAATCATACGTTGACCGGGAACTGATGAAAGAAGAAATGAAGAATCACCAAGAGGAAATATATCGAAAAATGAAAAGAAAGGGTGAACAAAGAGCACAAAGGAAGAATGAAGAAAGTAATAAATTAAAGTTTAAGGTAGGAGATTTAGTCCTGGTTAGGACAAACACAATTTCAGACGCAGTAAATAAAATAACAGCAAAATTTTGTGAGTTGTACCAAGGACCATATGAGCCTTAAGGGAGCCGCTACATACGAGATCTCAGAGGTCAACAAACCTAACACAGTACGAGGTATATTTAATGTTCGGCAATTAAAACAATACTACCATGAGTTCCGGGGAGTTGGAAGTGTAATAAATCAACAAAAAATTTAAAATTCCTTAATGCGATAAAAAAAAAAAATTTAATGTAATAGTAATAAGTAAATATAATAGAGTCAGTCATATATCAATAGTCAGTAAGCGAAATTTGTAAACAATAAGTAGTAGTTAGGGTAGTAAGATGTGAATGACCGACCATCGGCAAATAAAGAGGGGAAAGTGAAAGTCGGCAATGAGGGGGACCTTCAAACAGATCTATGAAAGTGGGTCAGTGCGGGTAAAATAAACAAACCCTCGTTTAAATGACTATATATATATATATAAATCTATATGTAGAGGCATACAAAATGATTTTCCCAAATTGTGTTGTACAATTGTGGATAAATCCTTTTGGGGGACAATGTAACATAACACTATCGGTTACAGTTAGTTGTATAGTAAAACACACATAAATCAATTACATATTTCGATGTAATTTATTAATATTAATATTAGTATCGTTAATAAATAAACATACAGATAAGAATTATACTGCATAGTCGGTATATAAGTGAGAGGTGTGTATGGGCGAGGCGACACATTGACGCCGACCCAAAGTAAAATTGTATTGAAGTACAACTTTCTATGTCGTAAAGATATAAAACTCTTTGTTTGCTAAAAAACAGCAAAAAATAGGCAGTACCGTTAGATTTAGGGTGTTTACGGCCTTCAAAATACAATGAGTGAAACGTCATAAACGAGGGTGGTGGAGAAAGCAGATGTTTTTTTTTAACGAGAAAACGGTCTCGCGGCAAAAAGTTCGCGTCTATAAGAATTCACCAATTACAAAAAGCGTCACCTCTGCGCGCGAAGTTATTTCGAGTGGTTACTGGTCAATTTCAAACTTACCGGCAACAAGTTCGAATCTCAGCCAATGATGGTAATTTTAAGAGTAGCGGCAGTAAGGGAAGTTTCGGTGAAACTATAAAGGTAACTGATACAGGAACGTAAAGAAAGTCAATCAGTGGAATCAAGGCAGTCAGTCAGTGAAATCAAGTCAGGCAGTCCGTGAAATCAATCAGTTAGTTAGTTAATTACTCAGTCGTACAGTAAATTAGCCAATCGTCAATCAACCGCCAAGTAGTATTATTTATTCTGTGCGCGGCATCAAGTGCGAAGAAGTTCTATTTATTATGTGCGCGACCGTATGAAAAGTCAGAGTTTCGGAGGACGTGGAGACGAATGATTATCGCGAGTGTGGTGGATACGATAAAAAGCAGAGTAATACAAATTGTGTTGTGATGTGTAAAGTGTGGAACGAGCGAGACGGAGGAATGGATAAGCGATTTCAAGTAACTGTGTCACATTAAACGTTATAATCAAATAATTGCATGTCATATATTTGTCTACTCAGTTAACCCGTTTCATTCTAAAAGAACCGACGAATTGTTCAGATGCTGTAGAGTTTTATATCTTACGACTTAGAATAGGAGTACGAAGTATAAATATTTAATATAAATTTTGAATGATAGTTGGATAGTTCTGAAATGTTAGATATTAAGTCATTTTATTGATTAATGTTTATTTATGTTGAGAAAGAAGGAGATTTTCTAGTTTCATTAATATCTTGTTAATGATAAATAATATTTCACATTTGTTTATTAATCTTTTATTGATGATTAATAATATTTAGTGTGTAATTAAGATCATAATCTGAAACCATAGTCAATGGACTAATTAAGTGGTTATAAACAGTAAATGATATTAACTGTATTCACGAATTTCTTATAATGATTAACTAAGGATAAGAAGTTAGTAGTAATTGAGAAGTAACTAGCCTGTCAAATTGAAATGCGGATAACATCATATGTTATATATATTTAAATGTATTAAAAAGGGTAAATATAATATCTATTAATTAGCATCTGAACATAAGAGTTGTTATTAACAACCCCCTGAGATTCCTAATTATCTCTGGCGCCCAGCAACAAAAATTTTATGTTTGTCACCAGAACGTGGAGCTATAAATTCCACACACACAAAATTTAATAACAGTGTAAGGAGATTGAAGTTGCTGAAAATGAGTGTTAGAATTCGTACACCGTGTGACTAATATAAAAACAATAATCACGTAATTAAAGTTCAATGGACACGGGATGTAATTTAAAAAAAAAATTAACATAGAACGTTCTTACGAAATGTCAGCGGTTGCGATGTAGTTACAAGCAGTGAGTATGGGAGACTTAAGTAGCGTCAGAAAGTCGTACGAAGGATAAAGAAAAACAGGGAATTTCCGGTTGAAGACAAATTTCGAGATATCAGCGTCGTAGGGGATAGGCTGCGAGCAGAGAGGAATGGGTTCATAAAGGAAATAAATGTGAATTAGATAAGAAAGCCGTGACTGGCTGTAGAGATGATTGATAACACAACATTACGTCGATGGACTGCATACAACCTGATAACGCGGATACATGTTGTTACCTAATGTTTGCGTAACTGTGTGAAATGACTTTACAATTGTAAGTAGCAATAAATTAGGACTTCATCAGAAAAACACTTTTTGCCGATCACATGAATTATGGCAGGCCGATTACAAAGTTTGTACGGAATCATTCCAAATGTCAAACTGTGCTGAGTAATAAATCAGATTAGCGATGACACTCGGATTATAAGTACATAAAAACGTTCGGTAAGGCAATACGGTATCTGCTGCTAAGCAATAATTAATGAGTAGTCTGTAATATTTGTTGAATATAGCAAACTGTCATGTAGGAAGGAAGAAAATCAATCTTCTTCTGGCTTATTTAAAAAGTTAATAAATTTAGTTAACCTAATAGGATTACTATTAAATCGAAGTTTTATAGTAGGGCTTAAGTAAGTGTCGTTATATATTAAATAAATAACACGCTTGCCATAACAAGAATTTTTGTAGTAGGGAGAGCAAGTTGTTGACGTCACGGAATAGATCACTGGATCACTGATTCACCTTGCTTTTCGATTGATGAAACCGTTAGAGGTTGTAAGTCGGAAACATGTTAATACTTGGTTGGATCAGTTAAAAACGTTGGATCCATGATTTCGTTGACCTGTATGCAATCCTTACGTTTTTTTACCAAAAAACTGTCTCAGAAACAAACGTAATTTAATTCTATATGTCTTCTTTAAGGGCGTTTGTAAATTAGTTGCCCCTTTCAAAAAAAAAAATTGTAAAAATTGTCAACATTCCAAGACTTCTCGCACATCCTGTCGTGTTTCTTTCTTCCTTGAATGGTGTCCATTTCCCGACTCTTTTTAGCCGTATTTGGACGTCCATTCACTGAAGGTGAACGTGCAGCGTAACGTTGTGCAACGTTGACGACCAAGAAGCAGTGACAGAGACAAGAAACTGATTGGCACGATCAGCCAACCTGACGCTAGGGAAGCAGGATATTACAGCTGGGACTATAGAAAACGTAAGAAAATTGTGTTTGTATGGTTAGAACTGTAAGTACAGTATATTAAGTGTGGAAGAAAAATCAATCAAATAAATCGTCAAAAACATATGAACTATTAACGGAAACGATGTTCATTTTGTAAATAAACCTTAAACGTGTTTCACTTTCTAGTTAAAAACTAGGTTTACTTAACCTCGAGAAACTGCTGTCTTTCCGAGTGTCTAGCTGACTGTGTGATAATAGACATCGAAATCAGTTTCACAAGAATAGTCAGTATACATGTGTGTAAAATAATAATGTAGACAATAATGTTAGACTCCACTAACACCACTGACAGCCTATGAGATAAAAATACATGTACGTCCTGGGAAGACGTTGCCGGTGAATTAATGAATTAAAACAAGTCATATCTTCGTATAATAAACGTATTCAGATTGACAAATTCGCTTGAATATTTTTGATAGCATTTTTGTCTTAATATTTTTTGAAATTAAGAAAAGAAACACGTTCTACTGGCTATTAAGATTGAAATATGGTGATCGAATATGAAGGCTAACGAAGAGGAAATAACATGTAATTGTCAGTATGTTTGACTAAAGTAACGACTGAGCAGCCAGTAAAGAAAAAATATATAAAATATCAGAAAGTGATGCATATGAAACGGAGGGGCCACAAAAATGTGATATGCGAACAAGGAGAAATGGAGAATTATATAACAGAAGAAAATGCATGTTGAAAACAGGTGTATCGAATTTGGTAATTATGTGTGCGTTGGAAGAGACTCAGGAACAAACAAAAATCAAAATTTTGGAAATAACTGTCTACTCATACCTGTCTGATGAATCGGATGCCAAGGAATGAACGGGACTGAACAACAAGTAATGCGCGTTTCCTTCCTTCAGGGGTTATTAAACGCGACCGAACTGTGTAGCTTACGTAATTCGCGCGTGATATATTTCTCTCATTAGAATGGTTGTAGTAAGCTAGGATTCCGCATTAAACGAGTTCGCAAGTGGCCGATTGCTCGTCGTTTGTTGAGTTCTTAAAAACATCCGTTTATATGACGCAGTATATTTTTAGCCAGACATATTCTTCACCCTTGTAAAAAACAACGTGGACTCGCGGACAGTGACAGCTGTTTGTCGTTAATACGGCACACCGTCTGCGAATACAAAGTAGATCGTTTGTGTATTGTACATAAAAATTCCTTCGTCGTATTTCCGTTGCACACGTAATGTTTTAGTGTGCCAGGGAGGAGGTAGTGAGTGGTGTAACGCGTGTGGCAATGTAATCATTTTTTTGCTGTACCTAGAGTGATCTGACCATGCACACGTTAATTCTAATTCGGAAACCGCTTCATAATTTACTTCCAGAATCTCTTGATCGGTTCTTCTGCTTTATATTTCGGCAGTGTTTTCACCGCCTCTAATTCGGGAACACGTTTTTGGATTTGGCCTAAACAGGTGAATTGTACAGTATGACAACACTAAAGAGCATAATCAACAGTCGGAAGTATTAATTACGGCGTAAAACGGTAATAATTTAGGATAAGGATATATTTAGAATATGTTGTGTAAAACACGATATTCATTAAAAAAAGTATTGAATCGTAGGAAGCTTTGTGAATGTTACATAAAGTGAGTTTGAACTTATTTTGATAAGTACCAGGCCGAGCTAGACAACTGCACGAGTGCCCGAAGCAGATAGTTACTACTTGAAGCAAATAGTTTGTACCATTTACTATGACAGAAATGAAATTAAGGAGCAGATGACAAGAGTGTTCTACTGACGACTAAAGTGACTTCAGACTACAGATGATACAAAACAATGAAGTAATGTTATATAAACAATTATATCACTTGTTCACTGTTACCTATTTCATTCTGTGAATTACCTACTGGTGATCTTCAGGTACATTGGAAAGTATGTAAGTCTCGTTTTTGTGTTTGGAAGTATAAAAACGGAACGTGGCTCAAGAATAGTAATTCTTATTTTAAGTAGTGTAAATTACCTGTAAGGGAAAATCTGTTCAAAGTGTCTACTTTTTTGGTATCGAATACGATTTCCTTTTAATAAAAAAACATTACATCTTTACTTGAAATTATTATTACAAATATCGGAAGACATACTTGTTACAAGATTGGGTAATGATAGACATGATAGAAGATATTCAAAGAAAAGGTGTACGATTGTTTCTATAACTTTTGTTGGTTATTGGGAATCTTGTGCTCGGTATAAAGTAAATGAAAGTAAAATAATTATTACAGTCCCTCAGAGTATGAAACTAAACATGCATAGACACAACTACGAAGCTTTACACAATGTACTTGAAATTACGAACTAACAGATTGCTGTTTCAGATTTGTCCAGGACAGAACGGGGAAACAAGTGAATAATTTGTCCAGGACAAAACTGGGAAACACGTCAATAATTTGGTTGATATTCTGAAGGAAAAACAATGTTACGAAGGTACATAATAGCATTTACGATAAGGTAAACATGTTACACATGAGGTATTAAAATTATATCCAAAGATTTCTTCTAAAGATGAGAACGTAAACGGTGTAACTTCAATATGGAATCTTTAATCGTTCCGTTATTTTAAATTCACTGATTAATGTGGAGTATTGAAGTTGAAAGATTATACAGAATAGTCCTACAGAATTGTGATAGTATAAACAAATTTGAATTTGACTGATTATGTAATCACGGTGAATTTTTATGGAAAATCGTACGGGATTAGAAACAAAAACAAAAAACTTTTGAACTGCTTTCTGTAGGTCTATTACACAGTAAGCTTGACTAAAGTGGGGACTCATTCAAATTCTTAACGACCGTGTATAGAAAAGAATTTGCCCAGAAAGTTGATTTGTAAATACAAATGATTAGTAACGTATGAAGAGATACTGTGCGTAAGGTGTAACATAATAAACCTGTCAGTGCAAGATTAGAACTAACAGACAAAATGTCAAATATGCAGCAGTGGGAATACTGGAATATGTACAAGTACCTTAACAAACGGGTGACCGCTACAGGGTTTCACGTACACATAGTGTGGTCATAAATAAATTGCTTATCTAAGAACGGGGTCGTAAACGACTATTTATTATTTGTAGATTCTACGAAAGCTTTCGGTTCATTCCGTATATATTCGATTGTTACAGAAAATGTTAGTCACTGTTTCGCGGCTTTAACGCTTAACGCCATACACGTGTGTGTCAGAAAGATTTGTATCTAATCGAGTGTTTTGTTTATTGCATAGTTACCCAGTGTGATGTTAGAATAGTAGATTAGAATGTATGTAACAAAGGTTACATATAAATATTATGTGCCAGATGTTATGCTTAAATTAGCGTGTAAATTCTAATAACTAATTATCCATCTGACAGTGTGTCTAGGGCTAGGGTTTGTCTTGTAATCAAGTCCAGTCTAGCCCCTGAGCGGTTTGGTGCCACTCTTTATTTACTGTCTTACGCCAGTGTCTTCGTCCCAGTATATCCGCTAACAGCTAATGTATCCATTCTCGACCGTCATTATATAACTTTGCTGTGAATTTTAATCTTTGCTATCCCCTACAGATTATTGCCCTCCGTCGTTCCTGTGTAAACGAAGTAAACAAATTCTACGTGTCTCACGCATCTCACAAGTTATTTCTTGTGAAGATTTTCTACAGAGTTCGTATCCCGTGTGTCCTACCTAGAACCTGTCCATTTTGTTCTTAGTCTGTATCAGTGGCATTACTAACGACGAAAACCAACCTCTTCCCTCCAGTGCTGTTAAAAATTTCAGGAAAATTCCATACACATAATGTAGGCCTATTTATAAGCCAGTTTGGTCTGTTAAAATAAGGCTTATAAATAATTAACTGTATAAATAGTTTATGGGGAAAATCTTAAGTATCTCATTTGTCCTGAAGAAAATGGGGAATACAACCTTTAAGCTAGTCTCATCCCACCTCCAAGGATCAGCCCCTAGTAACGCCATTGGTCTTTATAATCTATTTAATAAGATTATTAGTATTATATAATATTTTTCTTCTTCTCTCTTCAAAAAGTAGGCCTGCGGTAACAACTCAACGTTCCACCACCGCCTAGAGAGTCTAGTGACCGCATGCGGTGGCAAGCCTTGTGTGTGTGTGTGTGTGTGTGTGTGTGTTACGTGTCTAGCCCAGGCATGTCAGAGGTGACCGTTATATTATTTGTCCCTAGGTAGGGGTAGTTAGCCAGACCGTGTGACCTTGACTCGACCCTGAGCCGCAGCACAGTTGTTGGGGTTGTGATTCTCGAACGTTATCACTGCACCGGCCGCCCTACGTATTATTTTTAGTAATTAATTATATTATTATTAATATTAAATATTATGTAATTTGCAATAGAAATATTATTAAACGTATAAATGTTAATTAATAATCAGAATTTTTCAGTAACCCATTCTTATTTCAAGTGCTTGTGATTTTTTTGTTTAGTTAATGTTTAACTCTTGATTGTGCCAAGTAAGTTTAAAATCAGTTTAAAAGTTGGTTCTGCGTAAAATGTAATTAACGCGAGAGGCTTTCATCCATAAAGGAGTTGTTTATTATTAACTGTTTGTCATCGTTCTCTTCTGTTGAAGAGTGCTTTCAGTATGTCAGTCGTTCTTAGCGTATTCGTAATTAAGTTACGCACGTTTAGAAAAACTTGTCTTTTAGTATTAGTAGCTTTGAGAACGTTTTTTCAGGTCTCATTAAGAATGAGTTGAAAACAACTGCGAAATGAAATCACTCCTCACCAGTACAATAAATCGGTGGCTAACAAACCTGTAAATATAGCTAACACTAATGTGATCACTTATCGTTTAAAACAAGGATACTGTTAACTAACAAATCTGTTACCGTTAGTTATATAGACTACACATACTATGTGATGACGTTTTTAAGTCACTAAATAAATTTGGAAGTTAAAGTCAGTGTTCATCATTTGTAATGCAAATGGGTTCCGAACGATTTTTTTATTATTTTCAGCTATAAAGTTGTATGTGTGAAAGCAAAGAAATGTCGTAGAATACGGTAAGGGAGCTTGTAAGAGTTATATTTTATTAAACTGTAGAGGTCCCCCACTACACCGTGTGAGAACAAAATGTTACCTTAACTAACAATCATTATTAACGTTAGCAAGCTTTGTGACTCTTTGTCTATTTTAGGACAGTAGGACAGTAGTGCCAAGACGCGAATCTAATGATCGACAAATTTCAGGTACATACTAAATCTTTTTAAGTGTATAAGAACCGACGAGTCACTGGAATGTATATGTAGAGATCTTATCTACAGCTGTCAAACCAGATATCCAGAAGCGGTGGCCAGATCATTATTATCACAAAGGCTTAACAGGCCGATCATCTTACTAAATGAAACAGACGTCATCTTTATTTCTGTTGACCACTGACTCGTTTAGTGTTGAAGGTCTGCTTTTTCTTATTTTCTCTTAAATTGGGTTATAACATTGTCGATCACGACAAAAATAAAACAATTCCCGTCTGCCCCAGGTTAAGCATAGTTAGGCAGTCTTCTAGCGGGCGCCTTAAGGGCATCCGAATACGAATCATCTGCTACGTACCGTGTATGATGACGTGGTTCTTCGAATGTAATTTATAAAGCGGTGCCGTCTGAGTAATTAGTAAACACTCATTTGTCTTATGAGTTTATCACTTAGCAACTGTTGAGTGATTACCGTAACCGTAGGAGCTAATTATTATTAGAAATTTACTTTTTTTTATTTTTAGCGTTCCGTAACTAATGTGTTGAGTCAGTAGGGACAGATATAAAGAAATGAAGTCGGTCTGCACAGCTTGAGTTGCAACACATGAAGGGAGATCACACATAGCTTTAAAGTCCTCATTATGAAGAAGGGTTCAGAAAAATTATATAGAGCAACTGAAACGATTTGTTAAAAATATATTATAAATATCTGTTATGTAAATTTTGAAACTCAGAATTGTTAAAATATGATAGATAAGAAGATATCTTCTTTTTCTAACCGTGCTGTACGATACGTATTGAATTAACTGTTTAACTGCCTACTGGGAGTGACGTCTCTCGTGCCATAGAATTGAAATTCTTCTTCTCCTCCTCCTCCTCCACCCCTCCCCTGTACTGTAAACATCTGATTCTTCAAACCATTTCCGGCGCTCTTCTCCGTTTTAAACCATTCAATCCTGTTTATGAGTTTTCTGTTTTACTTATGTTTCCACTTCTCTCTGTTCTAGCTTCTACCAATTCCTTATGCAGTCTTCGTTCAGTCATTATAAATGCACAGCCGTACCACTTAATTTGTTGCGTTTCTGTATGCTGCATTACCTTCTTTGATCAGTTCTCTTTGTTTTCTCTTATTGTGGAGTTTCTGATTTAATCGCTACTGGTTTACCTTTTATTCTCATATTCGGGCCGTACGTGGAATTTACGACCACCGTTTCGTTGGTCGACACATATTTATCTTTTTCCGGTTTACAGTTGAGAACTTTCCTAGAAATTCTTTCCCTTACCATTCTGTTATCACGTTGTCTTCATTGTATTCAGCAATACTATGGTGTAAGAGTTATGGCGTATAAACTTGGGTAACTTCAACGTCTGTGTTTCTTACTTATCTCTTCGTGTGCAGCCCCTGACTCTTCTCATTTCTGCTGCGTATATTTAGTGCCATCGTTCTTGTGCTGTCCACCTTTCGCTAAGTAGGCCTAGTGTCCACTATAATCTTATAAACCGTAATTTTTGTATCCTTGCGTGTTTTATTACCCGCCTTCTGTTGGTTGCCCATCAGCAATGCTGTCCTACACTCCTAGATTAGACTGCTTTCTCCATACCACAAGTAGGCCTACTCCTTGAAGGCAAAACTGCGCCCATTGCTCCTAGCTACGACTTTCCCAATAAACCGGTCAACCAGAAACACAAGTGTTCACCTTCCTCATCAGACTGATGCTGGACTCAGCTAAACCCCATCCCTCGTAGGTTTCTCTTTTATTAACCTTTCCCATTGAGCTCCATGACGCCAGTCCCCGACGCTAAACACCACCTTTAAGCGTCCTCGCTTTGTCGGTTACACGTGCGTCTACGCGACGTCATCGCAACCTGTTTGCATATCACCTTGAATGTGATGTATTTTGTTGACTGTATCATTATCGTAGTCATATCTCATGTCACAACCCATGTAAAACTTAATCAACTGATTCGTTGTTGATAACTATATTAGATTTCAGAAATCTTTTTTGGATGGCCACGACTTCGGTTTTATACAACTTTTGTTTTAAAAAATTGTATTGCACGCTTATGAAGTAATTTGTACAGTTGGGAATAAAAATTGCCTTGATCACTGAAAAGATTTCCCTTTTGTTTCTTCTTAGTCTCCATAGAGCCTACTTATTTTACATATGAACCATAGGCCTACAAATGTTACTAATTAGGCTACACTTTTTGCTTCTAGAACTGTATCCTACATACAGTACCTATGCAGTTCGTCCGAATTCTTCAACCCCAAAATTGTTTTGATCGAAGTGTGTAAGTTTCGCGTGATCAAAATATTCACCTGAGTTGACCTCATGACATTTATATGTGCGCGCGTGGCCAAATCTCCGTCCCACTAATATGCGTGGGTTTCCGTCTCGCCACAGGCGGTGACTGCGGAATTACACGTGGAAACTAGTAATCAACTGCTTCGGCAGACTGAATCGCTAATTTTCATTGCCAAATAGGAATATTATAGTTCATTATAACACGTTGCAAATTATTGTAAGCTGTTTTTCAGTTTTTAATTTTTTGTAAAAAGAAATTAATAACGCAGAACGTTTTCTGGTTCTCTCTGTGCAAAATTTCGTGTATAATCTAGTTAGATTGAAAGTCTATCATTTCCGTTTTTTCCTGAATGCACCTTGTTAATTTTGAAGGGGTTTGAATGTAATTATGTGCGTGTGAGTGCGTGCACAAACGTCCGATTGCTTGAGATAGCGTTGTCTGCTAACTCGGAGGCGTTGTGATTTCTATCAAAAGAATGAGTACCAAATGTACGTAGTTAGAAGGTTTTATGAAGAACACCCAATTTAACACTCTCTTCTGAAATTGTGCTCTTAAATACAAAGAAAATATTAGATAATCGTAAAGTTTTCTTAAGTAACTAAACGTTTTTACGTTTCCAATCATTGTCTTAGAAAAGTCTATCCCGATAAACGGTATCTAACAAGATCGAATAACTGTATACTTCTGCTAACATTGTAACGTATCGCCGCGTTACAAATCCAGGGAACCCATCTTAACTAAGCTCCGTCAATTAGATGGGCTGCCTACGTTGTAACGAAATGTATCCACAAATAATTAACTTAACAAATTTACTTACTGTGTAAGGAAACAAGGGAAGGTATACTATTGATTTACGCACCCATTATATGTGTGTGACAAGACGACTTCTCTTTATTTAACATTTAAAAACATTTACTGACAGATCCCATGACATTACGAATTAAACTAAAGTTATTAGAATGTTTTCTTTAAACTTTGGGATCAAAATTGATTCTATTTAGCTATACCTCGGATCCGGGTAACCTTCGGTATTTAGTCATTAAAACTCTTAGTTATACTCAATTCATGATATTAGCTTGCAAGACCTTTTGTTTTTTCTTTATTTATTATTCCATTTGAAGAATGGTATTATTACTTGAATTATACTACGATACATTAACATATAAACTGTTACAACGTATGATGTTTGAATAGTTACATTAAAATTCTTAGATTTAATCTTTTAATCTTTACAAAGTTAATAGTCTCTGAAAAGTCTCTTTTAAGGGGTGTTGTGTAACAAATATTAGTAACCCTCGATAGACAGGCTATCGAGTCACCTTTAAATTGGTATGTAGAAACCTCGTCCTGGGGTGTCCGTCTTGGGAATCCTTAATAGCGCCGTCATCATCTCGGTCTGGTCTTCGTCATTAAAGGGCTCAAAAGTCCGCAGGGTAGATTGAACCTTCTACGTTAGTACTTGTAGATTCTCGGATGTCCTGATCTGCATATTCTGTCGGGTCTACTAGAGTTTGTAAGTTCTGGTAGTTCACATCTCCAGGTATGATGTTGGAAGTGTTGTTAGTTCTTGAAGTTAGCAGTCATCTTGTTTTACACCATTTTTATATTTCGTCTTATACTTTAAGTCTCTTGTTTTTTACATAACTATACTGATTAATACATAACATATGCTTTCAGCAGAAATTTCTTGTATACAACATTAAAGTAAAACAAAAGTATCGGCAACATAGTGTAAGAGCTTTTGCTTGTACGTCTGCACTGCATGAAGTCAACATAGCGAGAGAGCGAATTTCTGCTCCCTTCGACTGGTACCTAACAAATGGTAGAGGGGCAATTACTGCGCGAGAATATAGTCCCTGTCTCTCTTTAGGTAAACATTTTTATTTATACAAACTATCCCTAAATAAATATACATAATTTAAATAAGTTGTTTTAGCGACTATCTGTGTCTTCAGATTTTTAATTATTAACATTAGGTTTTTTATCTTATTCTAAATTACAGAAGACTCGGAAAACATGTCGAGTCCGGAATTAACAGGTCAGCGCCTGGCAACAAGCAAAGGGTTAAATACGACAATAATAACTATTTACAATTTGTCTTTTTATTAAAGTTTCTTTGGGCTTATTAATTACGTCTTCCTCTCATACTGAGTACATACAGGTTTTTATGTTATTATAGTGAGATTTAAATGGCTCGCAACCTTAATTTTTAAAATTTCTTATTTTTTTATTATTGTTACAATTTAAATCGTCACATACTCCACCGCTTAATTTGCACGTTACGGTTGAGTTTATTTTATTTTATTTTATTTTATTTTTTTTTTTATAAACTTCTGGGGACTTGGAGTATGAATGGGGTCAGTGTGTGTAATTTCTTTCACATAGTTGTTGGACACTTTACAACGTTGTCCACATAGTTATTTCATATAGTTACAACACAGTATACTTTATATATTCTTATTAACTACCTTTTTTTTATACATACTATTTACACTTAATATTTACACAATTAAAACACAAAACTCTTTCTTATCTCTATCACTTAAATCTACTACCGGTTTTTTTGTTTCTGGTTGTCTTACTCTCTCTTCTGTAGAGTAACTTTCTAAATCTTTACTATTTAGAATTCTATCTTGTTTTCTGTGAGTCCTAGGTAACTCATGTAGTTAATGAGTGTTAGTTCCCATCTAGTTAATGAGTATTCATTAATGTATGCTTCGCAGAACTGGAACTCAGGTTGATCAGGCCTCGTTTCCAAACTCTACGTTTTACATTTTCCACGTGGTTTCAGAAATATAATTTTCTTTACTGCTTAGTATTCCCTTTTCTATTTCGGGTTATACTATTCCGTCTCTTATACAACTTTAGCTGCGAAATATGCGTTCTCCGCACATATTTCTGAGTCGCAGGTTCGCACAGGGCTACTGTAACGGGAGTTAGGTACTTCTGGATTTGGTAATGGCCACACCATCGGAATGATAGTTTAGAGGTGGTCTTATCAATCGCACTACTAATGGGGTGAGTCTTGTACATTACTAAGTCACCTACTTGGTACCTGACTGAATTGCTATGATTACCTTTCTCGTGGTATCTTCTGGATTTTTCTAAGCTTGCTCTTAAGTTAGAGCGGGCTTTGTTCCATATTCGCTTTATCTGCTTATCCGTTATTTGCGGAGGCAGCAGATCGTGTATATTCCATCTTGTGGACAAAGGGTGGTTTGGTCGGTACTTGTATAGTAACTCGAACGGGGTCGACTTGTGACCTTCGTGGTAAGCTGAATTAAAAGCGTATTGAATCCAGGATAGATTTTGGTCCCACGACGTGTGATCGTTCGCATGATAGGCGATTAGCGCAGATTTGAGGTTTCGTAGATACCTTTCAGCAATATTGCCTTGCGGTCGATACTCTGTAGTGGTTATATGGTCTATCCCTAACTTGAAACACATATTCTTAAATTCTTTTGCTTTAAACTGTGGACCGTTATCAGATACTATACGTACTGGAGTACCGTAGTCTTTAAATAGTCTTTCCTGTAGTATTTTAACAGTTGTCGACGCTAATGCTCGTCGCATGGGATACATCCACACAAATTTGGTGAACGAATCTACACAGATCAGTAACATGGTATTTCCTGATTTGGATCGTGGATACGGACCTGAGAAATCTAGATAAAGTTTCGAAAAAGGAGTCTTTGGGATTTCTGAAATCAATTGGCTTACTTGAGTATTTCTGGCGGGTTTACTGAGAGCACATAATGAACATTTCTTTACGAAGTTGGCTATTTCGCAGTTCATATTGTTCCAATGATATTCCTTTCGAATACGATGTATCGTCTTATTGATTCCCATATGGGCTCCTATGGTAGATGAATGGAAGTATTCCATCAGCATGGGCTTAATTGCATCCGGGGCTATTATTCTTAATTCCTTTCCGTCTCTTATCTTGAGACACAGTACATTTTTACTCAATACGTACTTCTCGGATTTAATACCTTGGGTAAGTTGTTCTATAATAGGCTTCAGTAAGGGGTCTTGTTGTTGATACAGGGCAATGTTTGTAAAGGCAAGGGGGAATTCAGTAATTACGGCGTTAGCACGTGCTATTTCCGGCTTCACTATGTTTTCGGAAGTTTTAGTGGGTGACTGGAACATACGGGACAGGGTATCAGCGACTACATTTTGAGTACCTTTTATATGCTGCACTCTGAATTTGTAGCAGTTTAATTTCAATATCCATCGTCCAATACGTTCTAACTGTTTAGGGTGATTCAATAACCACGATAACGCCTGATTGTCGGTTTCCAAAAGGAATTCTTTATGTTCCATGAAGGGTTTAAACTTTTCGAATGCAAAAACAATTGCTAAACATTCCAATTCATATGCGGAATACTTTCTTTCTTGATCGCTCAGTGTTCGTGATGCATAACTAATTGGTAGTCTACAGTTATCTATCTCTTGATATATCACTGCACCTAACGCTACACTGGAACTGTCGGTTTGCACGACGAATGGTTTTGTGAAATCCGCTAGTTGCAAAACTGGGGGAGATATAATACTTTCTTTAAGTTGCTCAAACGCGTTTTGATGTATTGAGCTCCATTCGAACTTCGTTCCCTTCTTTCTAAGGAGTTTAGGGGTGCTGCTATTTCGGCAAGATGGGGAATATATTTGTGGAAATAATTCACCATACCCAAAAATCGGGCTATACCTTTTGCATCTCGTGGGGGTGCAAATTCTCTAATAGCGCGGGTTCGTTCGGGGTCAATGCTTACCTTTCCATTCGCTTTCACGATGTGACCTAAGAAAGAAAACTGCGGGATAGCAAAACTTACCTTATTTGGGTTCACCGTTAATCCTGCTCTTAGTAACCGAGATAACACTTCACGCAAATGTTTGAGATGTTGTTCCATTGATTCACTGTATATAACGATGTCGTAACCAAATAGTGATACACATATTTAAATTTAATGTCGTGAAATATCTTTTCTAATAGTCTACTACATACGGAACTTCCTTGAGATATTCCAAAGGGTACCCTAGTAAATTGGTACAAGTTAAAAGGAACAGCAAACGCGGTTAGACGTTTTGATTCTTCTGAAAGAGGTATTTGGTGAAAAGCTTGATTCAGATCCATTACCGTAAAGACCATAGCTTTAGTGAAATAATGAAATGCACTATGGATGTCTGGAAGAGGGATTGATTCAAATTCTATTCTTTTATTTAATTGCCTATAGTCTACAACTAGTCTATGTTTATCTTGTCCTTTTGGTACTAAAAAGGAGGGTGAAGAATATGGGGACGTAGAGGGTTCGATGACTCCTTGGTCCAATAACTTGTTGATATGGTTTCGCATTACTTCCATCTTGGGAGGCGACAACTTGTACGGAGGTAGTCGTATTACTTTCTGATCGCTCAGATTAATTTTATACTCTATTAGGTTCGTAAGTCCTAGTTTAGGTGTAAGAACCGAGGAAAATTCTTTTATTAGTTTTAGTATTCTCACTCTATCTCTTCTTTCTAGGTGAGATAAATCTGAGTCTTGGTGTATTACATGTGCAGTAGATGAACAATGTTTATCTTCATTACTATCAAATTTATGTTTCCGTGTACGGTCAAATCTGAAATAAAATACTTGCTCGTAGATGTCAAGAATCATTCCTGTCTTACTAATAAAGTCTGCACCTAATATTAAATCAGGTCCTAATTCTTTACATACTAACATTGTAAACATCCAAGTTAGGTTTTTTATTTTAACCTTAACGGTAATACTCAGGTTTATGTTTATTTTACGTTTATCAGCGGTAGCACACTTTATATTCACTGGTTGGTTCCGTTTTACTAGATGATGTTTAGCTAACATGTCCGCTAATTCTTGGCTGATTAAAGTTCTACTAGATCCCGAATCAATTAAGGCGATGGGGGATGTAACGCCTAAGTCAACTCGTATTAATGGTAATAGATTTTTACTCCATTTACATTTATTAATCGCGTTACATTTTTCACGAAATTCTCTCACATAGGGATCGATTTCTTTCGAACCTTTTCTTTTTTTCACTTGGTTACGGAATATTTCATTATTATTATTATTGATTTCACCCAATTTCGAGTAGCTGCGGAAGACACGGGATTTCGGGTCTGCCTGCCTTACATGTTTTTTGAATTGGGGTTATTACGTTCCAATGGCTTACTTTTGCACTCTTTTCTTATGTGCCCATATTTTCCACAATTATAACAGGTGGGTTTTTTACGAGGTGGGTACTTGGTTTCCGCTTTATATGGGTTTACACTTAACTTACCAGCTTTGCGCACATGGTGAGGTCTACTAAGAACTTGTCTTTCATGAGAGGTTGTTACATCAGGCAGTAGTGCTCGCAATTGGTGTCTATTAGTTCCAGCGGTTTTCATTGCTTCCCTATTTTGATCGGAGTACCATACATTTGAAGAATGGATACTGCACTGTTCTAGATCAGCAATTGTATTGGGTCTATTCATCAATGATAGTCGAAATCTTTCTTCAGGTGACACTGTAACGTATTGCTGCGTTACAAATCCAGGGAACCCATCTTAACTAAGCTCCGTCAATTAGATGGGCTGCCTACGTTGTAACAAAATGTATCCACAAATAATTAACTTAACAAATTTACTTACTAACTGTGTAAGGAAACAAGGGAAGGTATACTATTGATTTACGCACTCATTATATGTGTGTGACAAGACGACTTCTCTTTATTTGCCATTTAAAAACATTTACTGACAGATCCCAAGACATTACGAATTAAACTAAAGTTATTTGAATGTTTTCTTTAAACTTTGGGATCAAAATTGATTCTATTTAGCTATACCTCGGATCCGGGTAACCTTCGGTATTTAGTCATTAAAACTCTTAGTTATACTCAATTCATGATATTAGCTTGCAAGACCTTTTGTTTTTTCTTTATTTATTATTCCATTTGAAGAATGGTATTATTACTTGAATTATACTACGATACATTAACATATAAACTGTTACAACGTATGATGTTTGAATAGTTACATTAAAATTCTTAGATTTAATCTTTTAATCTTTACAAAGTTAATAGTCTCTGAAAAGTCTCTTTTAAGGTGTGTTGTGTAACAAATATTATTAACTCTCGATAGACAGGCTATCGAGTCACCTTTAAATTGGTATGTAGAAACCTCGTCCTGGGGTGTCCGTCTTGGGAATCCTTAAGAGCGCCGGCATCATCTCGGTCTGGCCTTCGTCATTAAAGGGCTCGAAAGTCCGTAGGGTAGATTGAACCTTCTACGATGGTACTTGTAGATTCTCGGATGTCCTGATCTGCATATTCTGGCGGGTCTACTAGAGTTTGTAAGTTCTGGTAGTTCACATCTCCAGGTATGATGTTGGAAGTGTTGTTAGTTCTTGAAGTTAGCAGTCATCTTGTTTTACACCATTTTTATATTTCGTCTTATACTTTAAGTCTCTTGTTTTTTACATAACTATACTGATTAATACATAACATATGCTTTCAGCAGAAATTTCTTGTATACAACATTAAAGTAAAACAAAAGTATCGGCAACATAGTGTAAGAGCTTTTGCTTGTACGTCTGCACTGCATGAAGTCAACATAGCGAGAGAGCGAATTTCTGCTCCCTTCGACTGGTACCTAACAAATGGTAGAGGGGCAATTACTGCGCGAGAATATAGTCCCTGTCTCTCTTTAAGTAAACATTTTTATTTATACAAACTATCCCTAAATAAATATACATAATTTAAATAAGTTGTTTTAGCGACTATCTGTGTCTTCAGATTTTTAATTATTAACATTAGGTTTTTTATCTTATTCTAAATTACAGAAGACTCGGAAAACATGTCGAGTCCGGAATTAACAGGTCAGCGCCTGGCAACAAGCAAAGGGTTAAATACGACAATAATAACTATTTACAATTTGTCTTTTTATTAAAGTTTCTTTGGGCTTATTAATTACGTCTTCCTCTCATACTGAGTACATACAGGTTTTTATGTTATTATAGTGAGATTTAAATGGCTCGCAACCTTAATTTTTAAAATTTCTTATTTTTTTATTATTGTTACAATTTAAATCGTCACATACTCCACCGCTTAATTTGCACGTTACGGTTGAGTTTATTTTATTTTATTTTTTTTTTATAAACTTCTGGGGACTTGGAGTATGAATGGGGTCAGTGTGTGTAATTTCTTTCACATAGTTTTTGGACACTTTACAACGTTGTCCACATAGTTATTTCATATAGTTACAACACAGTATACTTTATATATTCTTATTAACTACCTTTTTTTTTATACATACTATTTACACTTAATATTTACACAATTAAAACACAAAACTCTTTCTTATCTCTATCACTTAAATCTACTACCGGTTTTTTTGTTTCTGGTTGTCTTACTCTCTCTTCTGTAGAGTAACTTTCTAAATCTTTACTATTTAGAATTCTATCTTGTCTTCTGTGAGTCCTAGGTAACTCATGTAGTTAATGAGTGTTAGTTCCCATCTAGTTAATGAGTATTCATTAATGTATGCTTCGCAGAACTGGAACTCAGGTTGATCAGGCCTCGTTTCCAAACTCTACTTTTTACATTTTCCACGTGGTTTCAGAAATATAATTTTCTTTACTGCTTACTATTCCCTTTTCTATTTCGGGTTATACTATTCCGTCTCTTATACAACTTTAGCTGCGAAATATGCGTTCTCCGCACATATTTCTGAGTCGCAGGTTCGCACAGGGCTACTGTAACGGGAGTTAGGTACTTCTGGATTTGGTAATGGCCACACCATCGGAATGATAGTTTAGAGGTGGTCTTATCAATCGCACTACTAATGGGGTGAGTCTTGTACATTACTAAGTCACCTACTTGGTACCTGACTGAATTGCTATGATTACCTTTCTCGTGGTATCTTCTGGATTTTTCTAAGCTTGCTCTTAAGTTAGAGCGGGCTTTGTTCCATATTCGCTTTATCTGCTTATCCGTTATTTGCGGAGGCAGCAGATCGTGTATATTCCATCTTGTGGACAAAGGGTGGTTTGGTCGGTACTTGTATAGTAACTCGAACGGGGTCGACTTGTGACCTTCGTGGTAAGCTGAATTAAAAGCGTATTGAATCCAGGATAGATTTTGGTCCCACGACGTGTGATCGTTCGCATGATAGGCGATTAGCGCAGATTTGAGGTTTCGTAGATACCTTTCAGCAATATTGCCTTGCGGTCGATACTCTGTAGTGGTTATATGGTCTATCCCTAACTTGAAACACATATTCTTAAATTCTTTTGCTTTAAACTGTGGACCGTTATCAGATACTATACGTACTGGAGTACCGTAGTCTTTAAATAGTCTTTCCTGTAGTATTTTAACAGTTGTCGACGCTAATGCTCGTCGCATGGGATACATCCACACAAATTTGGTGAACGAATCTACACAGATCAGTAACATGGTATTTCCTGATTTGGATCGTGGATACGGACCTGAGAAATCTAGATAAAGTTTCGAAAAAGGAGTCTTTGGGATTTCTGAAATCAATTGGCTTACTTGAGTATTTCTGGCGGGTTTACTGAGAGCACATAATGAACATTTCTTTACGAAGTTGGCTATTTCGCAGTTCATATTGTTCCAATGATATTCCTTTCGAATACGATGTATCGTCTTATTGATTCCCATATGGGCTCCTATGGTAGATGAATGGAAGTATTCCATCAGCATGGGCTTAATTGCATCCGGGGCTATTATTCTTAATTCCTTTCCGTCTCTTATCTTGAGACACAGTACATTTTTACTCAATACGTACTTCTCGGATTTAATACCTTGGGTAAGTTGTTCTATAATAGGCTTCAGTAAGGGGTCTTGTTGTTGATACAGGGCAAAGTTTGTAAAGGCAAGGGGGAATTCAGTAATTACGGCGTTAGCACGTGCTATTTCCGGCTTCACTATGTTTTCGGAAGTTTTAGTGGGTGACTGGAACATACGGGACAGGGTATCAGCGACTACATTTTGAGTACCTTTTATATGCTGCACTCTGAATTTGTAGCAGTTTAATTTCAATATCCATCGTCCAATACGTCCTAACTGTTTAGGGTGATTCAATAACCACGATAACGCCTGATTGTCGGTTTCCAAAAGGAATTCTTTATGTTCCATGAAGGGTTTAAACTTTTCGAATGCAAAAACAATTGCTAAACATTCCAATTCATATGCGGAATACTTTCTTTCTTGATCGCTCAGTGTTCGTGATGCATAACTAATTGGTAGTCTACAGTTATCTATCTCTTGATATATCACTGCACCTAACGCTACACTGGAACTGTCGGTTTGCACGACGAATGGTTTTGTGAAATCCGCTAGTTGCAAAACTGGGGGAGATATAATACTTTCTTTAAGTTGCTCAAACGCGTTTTGATGTATTGAGCTCCATTCGAACTTCGTTCCCTTCTTTCTAAGGAGTTTAGGGGTGCTGCTATTTCGGCAAGATGGGGAATATATTTGTGGAAATAATTCACCATACCCAAAAATCGGGCTATACCTTTTGCATCTCGTGGGGGTGCAAATTCTCTAATAGCGCGGGTTCGTTCGGGGTCAATGCTTACCTTTCCATTCGCTTTCACGATGTGACCTAAGAAAGAAAACTGAGGGACGCCAAAACTTACCTTATTTGGGTTCACCGTTAATCCTGCTCTTAGTAACCGAGATAACACTTCACGAAAATGTTTGAGATGTTGTTCCATTGATTCACTGTATATAATGATGTCGTCCAAATAGTGATACACATATTTAAATTTAATGTCGTGAAATATCTTTTCTAATAGTCTACTACATACGGAACTTCCTTGAGATATTCCAAAGGGTACCCTAGTAAATTGGTACAAGTTAAAAGGAACTGCAAACGCGGTTAGACGTTTTGATTCTTCTGAAAGAGGTATTTGGTGAAAAGCTTGATTCAGATCCATTACCGTAAAGACCATATCTTTAGTGAAATAATGAAAGGCACTATGGATGTCTGGAAGAGGGATTGATTCAAATTCTATTCTTTTATTTAATTGCCTATAGTCTACAACTAGTCTGTGTTTATCTTGTCCTTTTGGTACTAAAAAGGAGGGTGAAGAATATGGGGAGGTAGAGGGTTCTATAACTCCTTGGTCCAATAACTTATTGATATGGTTTCGCATTACTTCCATCTTGGGAGGCGACAACTTGTACGGAGGTAGTCGTATTACTTTCTGATCGCTCAGATTAATTTTATACTCTATTAGGTTCGTAAGTCCTAGTTTAGGTGTAAGAACCGAGGAAAATTCTTTTATTAGTTTTAGTATTCTCACTCTATCTCTTCTTTCTAGGTGAGATAAATCTGAGTCTTGGTGTATTACATGTGCAGTAGATGAACAATGTTTATCTTCATTACTATCAAATTTATGTTTCCGCGTACGGTCAAATCTGAAATAAAATACTTGCTCGTAGATGTCAAGAATCATTCCTGTCTTACTAATAAAGTCTGCACCTAATATTAAATCAGGTCCTAATTCTGTACATACTAACATTGTAAACATCCAAGTTAGGTTTTTTATTTTAACCTTAACGGTAATACTCAGGTTTATGTTTATTTTACGTTTATCAGCGGTAGCACACTTTATATTCACTGGTTGGTTCCGTTTTACTAGATGATGTTTAGCTAACATGTCCGCTAATTCTTGGCTGATTAAAGTTCTACTAGATCCCGAATCAATTAAGGCGATGGGGGATGTAACGCCTAAGTCAACTCGTATTAATGGTAATAGATTTTTACTCCATTTACATTTATTAATCGCGTTACATTTTTCACGAAATTCTCTCACATAGGGATCGATTTCTTTCGCACCTTTTTTTTTTTTACTTGGTTACAAAATATTTCATTATTATTATTATTATTGATTTCTTTTAGTTTACCCAATTTCGAGTAGCTGCGGAAGACACAGGATTTCGGGTCTCCCTGCCTTACATGTTTTTTTGAATTGGGGTTATTCCGTTCCAATGGCTTACTTTTGCACTCTTTTCTTATGTGCCCATATTTGCCACAATTATAACAGGTGGGTTTTTTACGAGGTGGGTACTTGGTTTCCGCTTTATATGGGTTTACACTTAACTTACCAGCTTTGCGCACATGGTGAGGTCTACTAAGAACTTGTCTTTCATGAGAGGTTGTTACATCAGGCAGTAGTGCTCGCAATTGATGTCCATTAGTTCAAGCGGTTTTCATTGCTTCTCTATTTTGATCGGAGTACCATACATTTGAAGAATGGATACTGCACTGTTCTAGATCAGCAATTGTATTGGGTCTATTCATCAATGATAGTCGAGATCTTTCTTCAGGTGACACTCCTATTAAAATGGTGTCCACCAGTTGTGTTTCATTCCAGTCTACACGTAGTAGTCGAGATGACTCCCTTATGTCGGAGATGTAGTGAGCTAATCTCTCCTGATGTCCTTGTACTCGGAGTACTGTCTTTCTTTTTATTTCCTCATAGATGCCGGTGGGAATAAAGTATTTTATTATAGAGCTATGTGGCTCTTCTACTGGGAATGTAGAGGTTAGGGCTTCTAGGACACGATTTTTTAACGGGGGTTTACACTTTGGTAACAGAACCTGCAAAATTTGCCAGTCATTCAGCTGCTGTAAATCTTTTATCTGAAGAAGATAACTAATGAATGTTAGTAATTTGGAAACATTTAAGCCATCTGTATAAGGGATTTCGGTTAAGATTTTCTCCACAGGATGAGTCATTTTACCGTATAGGTCCGCGTTATAGTTCATAGGTGTAATTTCTCGATGAGGGCGATTGGATTCATTGGAGGTGGTGGTCAATTCATGATTTCCGGGACGAAACTGAAAATGCTCGGGAGGAGGGGCATTTATATCTGTATCAGTATTTTGTTCTTGGTTCGCTTGCACTTGCGATACGATGGGTGAGTTCCGATCCGTGTTAGGCGGAGGTAAACCAGTGGTGGGGGATTGTACTGGAGAGATGTGTAATTTCATTAATGACTTCTCTATTTCGTCCATCCTGAATGAGTCGGATTTTCGTCTTAGGTCGTTAGTAATTGAAGGTAAGCGGCGTAGAGCTTCGTCTGCTAGGTTTTGTACATCAACGGGTATTTCTGTGAGATTCGGCCAGATCGACAAATTTTTTAATTCGCCTGGTTAAATGCTCTATTCTCTGGGTAGTCCGCAAAATTATTGCCGGAGATTTCTCGTCTTGGAGGGTTTGAGACAATAAGTATAGTTCACTATACTTGGCATTACAAATTTCTTTCTCGCTTTCATAATCGAGTTCGCTTAGATAGTTTAATTGCACGGGGGCATCAAATCCACATTCGCGAATTGTCCTTCGTAATTCCGCGACTGTTACATTAGCATGGGGTAGTCCACGCAAAAGAGCTTCGTAAGACAGCTCGTCTTTTAATAACAAATCCGGGTTGAATTTGGCCATTTTTGTTCTAACACACTAGCACGTACTTAAAATTAATACTAGTACACTACACATATATATATATATATATATAATAAATTCTTAAGTAATCAATTTACATAAATTAGAGAAGAACAATTTCTCTTCTAAGGGAGATACAGAAATTCCACACACATATTTATCAAGTTAAATAGCCGATCAGCTGTTTTCTGGAATGGAGGTCACCCTCTGTATTTAGTTAACAAAGGAAGGTTGAGCGTGTGTGAGAATGGGGTTTGCTTTTACTTATTGTTGTCTACACAATGCGAGTGAATGACACCAACGACCGGTATAAACAAGAGAAGGGGAGCGCAGACTGAATCTTACGCTAGGGTGAATCTTATTCAACTCTATTATTATTATTACGCTTGGTAACACTCTGACTCCATTCATTCATATACTTTTCCCAATTATATCAATTAGTTATTTTGTTCACAATTTCAAATTACGAACTTCTACTTAATTACATTATTATTAACAAAGTTATTTTTAATTAATTATTTTTTTTTGACACATACTAGTGTATGTCCAACATATACTGTGCAGAATGATTCAGGAAACAACAGGTCATGGATTGTCGTAAACAAACCTGTTTCAGATTGTCCAGTTGACCAGAATTGTAATGTTTGGTCACAATTCATGTATGCAAGTAGGTACCTGCATATAGCTTATTTGCATTGTATGAAGCTAATGATATCTCAACTTATACATACTATCATTTACGTAACTTAGTAAAATATTAAATATGTTTTGAAAATTAAAGTTACTAAGGTAACTTTCTGAGTGCATAGATCAATAACTGAGTATATAAATTATCCAAGCAAAGTGCCTCGTTTTTGTTTGTGTCACGATGCTTACACAACTTTTACATAAATCAGCAGAGTGGCGCAATTTTGTAACGTATTGCTGCGTTACAAATCCAGGGAACCCATCTTAACTAAGCTCCGTCAATTAGATGGGCTGCCTACGTTGTAACAAAATGTATCCACAAATAATTAACTTAACAAATTTACTTACTAACTGTGTAAGGAAACAAGGGAAGGTATACTATTGATTTACGCACTCATTATATGTGTGTGACAAGACGACTTCTCTTTATTTGCCATTTAAAAACATTTACTGACAGATCCCAAGACATTACGAATTAAACTAAAGTTATTTGAATGTTTTCTTTAAACTTTGGGATCAAAATTGATTCTATTTAGCTATACCTCGGATCCGGGTAACCTTCGGTATTTAGTCATTAAAACTCTTAGTTATACTCAATTCATGATATTAGCTTGCAAGACCTTTTGTTTTTTCTTTATTTATTATTCCATTTGAAGAATGGTATTATTACTTGAATTATACTACGATACATTAACATATAAACTGTTACAACGTATGATGTTTGAATAGTTACATTAAAATTCTTAGATTTAATCTTTTAATCTTTACAAAGTTAATAGTCTCTGAGAAGTCTCTTTTAAGGTGTGTTGTGTAACAAATATTATTAACTCTCGATAGACAGGCTATCGAGTCACCTTTAAATTGGTATGTAGAAACCTCGTCCTGGGGTGTCCGTCTTGGGAATCCTTAAGAGCGCCGTCATCATCTCGGTCTGGTCTTCGTCATTAAAGGGCTCGAAAGTCCGTAGGGTAGATTGAACCTTCTACGATGGTACTTGTAGATTCTCGGATGTCCTGATCTGCATATTCTGTCGGGTCTACTAGAGTTTGTAAGTTCTGGTAGTTCACATCTCCAGGTATGATGTTGGAAGTGTTGTTAGTTCTTGAAGTTAGCAGTCATCTTGTTTTACACCATTTTTATATTTCGTGTTATACTTTAAGTCTCTTGTTTTTTACATAACTATACTGATTAATACATAACATATGCTTTCAGCAGAAATTTCTTGTATACAACATTAAAGTAAAACAAAAGTATCGGCAACATAGTGTAAGAGCTTTTGCTTGTACGTCTGCACTGCATGAAGTCAACATAGCGAGAGAGCGAATTTCTGCTCCCTTCGACTGGTACCTAACAAATGGTAGAGGGGCAATTACTGCGCGAGAATATAGTCCCTGTCTCTCTTTAAGTAAACATTTTTATTTATACAAACTATCCCTAAATAAATATACATAATTTAAATAAGTTGTTTTAGCGACTATCTGTGTCTTCAGATTTTTAATTATTAACATTAGGTTTTTTATCTTATTCTAAATTACAGAAGACTCGGAAAACATGTCGAGTCCGGAATTAACAGGTCAGCGCCTGGCAACAAGCAAAGGGTTAAATACGACAATAATAACTATTTACAATTTGTCTTTTTATTAAAGTTTCTTTGGGCTTATTAATTACGTCTTCCTCTCATACTGAGTACATACAGGTTTTTATGTTATTATAGTGAGATTTAAATGGCTCGCAACCTTAATTTTTAAAATTTCTTATTTTTTTATTATTGTTACAATTTAAATCGTCACAACACTCCTATTAAAATGGTGTCCACCAGTTGTGTTTCATTCCAGTCTACACGTAGTAGTCGAGATGACTCCCTAATGTCGGAGATGTAGTGAGCTAATCTCTCCTGATGTCCTTGTACTCGGAGTACTGTCTTTCTTTTTATTTCCTCATAGATGCCGGTGGGAATAAAGTATTTTATTATAGAGCTATGTAGCTCTTCTACTGGGAATGTAGAGGTTAGGGCTTCTAGGACACGATTTTTTAACGGGGGTTTACACTTTGGTAACAGAACCTGCAAAATTTGCCAGTCATTCAGCTGCTGTAGATCTATTATCTGAAGAAGATAACTAATGAATGTTAGTAATTTGGAAACATTTAAGCCATCTGTATAAGGGATTTCGGTTAAGATTTTCTCCACAGGATGAGTCATTTTACCGTATAGGTCCGCGTTATAGTTCATAGGTGTAATTCCTCGATGAGGGCGATTGGATTCATTAGAGGTGGTGGTCAATTCATGATTTCCGGGACGAAACTGAAAATGCTCGGATTTTCGTCTTAGGTCGTTAATAATTGAAGGTAAGCGGCGTAGAGCTTCGTCTGCTAGGTTTTGTACGTCAACAGGTATTTCTTTGAGATTCGGCCAGATCGACAAATTTTTTATTCGCCTGGTTAAATGCTCTATTCTCTGGGTAGTCCGCAAAATTATTGCCGGAGATTTCTCGTCTTGGAGGGTTTGAGACAATAAGTATAGTTCACTATACTTGGCATTACAAATTTCTTTCTCGCTTTCATAATCGAGTTCGCTTAGATAGTTTAATTGCACGGGGGCATCAAATCCACATTCGCGAATTGACCTTCGTAATTCCGCGACTGTTACATTAGCATGGGGTAGTCCACGCAAAAGAGCTTCGTAAGACAGCTCGTCTTTTAATAACAAATCCGGGTTGAATTGGGCCATTTTTGTTCTAACACATTAGCACTTACTTAAAATTAATACTAGTACACTACACATATATTACATATATATATATAATAAATTCTTAAGTAATCAATTTACATAAATTAGAAAAGAACAATTTCTCTTCTAAGGGAGAGACAGAAATTCCACACACATATTTATCAAGTTAAATAGCCGATCAGCTGTTTTCTGGAATGTAGGTCACCCTCTGTATTTAGTTAACAAAGGAAGGTTGAGCGTGTGTGAGAATGGGGTTTGCTTTTACATATTTTTGTCTACACAATGCGAGTGAATAACACCAACGACCGGTATAAACAGGAGAAGGGGAGTGCAGACGGTAGGGTGAATCTTATTCAACAAGTCTATTATTATTACGCTTGGTAACACTCTGACTCCATTCATTCATATACTTTTCCCAATTATATCAATTAGTTATTTTGTTCACAATTTCAAATTACGAACTTCTACTTAATTACCTGGGTCTACATTAATTGCATTATTATTAACAAAGTTATTTTTAGTTAAATTTTTTTTTGACACATACTAGTGTATGTCCAACATATACTGTGCAGAATGATTCAGGAAACAACAGGTCATGGATTGTCGTAAACAAACCTGTTTCAGATTGTCCAGTTGACCAAAATTGTAATGTTTGGTCACAATTCATGTATGCAAGTAGGTACCTGCATATAGCTTATTTGCATTGTATGACGCTAATGATATTTCAACTTATACATACTATCATTTACGTAACTTAGTAAAATATTAAATATGTTTTGAAAATTAAAGTTATTAAGGTAACTTTCTGAGTGCATAGATCAATAACTGGGTATACAAATTATCCAAGCAAAGTGCCTCATTTTTGTTTGTGCGTCACGATGCTTACAACACCTTTATAAAAATTAGCAGAGTGGCGCAATTTTGCTTGTGACACTCTGTACACGAATAAAGCTCTCTCCTTTGTTTCCTTTTTTTTTTTTTTAAAGCAGAGTGGCGCAATTTTGTAACGTATCGCCGCGTTACAAATCCAGGGAACCCATCTTAACTAAGCTCCGTCAATTAGATGGGCTGCCTACGTTGTAACGAAATGTATCCACAAATAATTAACTTAACAAATTTTCTTACTAACTGTGTAAGGAAACAAGGGAAGGTATACTATTGATTTACGCACTCATTATATGTGTGTGACAAGACGACTTCTCTTTATTTGCCATTTAAAAACATTTACTGACAGATCCCATGACATTACGAATTAAACTAAAGTTATTAGAATGTTTTCTTTAAACTTTGGGATCAAAATTGATTCTATTTAGCTATACCTCGGATCCGGGTAACCTTCGGTATTTAGTCATTAAAACTTTTAGTTATACTCAATTCATGATATTAGCTTGCAAGACCTTTTGTTTTTTCTTTATTTATTATTCCATTTGAAGAATGGTATTATTACTTGAATTATACTACGATACATTAACATATAAACTGTTACAACGTATGATGTTTGAATAGTTACATTAAAATTCTTAGATTTAATCTTTTAATCTTTACAAAGTTAATAGTCTCTGAAAAGTCTCTTTTAAGGGGTGTTGTGTAACAAATATTAGTAACCCTCGATAGACAGGCTATCGAGTCACCTTTAAATTGGTATGTAGAAACCTCGTCCTGGGGTGTCCGTCTTGGGAATCCTTAATAGCGCCGTCATCATCTCGGTCTGGTCTTCGTCATTAAAGGGCTCAAAAGTCCGCAGGGTAGATTGAACCTTCTACGTTAGTACTTGTAGATTCTCGGATGTCCTGATCTGCATATTCTGTCGGGTCTACTAGAGTTTGTAAGTTCTGGTAGTTCACATCTCCAGGTATGATGTTGGAAGTGTTATTAGTTCTTGAAGTTAGCAGTCATCTTGTTTTACACCATTTTTATATTTCGTGTTATACTTTAAGTCTCTTGTTTTTTACATAACTATACTGATTAATACATAACATATGCTTTCAGCAGCAATTTCTTGTATACAACATTAAAGTAAAACAAAAGTATCGGCAACATAGTGTAAGAGCTTTTGCTCGTACGTCTGCACTGCATGAAGTCAACATAGCGAGAGAGCGAAATTCTGCTCCCTTCGACTGGTACCTAACAAAATGGTAGAGGGGCAATTACTGCGCGAGAATATAGTCCCTGTCTCTCTTTAAGTAAACATTTTTATTTATACAAACTATCCCTAAATAAATATACATAATTTAAATAAGTTGTTTTAGCGACTATCTGTGTCTTCAGATTTTTAATTATTAACATTAGGTTTTTTATCTTATTCTAAATTACAGAAGACTCGGAAAACATGTCGAGTCCGGAATTAACAGGTCAGCGCCTGACAACAAGCAAAGGGAAAAATACGACAATTATAACTATTTACAATATGTTTTTTACTAAAGTATCTTCGTACTTCTTTGGGCTTATTAATTACTTCTTCCTCTCATACTGAGTACATACAGGTTTTTATGTTATTATAGTGAGATTTAAATGGCTTAATGGCTCGCAACCTTAATATTTAAAATTTCTTTATTTTTTTATTATTGTTCCAAATTTAAATCGTCACATAATGTGTTATAAAACAAATAAAATTGTGTCACACATAATCTTTACTACTGCGTGTTACAGAGGTCGCACGATTAGTGATAATAAACAGTTTAAGATTATACACCAGAAAAATCGACAGCCCCGTTTTATATTAACTCTCCAGTAAAAATAAGTTATACTTGTATTACATTAATTTCTGATTTAAGTCTAAGTATAGAAATTCTTATTGCCAAAATGTTCAACAAGACAAAAGATCCACTTACCAAAATGTCAAATAAAATAAAAGGTTCAGTTACAAAAATGTACCGGTTATACTAAAGGTCCAGTGAAGAAAGTGCATGATTATGTAGAAATGTCCAAAACAAGAAATCAAATATACGGTAACGGCGACCGTCGAGAAGATGTTGAAGACGTTTATGACAGTTGTACTTTATGAAAACGTAAAGATGGAGGGAAACCAGTAGCGAATTACGTAGAACGAACATGTATGTAAGAGAAACGCCACGGACAGATAGGAGTTGAACTGTGCCGCCACGTTTTCCACCTACTGACTGGAATCTTTTTATGTAGCAACGGACCGACGAGTGGTGGCATTCAAAATTGCAAAAGTTGCTATTAGCTCGCCACGCATCCACATGGAAGATTCCTCGAATTTATAAGAAAGGCCAAAATTTGTAACTGGATGCGCCGCACTGAGTGAAAAGACAGTAACAAGTAAATCAGGGACAAATAGAAACAATGGTGGGAAACTTTGGAGGTGCTGGAGACCGTGGGGAAATTGGAGTTTACGTATGGTCACAACGTTATAGACAAAAACTACAAAACAAAGGTGCTGAAGAGTAGAACAAACGTATGCAAGGGATGTAAACATAATTCAACATTTTGTTAAACATCTTTAAATTGTTATAAGTAAATAGTTCAACTAAAAAGTCACTTTATTCACAATATATAACTCCAAACCCAAATTTGTAGAGATAAGGTAAGTATTGTAGACTGCTGGACTTTCACGATGAATAGACATTTTATCAGTAAACATAAAGTATTATGCATTACGTCTTTGGACGTTATATTTTGGTCCTATTTAGTTTTCCTACGGTAGGTGCTATAGAAAATTATAGTTACTAATAACTATTGTACGAGACTTACCATAATAAGCTTCGAGGTCACGCAATAGTAACAGTTCTTCCCCGCCCCTCGCCTTCCAGCGTTGTCGCACGTTACACTTGGTTATGCGTATGCAAAGGCGGGGAGGGGAGGTGTGTTGCAAACACTGGCAATACCGCAGTGGCCTCGAAGCTTATTATGATACGTCTCACATAATAGCAGTAAATAAATACAAAATACCACAAAGTTGAACAGTTATATGAAACTTAATGCTTGTGTTATCAGTTTAATAGAATCGCTGTAAAACAATATGCAGAATTGACCAACTGCCTGTAGCCGCCATGAATGTTGTAACACGCCCAACCAAGGTCACCTGTGGCGTAATGTAGACCAAAAGCTTCCAGATGTTTCAATATTAATTGAAGGATATCGGGTTTGTTCGTGCTACTCATTATCGGCAAATTCAAATGTAGTTTTTGTAGAATAGTTAGATTCCCTAGAAATTTAAAAAGATGTTGTTTACTATAGACTTAATACGTTTATTTAAACGTAAACAACTGTGTCCCGTGGTAGTACGTTGATAGTTTTACGATTACAAAACATAAACGCAGGCGGGTGGTCAATATTAAACTTACTTTTATACTGTAACTAAACGACAGACGATAGCATGCAAATGAACATTTCCTCAGCAGTACGTAACGAATGTAAATGCATGACTCTGTATTTTATGTATTAAAGAACATATTAGTGTACCGGTATGTGATTTTAATGGCACTACTAATTAAGAACAAATTAATCGTATTACTGTACCTTCGTAACAGAGTCAGACTCATTTGCATGTAGCCTATGTCTCTTTAAATGTAAGAACAGTGCCGACAAAAATATCATTCACCGGGGTTTGTGCGTGGTAGTTACCATTTTGTGTCGTTAGTGTTATTGCGGGGTTAAATTCAATTATATTGATAGGTTAATTTTGGTGTGTGTGTGTGTGTGTGTGTGTGTGTGTGTGTGTTGACTCAGAGTCGCATTGAACTTCAGCATACCAATTACTGAAGGAGAGAGAGAGACTATTCCAATTGGCGTTGGCTCAAAAATAATTGTATGACCTGGTTTGTGGTTAGCGCAGTACCACGCAAATTGTGAGAGCTCGGGTTACTTACAGCGTGATGGGTGCCAGTTCCACGTCTTGGCATTCGATTGTTGATTTTATACCGTGACTACATGTAAATCGTGTTGTACACCTAACGTTTATAAGCACACACACACACACACACACACACACACACACACACACACACACACACACACACACACACACACACACACACACACACACACACACACAGAGTAATGTATGTAAATAGCGTTGATAAAATATCAGTTTTAAGAAGCCACATTCAGCTTCGTGATTTTGTCAGATGTTCTGTTGTACGTAATAAGGCGTCTCCTTTTCCTTAACGACGTTTGCTTCCGCCTGTCATGATATCGTGATTTACCGTGGTACGCACTCCCACCGGTCACATTATTGATGTACCAGTAAGGATGAACGGTTTGCATAATGTGCTTTGTTTGCTCTGTAATACAAGTCTTCCGGTTTTTATTTTAGAAAAAAGGATAATACTTGATGAGAAATATTTTATTGTGTATTGCATGGAAACCTTGCATTTTGATTTGTTTTTTTCGGATTGTCATCTACTCTGCGTGCGTAGTACAAACAAAAGTCGTCAGTTATGAATGTAAGCAGAATTTCATCGGAGGGGGGGCAGTAAAACACGGAGGGAATAAATATTATGGTTAAGCACCTCCTAACAACATTTCTATAGATACACAGAATACCATAAATCCTTTCAAAACTTGAATTTGCTATAAGACTAATGTAAAATTTGGTTATCGTGTACTGTAATAATCTCTTATAATAGTATTGTAAAAATGCCTTGTAATAAACGTGGTGTACTATAGTTGAAGAGTAGTTGAAGAATCCGATAGATTATAAACTATATTTGAGACCCCCACCGAAATAAATGTCTTATTCTTGTAAACGACTAAACATTCCCTCAACAAGAAAAATAATTTAGTACCGAGGATAAGTTGAAGATTCAATTAATAGTTGATAAGTGGAATGTTCGAGAGAGAAAAGAAAAGACAGATTGGTTATGACAGTACTAAGAAATCAGTGTGGTATAGTTGTAAGATAAAAATATTAAGAGATAACAAGGACAGTTGACCTTGTAATGTTAAGGTTGCTGAACTATCGACAAGTAGATAGTTCAAACATTTCGACTTTACTACGGAAGCCATCTTCAACCTGCATGGTCTTCAACTCTACGCGTTGACCCTCTGTTCGGCGTCCGTCATATGCTGACTACATCGTGTTTCTAGTGGGATGGTGAGATTATGGCAATGCCACGGGAAGCCCGCTCAGCCTACTGGTTTTCTACTTCTTGTAAACCGAATGATGGGCGACGACTCGACAGCCGGACAAACTTAACATTACATGACTCCAGCTGTGAAACTTTGAATATTTTCATGAGTTGTAGGCTTATTGTCAACTTAAAAGTAAAAGGAGCCGCCAGTGAGACCATGAAATGGATAAATGTTCAAAATAACCGTTATGAACCAGTTCTAAATCCAGAACTACATTAAAGTGATCGTTAGTGCAGCTTGGATTGTCGCTTTTATAGGCATTGTTATCTTATTGATAGCGTTAGGGTAGTTCAAACTTCTGACATTTATGGTTAAAAAATACCAAAGCTGTCGGCTACCGGATGTTGAAAGCAATACGATAACTACAATAGCGATTGGTATCAGTTCTTGAGTTTAGGTGTAGATAGATAGAAGCTCGCGGCCTCACAAAAGGAGTATCAAATGACCAAGATTTGTTCACAAGTTCGATCCGTCATATTTTTTAAAAAGTTGTGTTCACTAGTTTGATTGTTGTGAGCAAATAAACTAAACAGCTTGGTCCTTCAACTTTCGAGAAAAGGGAAAAATACTTACTTTCCGCGCAGTGGTAAAATATTTAATTATAAAATGTTCAACGCCAACTAAAATAAAATACGATTTTGATTCCGTGTTGGGAGACTCTTCACATTCGTTTTCAATAATAAAGAAATGAGCTACTCAATTCAAACGTGGTAGTTCGCCAGTTTGTGACGATGAACGTTCAGGTCGCGCAAACAACTGACAAAACATCCAGAACAAAACACAATTCCATGTTAAATATTGACATTTTACATAGCGTGAAAAACTCATAAGGTTGCTGATATTGCGAACTTATCATACATATGCATATTATGCGTGTCCACAACATATTACTCGAACATTTTCAAATGAAGCGCATTTGAGTGCGATGGTTGACGCGTTCGCTAACGAGCGACCAGAAACGCATTCGAACGTTTCTGACGAATGCCTGGAAATGTTAAAAGATAATCCAAGCGAATGTCTGCGACGATTTATCACTTTCGACGAAACATTGTCTAAACAAAACAACAGCCCATACGATAGATGGAAGTGCTCCAAGAAAGCACAAATTGTTCCATCAGCCGGAAAAGTGATGGCGTTTTTTTGTTTATTTTTTTGGGGGGAATTCGGAGGGCATGATTCTCATACACTATTTAGAAATAAAAAAACGAAACCCTCCGCGGAGAGTACTATCCAGCATTGCTAGGGCCAATTGACTGAGGTTATTAAGGCAAAACGTTCAAATTCGGCAAAGAAAATGTTCCCTTTCCATCAAGACAGTGCTTCCTTTCCGCTCTCTCTTTGTCAATTGCAGTTGCAGAGCTTCATGAATTGCCACTACGATTCATGCCACACGTACCGTGGCATGATTTATTCCCCTGTAATTTGTTCTGTTCCCGAATATGAAAAATGGCTGACTGGGGTGGGGGGGATTCACTTTAAATATGCAGGTCGTCACCGAGACGTATGCGTACATACTTTATTTTATCATAACAATCAGACTAGTCAATGGAGCCGTTTTAAATGTTGTGGTGACCATCTGACGGATGAACCGTGCGACCAAACGTATCCATTTGATAGTCGTAGCGCGATCACTGTGTGAGGCCGAGAACTTTTCGAACTACCCTCGCAGCATACTCCTACTACACCTAGATGTACTGCATCTAAAACTATGCGGGGTGCAGGGACACAACGGTGGAGTGAAAACATAAAAGTACCCTGAGTTTCATTTCAGTACACTCTCGGAAGGGTAAAACAAACCTTACATGATTTCAGAACTAAAGGGAAAATTAATTGCAGGTTACTTCATACACCGCTTGCATAGGACTACTTAGTCTGGTGAGTTTGTCTGCTCATCCTGCGCAGTGTGTATAACTATAAAGTTGCTAGTTATTCATTTTCAACGAATTTAAAGAGCGGTAGGCCTATTTAGAGTATAGAAAATTACACTTACGTGATGGGTGCCAGTTCCACGTCTTGGCATTCGATTGTTGATTTTATACCGTGACTACATGTAAATCGTGTTGTACACCTAACGTTTATAAGCACACACACACACACACACGCGCGCGCGCGCGCGCGCGCACACACAGAGAGAGAGAGAGAGAGTAATGTATGTAAATAGCGTTGATAAAATATCAGTTTTAAGAAGCCGCATTCAGCTTCGTGATTTTGTCAGATGTTCTGTTGTACGTAATACTGATGTTTTCTTAAACGTGAATAATGTTCAATTGTTCACAAGATAGTAAACCGTCCACCTTGGTGGTGTTAGAACTCCAAAGCAACGTTTAATCTGCTCGAGGCTTCTTCAGGTAAATAAACAAAATCAGGTACAAAATGCGATTAAAGTAACGCATTCGCACTACGGATTGTAGCCGCAGATGAAGTGTCAAATAACACATCAGTAACTGCAACAAAAACTAAAATAACACCGACAAGAAAAACGGAACTAAACAAAGGAAATAGTAATAGATTCAGGTTGTGACGGGATATCAGCGTGCAAAAGGGAATATAAAAAAATGTAAAAACTTTAATGCTTACCAAAACGTGATCAGTCGAATAGTTTAAAATTTATATCCTAATTTGCGATGTGTAGGCAGATAAAGAAGAACAAGATTACATGACCAGGGCTGAGTGAAATTCGTGTTAAGCGCGATTAGTGTCCAGAGTCTCTCGAATATTTATAACGTTTTGGATCCTAAGTGACCAAGGATTACTCGATCACTCCAGTGGGCAAGCAAACTATAAGTCGCTTCCACGACTCACCTAAAGTAAGAGGATTTTCAGTCTGAACTGCCTAATCCGCTAGTCAGTTGGTAGGATTCCAGATCGAACAGGAATACAATGGACACGGTACGCGTCATAAGATGTTCAGCGAATGAATACCAACCTTTCTTCTCACGAGACAAGAAGAGCGTCACTAGTGGCTGGATAATAAAATTATGTTTTAGTAAAAAAAAATCTTGAAATACTTGAAGGCGACAAAGTGTTTAGAACATTTACAGACAGTTATTTTGCAAACGATGTTCTGAGGATCGGAATTGTCTGTTTAATGTGGGTTCCTAAATTATGTATTTTTTTCTAGTGTGCGCCCTAAAAGAAAAAAACATGAAGAGATATAGATCGTGCACAAAGAAGAGATTAGTACTGTATATAACGGAAAGGTGGAGGGGTTTATTACATCAGATACACTCGTAAGTGAGACCGATTTGTTCGTGGTATAACTTGATAATAAAACTAACTTTTGGTTGTAAAAAGTATACAATTAAATTGTACAGATTGCGTGTACAGACTTATAAATTGCTGTACGTTATGTCTGTGTTGAATGGTAAAACAAGAAGCGTACGTGACAGATGAGCAGACGGCCGTAGTCAATTCATAGTTAACAGCTCGGCGACTCATTGTCATTCGTCACATGTCTAATTGATTGTTGGTAGTGAGGAAGTCAGCTGATGAGCGGCTGACTGTAATTGTCAAACAATGTTGACAACATACCTATTGTTTTATACTCTTGTACACTACCTGTGAATTCAAGTACACTATGACACGCTGTTACTTGATTTAAATTCATTAGACTGCTATGTGCTATGGAATGTTATTTTTCTCACTTCACTAATAAGCGTAAAACCGTTGCATGTAGACTACGTCATAGCAGCGCATATACAAAAGTGCTACTACTGTAGGTATAAGGTTTATACTAATTAAATCGCGTGTTAACACAATTTCTTTTTTGTTTCTAGTTAACACAGTTTTAACCGTGTAGTTAAAATTATAAAATATATTTTTTCTTGATCATATATTTAAGTACAAGTATAAAAATGTTGCATATTTATTTAGATGTAAACACTCAGCTAGTCAGATCACGTGTTTGACTACAGTAGAACACGTACGTATGATTATTAGAATATATTACATATTGCTTTACCTCTAAATTTGTAATTTTAATACCATTGTATCACATTCGATCAGACGAGGTTATTTATTTAATAATGAAGTGTACAAATATTGAAGTTATGGTGTATGTCATGCTTCGTAAGGAGAGTTTATTGTTCTTGTTTCATATCTTACTCGTTGAAAATTGGCATTAAAGTCTATGCCTGTTCTTTACTAGGTAGTATTCTTTACTTTTTTTATCTCCTACTCTTCCTTGGTCAACTTGATCTCTTTTCACTGTTCGTCTCTTTCTTTATCTGTCATAAACTCTCGCGTATTCGCTTTTTAAACAGCGTAAACAGCTGATTTTATTTACTCCTCCATTACGGACCCATTCTGCTGTTGTTATTTCTGTTTTATTTCTCCATTTATATTATCTCTTCCACTTTTGATTATAAGTTTCTGTAGTATTTACAATTCAGTTGTGTCTAGAGACTGTCTACAAATATTGTATATTTTTTAAGTAGTTTCTGTGTTTTGACTGTACTTTTTTTGAATAAGTAGATTGTCCCGTTTAGACAACTTGCTAATTTGTTGACCTTAACTGTCTGTTTTTCGCTTCCTCTTAATTATTTCAGTTTCCTCCACTTATATTTTTTTTACTACGGATTCAGTTCTTAAGTACCTTATACTCATTAAACCTATTATTAGAGTAAGCACTTTAGTACTTTTCTGTCTGCTGCTAACATAGATAGAACTAATTCTTTTGAAAGTTACATCGTTTCATTGTTTTGTTTTCCTTTTTGCTTGTTTTATTAAATTGAATACCATTTGGCATTTCAACCATGTCTTGTTTATCTGCGGTATTGTAGTTTAGCCTCATGTTCAGCATCATCCAAATAGCACATTTTACTTATTTCCTGGTCCCAGTTCCATACTGTTGAATTTTTGAAATCTTTGTATGATATAAAACATCGTCCATTGTAATATTATAAAGCAGAAAATTTAGAAGCAGTCATCTTTGCTGTGACGTCGCTTATAATGTGGATTATGATGTTGATCATAAGTTGGCGAAATTTCACTCAATATGTGGCACAATTGGTCAAGCGATATCAAGGAAAATAAGAAAAGCGACTCAACTAAAACTTTTTAAGGTAATGGCTGTGCCAGAATTATTAAATGGTTCTGGTTCTTGGGTTCCAATGAAATAACACCTGAATAGGATACATCCATCGGAGATGTGATTCTTATGATCTGTTAAAGGTTGCACTGCACGCGAAGAGATACGCTCTACAATGAAGACATTCGCAACGAGTTGAACATTTTTAGTATCCAAGATCGTATTGCAGAAAACAAAGAGAGATGAATAGGATTCCCGGTGGCAGGTTGCCTAAGAAATTTTGGCAATACAAGCCTGTTGGACAAAGAACTATAGGAAGGCCTAGGAAGCGTTGACGAAGTCGATGTATTCCTTTTGGACCCGGAACAGGTGATCAGAAGAAGAAGTAAATTTATAAAATTCGCCTTGTGATACACACTTTTTAGTTAAGATTGGCACATTTAGATTTTATTTCATGCGTAATTGTACTAGATTTTTCGTACATAAATCTTCAACAACAACAGTGACCTTATGTAGTAGATATCTCGATTAAGCACTATTTCTTTTCGCTAAATTTCATTGAAGGTTTTTAAGTGTACATAGCATTACTGACGCACTAACTTCTATTCTACGCTTTCTCTTTTGCCTATGTTAGTATAATACGTGCTTTGCATCAGTGCATGACCTTCTGGAACGAAATCCTTGTTCTTTCCCTCAGCTCTATACAATCATTAATCTTTTTTGTAATTGTTTTCGTGACTGCTTTCAATGCAATTAATATAGAATCAATACCACTATTATTATCTGAAATTTTTTTTAAATGACAGAAGTGTTAACAATGTATAGCCCCTGTATTTCAAATATGTTCTGAATCATTTTATTTATTAATGCAACTATTATACATATTTTGGTGCTGTAAGGATTTCTACCGTATACGTTCGTAATGATTAAGAACTTACATTGATGTAATGATTCGATTATTTCAAATTTAAAAAAAAATCACTTTTTAATTTCCATTACTAACAGCCAGTGTTTCAGTGTCTTATTTTGTAAAATATTTCTGTTGCGGCACCGTATAGCCAGTAACTGGTCAGAATAATTAAACATTTAGTGGATTCAACCGAGTGTGTACAGATTATTTTGGTATTTCCGAGTAACTAATCGCAGACGGAGTTTCGGCGGTGAAAGGGTGGGTAGTCATAAAACTGGAGGAAGCTCATGATTTATGTACAATTCAGCGAAAGGTAGATCTGACGAAAAGCTTCCCTGTGTAGTCGCCTGTAGGTAATGAAACTTCCAAAGTCTACATTGTCATTTCAGTGACTTTGTGTAACAGCGTAAATATTTCTATTATACACTCACTCATTAAGTTATTAAACCTTAAATTATCTTGTAAATTTGACAGGCGTATATTTTTTGTCTCCCTTGTTTTTTGTGATACTTTGTATTGATCGTTGAGTGGATGATATATTGATAGATAATTTTTTGACAGAAAACGATATGTTCATCACGTAACAAATGTGAAAGTTTTTCGAGCGACATAATTCGTTAATGACTTTAGACGTAGGTCTCTAATGTCAACTGCTCAATAGCACCTGTTGTTTGCGCATTAGGTGGCACAGACAAGTCACGTAATACGCGGTTTCGCATTGGGCAAGGCAAACGCAAAACGTGTGATGCCTCACGTATATACGCGGAGATATTTTTGCAAGCAGAAACTAGTGATCCCGAGGCAGAGAAATGATGCTTCCCGTGCCGACAACCGCCGGCCAATCAGTCTCCTGTCAGCCACGTCAAAGCTCCTCGAACGTGTCGTACATCGACGAGTCCTAGACCATCTAGGAAACTTCGACTTCTGGTCACCGAACAGTTCGGCTTCCGTGTTGGGCATTCCACCATTCATCAGTTGATGAGACTGGTGGAGTACATCGTCAGAAAGAACAGACTGTCGACTGCTTCCTAGATGTGGAAAAGGCCTTTGACAATGTCTGGCGTGGCGGGCTCTTATTCAAGCTCCGGGAAATCCAACTCCCACACTGCTACCTTCGCTTGATTGCTGGCTTTCTGACGGAGAGGACCTTCTCTTCCGAGAGACGTATCACAGCCGGAGTACCTCAAGGTAGCGTCTTAGGTCCTCTTCTGTTGTCTGTTGTGTACGTCAACGACTTACCCAGAGACCCTGGAGTCCAGATCGCTCTGTTGGCCAAATCCCTCTATCGGTTCCCGTCTCGTCTTTTGAGAAGTGGACTCGGTGTTCGCTCCTTGGATGACACCGTGCGGCGTCTTGCACGTGATTTTACGTCCGAGCGACAAGGACCCAGACAACCCCCCTTGGCAAGTACCGTCCACGACCAGGTGATTCTTGGAAACGGCCTCGGCAAATACTGCACTAGAACGGCCTAGTACGAGCATGCAGTTGTAACGGCCCCTAAATTTAAATAAATATTACGTACTGGACCGGACCACAAGGCAGGGGCTCATTCGGAAGCTCGGAACTTGTCAACCAAAAGGACGTCTCGCACGCACATCTCTACAGCTCTGACGGCAAGCAGAAACTCTGGATCGTATAAGTTTAAATTTATGTAAACCGTTCATTGAAAATGATTATAGAATGTATTTGTATGGAATAAATTAATACTGTCTGAATAATAATATTGTTTTTGTTCCTCTTAAGCATTAAAAATATAAATCTGAAACATTAAAACTTGTGTATGGCAAACGTTTACTGGGCCAGGAGACCGGTACTGCATATACAGTATTACGCGATACATAACATTCCCGGTTTTTTGACTTCATTACAAGTTGTAGTTCCCGAGAATATGTCTACGCGTATATTGAGCTTGTGTGTGCCTTTCAGGTACAAAAATAAGTACAAGTGAAAGAAGTGTAAAAATAAGTGAAAATGCTCCTGACAGTAGTATATTATGTACTGTGACTATTTAATATTGTAAGATATGAATATCATTTACGCTTGTTTTTAATTTTTTTTTACCACTTATATTGTTACATAGGAATAAACTTGCAAACTGGTAACATTAATTTCAAAAGTATAAATTCGTTCCTTACGACTACACTTTACTTGTGTGTACGCTGGGTGACTCCCGGGAAGGTGATGTGTTCAACATTTTCGGGTGAGCGCACTGTTTTCTCACACCCTGACTTTTTAGTGTCCTGAACAGAATATTTTCTTACCCACTTAAAAACTATGTTCCGTAATGGAGATAATCCTCTTTCATTTACTCCAAATAGTTACTTAAATGCACGTTGCGTATCTATCACATAATTAGTTTTAATAAATAGACCTATTTTAACAGAAAAACACTTATTCATTGTGTACTAAATCACTAAATCCCAACTCAGTGTTGACCATCTGACGGAAATTGTTTACTTTATTCGGTACTTTCCCAATTACCGTACCTGAAGTCACATTTTCGATATTTCGATTGTGACGGTATCGATATGTAGTGAAAATCGCATACGGTTTTAGTAAAATAATAGAAGGCGTGTTAATTTATTGGTTTATATTGTAGACTTGTTTTTCGATTGTAATTGTGTTTCGTTGTCATATACAGGACTTTTAAAGCGTTTCTAGTAGTACTGTAGGTTAAACCTGAGCCTATAGCAGCAAATGTTGGTGTTATTTGGTTAACAACCAAACTGAAAGGTCGTAAGAAAACTAATACGTCTTTAAAATAATACTCCCTTTTTGTGTAAATCATAAAAAGTAAATTCGAAATAAAAGCCTTGCGGGTTACTATGCATGTCTCCCGTTTTGTGACAGAAACGCTGGCATTTTTACGCCATGCCATCGCAAAATGTGAGAGCTGTTCGAAAATGTCCCCATTGATACCGAGGATGATTACCGGCAGGGAAAGCCATCAACTTCGTCAACGGCTGACAACGTTGAACGCGTTTACCAATTATTGAGTGCAAGTAGGTAAGTCGCAGTGGACAAAATTGCGGCTCAGTTGGGTCTTTGCCATGGAAGTGTGCACTACATCCATCATCTCTGAGCGTCTGCAATGTCGAAAAATTTGCGTGAATAATTTGGCACACGACACGAAGGAATTCGTTGAAAAGTATGAGTGGGAAGAATAGGAGCACCTCCCCCTCTTACATTCATGACCGCCGTGTGATTTCCTCGTGTCCTATGAAAGAGACCCTTGCGAAGCGGTGATATCACACTGGTGAAGTCCAAAATGCACTACGGGAATGCTTATCGAATGTTGGACGGGAATTTTTCCAGCAATAATCATCGAAAACCCCGTGTACGCCGTGATAAACGTTGTAGTTTTGTAGAAGAGTAAATCTTCAATTGTATTTTCAGATAAATAAAAAAAATTATAAATATTCACAAAGCAATATTGCTTTGTTTATGCTAGTGCGAATAACTTTTTGATTGTCCATCACAGTTTTCTCGTTTATAATATATAAAATATAGGCCTAGGTGTAGAAGCACATTCGGATTTAGTTTTATTTATTTTGTGCAGCAGCTAGTTTAGTTGAAACTGAATTGAGCCAAGATAATCTGACGTAGCTAACAGCAGAATCAAATATATGAATATTGTACTTGTGCGCGCGTGCCAATCTGAAGTAATTCACACGTATTATCAATAATAATATTTATCGTCTGTCTTTCAAGTATTAGACATAATGATTTGCAATTCGTATTACGTATAGACGAGCAAGCCAATCACTGATCCTGCGGGGTGATTTGTTATCAACTCGGGAAGGCCGATGAGAGACGTTATATTGACTTGACCTTCAACCGAATATCCACTACATTTTCTTCTACTGAGAATTTTTTAATGTCTACTGATAACGGATAACGCATACTGAAGACAAAGTGCTTAAAAAAGTGTACGTACTTGCGCGCGCGTGTGATGCATTCATCCTTGCATATGTATGTTGTTTTATAATGTTCTAATATTAAAGAATTTTGTAACATAATGTGAGTTACTAAAATTAAGTTGTGTGAATGAGAATTTTTAATTTTGTGAGAAAGAAGTGAACCTAACTTTTTCAAAATAAAAAGGAGAGAGGAAAAGGTTGTAGTAACCGCAGAATAAGTTTTCTAATCTTGGTTATATATGTGTCTGAGATAAAGAGTCCTGCCATGAAAAGCGAAATAAATGTCTGGGATAAATACTACCTTTCTGCGACGCGCTCTGCACGGAGGTAGCAGTAGAATGCCGGGCACAAAACCAACTTTCCAAATATATTTTAAGTCGTATTTGAGAAACATTTTTAGTTCCCACCTTTAATACATAGCAACTTATCTCTGGAATCTTTAAATCATTACATTCTGACAAACAGTAGAACGTTTATATATTTTTGTCATACCGTTGTCATAAATGGAGTCAATAATGAAAATGTTATGAATTATTAACATTTTTGTGGCGTGTTAAAAAGGTTTTCATTTGTTATTAATTCTTTGTGTACTTTTTAGAGGTTTATTTTCTGTTGTTTTTTCTGTATTCTTCATTTACTTTTGATAGGATATTTTCGTCTTTTGACCGTTCGCCTTTTAACTCCCAAAAGATGTTTGGATTTATTGTTTGTTTTAGCTAAAAAACTATTTGAAAATATTTTTTTCAGAATTTTACGTAGGCGTGGTATGTTTTATTGTCTTTAAAGATCTAGGAATGATGTTTATAGTTCTTCGTGTTATTTATCAAATTTAGCATCACATTGCCACACGTTAGCTTCCAGATTGTATTGCTTAATTGTATCGTGAATGTTGTTAAAATATAGAACTTTTCATCTCAACGGTAATCCCCATGGGCGTATCCAGCTCAAAATGGAAGGGGGGGCAGTTTTCGAAAATCAACCTCTTTGATGGCGGGGGGGAGGGTCCATAGTGCCATACTATATAATAAACAATACATAATAAACAATAACATAAGGAAGAATAACATTTATTAAACAATTTTTTAAACAATAGTTTTTAAGGATTAGTTACAAATTTTCTAACTACAGCTCCTTGTTCCTTTTTTGCGAAAACTCGTTGACGATGAATGCTTAGTATGGCTAAGCATTTAACTTATTTTTACCAATACTTATTCTTAACCATGTTTTAATAAACAATAATAAAAGGAAGAACACCATTTATTAAAAGAAATTAATTCTTGAACAATAGCTTGCGAGGATTAGTTGCAAATTTTCAAATTACTGCTTCCATTAATCGCTCCTTGTTTACTAAAACCCATTCACGGTGAATGCTTAGCATGGCTAATCCATTTAATCTATTTTCACCAATAGTACTTCTTAGCCATGTTTTAATTCGGCAAAGAGGACTGAATGAACGCTCTATACTGCTTGTTGTGCAGGGCTGTGAGAGCAATATCAGTAGCACCTTTCTAATGGCCGGGAAAAACAATTCGCTCTTTTTTAAAACTTCAGTGATGTCTGATGCTTCTTGTACCTCATTCCACATTTTAAACCACAATTCCCTTTCCCCGGTGATGCCTTCCAAATTGTAAAATGTTGCACAAGATGCACTACTTTCTTTCCATTCCTCCAATGAAGCATCTCTCATGTTACTCGGATGGAAATGTGTCAATGAAAATGCAAGCGATTTGTCTGAAGAAAATCTAACTTCTAAAGATGATATAATGGAATCCAAGTAAGGAATTATTAGAGACCTTCTCCAAAATTCGGATAGATTTTTAGCAAGAGGATTACTTCTATGCTTTTGTCGGCCAGAAACGCGAGTGGCGGTTATATCAATATTCAAATGCTTTGCAATGACATATGCTTCTTTCAAAACGTCATCTGTGATGCTCTCTGCATCTTTCCGATGATCTCTTAGCATGTCGAGAATAGTTTGAATGTGCTGGTTGGCTTTGACTATGTCAAGTGTCTTCAATTGAAGTGTATTTGCTATGGGTTGCAGTATAGCGGAATACTATGCAATTAATGCTACTGAGACAATAAATGAAGATCTGCACGCCGTTGCATGAATTTGATATGCTTTATTTCTGGTTGCTACATTTCCCTCTTCAGCTAATATCTCTAATGCTTCAACAATATTGACGAAGTTATCCTTAAAAACATGAATGCTCTTGTAGTTTTCTGACCATCTAGTCTCACACAATTTAGGAATGTTTGCAATAAGCTTGCGTCGTAAAATGGACTCGCGAAAAAATGTGATTATCTTCTTGATAGTTCCAACGCAGTTTCGAATTTCTGGGATAAGGTTTAAGTCGTTCATGACCAGGTTTAGCTTGTGCGAGGAGCAACGGAAGTATAAGGCTTTTTTGTACTTTTGCCTCAAGATTGCCTGCACACCCCCTTCTTTGCCAGACACGATGGAACATCCGTCGAAACCTAATCCCACACACTTATCAGGGTCTAGATTTAAGTTTGTAACTAAATCATCAATAGCTTTGGCAATACTTCTGGCATCAAGTCCTTCAATCTCTACAAAGCCTAAAAATTCCTCTTTGATTTCGTTGGCCTTTTCATCAAAGAAACGTAATCCAATAGACAGCTGTTTTTTTCTAGAAATATCTGTGGTTTCATCAGCTAGAATGCTGTAAGCGCAAGCTTCTTTAACCCTTGTGATGATTTGTTCCCTGATTATAGCATCACAGAGATCAATTATTTCATTTTGAATGATAGGTGATCGGTATGACGCGTTTTTTGGTCCATGCCTTTATAAAAAATTTAGTAAGATTACCAAGAGGTATCTAGGTGACTAGTTAACTAGTCACATAGTTAACTAGGTGAAATATGGTACACATAGTAACTGACCGAAAGCACGTTGGAGAATAATTTATACTAAGCTTCTTTTAACTATTGTATTTGCATAAGCTAAAAGTAAGCTAAAGTATAATTGTATAATTTTTATAACATTTTTTTTAGAAAAATAATTTTAATTATATAAATAAATGAAACTTCCAAAGTCATGCTTAATCATGTAAAATAAACGTTGATGATTGCTAGAACATACTTAAAGTTGTTCCTTTGTGCAAAATTGGACAAAGTAAAGCACGCAGTTTGCCTTTCTTCTTCAACAATAGCTTAACTTCTTCAACGTTTTAACCTCTACGTGATTGTTCGTTTCAGTTATGTTTTTAAAAAAATAAACCAATAATGTAAGCTCACATTTGTGTTTTAATGATCACCTGAGATCATCTTATAACTAAGCAAATGAACAATGAACTGTTAAATAGAAAAAATAGTTTAAGTGGTTGCTTTAATTAATACTGCAACGCTTCTTCGTCATTCGCATATTAGGAATAATCATGAGTCAATATTTGACTCTGACTGTTGTATAGCTAGATACATCTCGTGTATAATAAAAAGCTGATAATTGTGGGTTTTGGAACGGAATAATTGGTAGGGCTAAACGTGCACTTACGGATTTTATTCTAGCAATTATTTGAGAGCAAGGATAGGTTACACCGTTATAAGCCCCAAAACCTCCCCTGGTTAGGCTCATGAGTGAAACTGACTACAGGAAGTTGGTTATTTTATTAATTGAAAAATATAACTCATGCTTTTATGTACTCATAATGATAAAGCATTCATTAGCGAGAAATGGGACTTTCCAGGACATTTAGGAGTTTCCGAGACGGTTGTGGATTCTCTTTTACGTAAAACGTGACTATTCCGGAGCCATGTCCCGATTTGTCCACGACGAAATTCGGTTAAAAAACAAATTTTTCGCAAAACCACCGTTTAGGTTAGGTTAGGATAGTTTTAAAATACACATACCAGTGAAAAAAAAAAACTCGAAAAAGGGTGAAAAAGTACTTTAAGCGAAAATTATAGGGTTGAAAAATCAATGTCCAGGATAATACCGTTTCCGTTTTATACATTTAAATATATATGTAAATTGTAATATTGGTTATTTTGCCCACATGCCCAATTTTTTTGCCTAAATAACACATACAAGTGTAGATAACCAAATAAAAGTCCTTACTTACCACAAATTTTCTAATATCCATTTATCTTTCAGTGTATGGCTTCTTCCTGTAGTAAAAATTGTGGTAATTGACTTCTTAATGTCGTAAAAATTGTTACTTGCGAAAGTAACTTCGCCGCACTCACTCTAACGATAAGTACTGTAAGAGTTGTGTTCTAATAAGAAAAAGAGGTTGTAGTTCTTATCACTTCTCACTTCTCAGAGATGGCGTCATGGCGTGTAACAGTAAGAGTTGCGAGTTACATAAGCTAATCTTATGAGAAATCGTAAGGTTATAATAACTTCTCATAGATGACGCGAGTGTCTATTTCGTAATTAGTTTCTTTCATTTTGAAATATCAACAACCAGTCTGTTAATAAATTATTTACAAATTGGTTTTTTAACTTTTTTTCCAGTTTGTTGGAAGGGGGGCAGCTGCCCTCCCTTGCCCCCCCTGGATACGCCCATGGTAATCCCAATGAAGACGTCGAGGCACAAGTCTGAGTGAGCAGTGTTACAGCCTCAACACCGTGTATTTTGCAGGAAATAGAATTAATGCTTATCCAGCGTAGGTGAACTTTTAGATCTGAATGAAACGCGACACGGAAATTATTCCCCCGTACTGGCAAGATCACGTTCGTCTGTATTAATGCTTATCCAGCGTAGGTGAACTTTTAGATCTGAATGAAACGCGACACGGAAATTATTCCCCCGTACTGGCAAGATCACGTTCGTCTGTATTAATGCTTATCCAGCGTAGGTGAACTTTTAGATCTGAATGAAACGCGACACGGAAATTAATTCCCCATACTGGCAAGATCACGTTCGTCTGTATTAATGTTTATCCAGCGTAGGTGAACTTTTAGATCTGAATGAAACGCGACACGGAAATTATTCCCCCGTACTGGCAAGATCACGCTCGTCTGTATTAATGCTTATCCAGCGTAGGTGAACTTTTAGATCTGAATGAAACGCGACACGGAAATTATTTCCCCGTACTGGCAAGATCACGTTCGTCTGTATTAATGCTTATCCAGCGTAGGTGAACTTTTAGATCTGAATGAAACGCGACACGGAAATTATTCCCCCGTACTGGCAAGATCACGTTCGTCTGTATTAATGCTTATCCAGCGTAGGTTAACTTTTAGATCTGAATGAAACGCGACACGGAAATTATTCCCCCGTACTGGCAAGATCACGTTCGTCTGTATTAATGCTTATCCAGCGTAGGTGAACTTTTAGATCTGAATGAAACGCGACACGGAAATTATTCCCCCGTACTGGCAAGATCACGTTCGTCTGTATTAATGCTTATCCAGCGTAGGTGAACTTTTAGATCTGAATGAAACGCGACACGGAAATTAATTCCCCATACTGGCAAGATCACGTTCGTCTGTATTAATGTTTATCCAGCGTAGGTGAACTTTTAGATCTGAATGAAACGCGACACGGAAATTATTCCCCCGTACTGGCAAGATCACGCTCGTCTGTATTAATGCTTATCCAGCGTAGGTGAACTTTTAGATCTGAATGAAACGCGACACGGAAATTATTTCCCCGTACTGGCAAGATCACGTTCGTCTGTATTAATGCTTATCCAGCGTAGGTGAACTTTTAGATCTGAATGAAACGCGACACGGAAATTATTCCCCCGTACTGGCAAGATCACGTTCGTCTGTATTAATGCTTATCCAGCGTAGGTGAACTTTTAGATCTGAATGAAACGCGACACGGAAATTATTCCCCCGTACTGGCAAGATCACGTTCGTCTGTATTAATGCTTATCCAGCGTAGGTGAACTTTTAGATCTGAATGAAACGCGACACGGAAATTATTCCCCCGTACTGGCAAGATCACGTTCGTCTGTATTAATGCTTATCCAGCGTAGGTGAACTTTTAGATCTGAATGAAACGCGACGGAAATTATTTCCCCGTACTGGCAAGATCACAGTCGTCTGTATTAATGCTTATCCAGCGTAGGTGAACTTTTAGATTTGAATGAAACGCGACACGGAAATTATTCCCCCGTACTGGCAAGATCACGCTCGTCTGTATTAATGCTTATCCAGCGTAGGTGAACTTTTAGATCTGAATGAAACGCGACACGGAAATTATTTCCCCGTACTGGCAAGATCACGTTCGTCTGTATTAATGTTTATCCAGCGTAGGTGAACTTTTAGATCTGAATGAAACGCGACACCGAAATTATTTCCCCGTACTGGCAAGATCACGTTCGTCTGTATTAATGCTTATCCAGCGTAGGTGAATTTTTAGATCTGAATGAAACGCGACACGGAAATTATTTCCCCGTACTGGCAAGATCACGTTCGTCTGTATTTTAAGAAAAAAACTGTACAAAAATATGTGATTGTGTAAAAACTTACATTCTGTAACAGCCTTGTTTAAGTTTCCGATCCTCAACTTCCTGTCCAAGTAATCCCAATCAAATTGTTCAAAATTGGGAAATTAAAATAAAACGTAGGCTGTACATTTTCTGCAGTTTCTCAGCGCAATAGAAAGACAGTTAATCCTAACACTAGTTTTGCTTACAATTTTTTTTCTTAATATTTCCAACCAGATGTAAAGTATGTGGGGAATTTCACTATAAGCACACATTTGGTACAGTAAGCCGACATAGGAGAAACTAGAAGAATGGATTTTAGGGGAATTTATTAGTTTCAGAAAAGAGTCGCTTGTTCAATGCACCCTCTGTTTATTATAGTGAAAAACGATCGCTGTGTTAAGTAATGAAAATAAAAAATCCTAAAAAGTAAATGATTCAAAATAAGTTAAAGTGATCCATGAGTTTGTTGTAACACAATAAACAGAGCTTATTACCAGACTTGCAGAAGTGAGAGAAGGAGAGCGCATTTGTTTATGGCAAGTACATCTGTCTCACATGTCAGCAGACGGTACTTTTTATATTGGGCGCATTTTTCCTAATCAGTCGTCTTTTCTTCAGAGGATACAGCCGTACCTAAGGAGTTACCTTTACTGATCTCCTCTGAGCCGATACCCGCCCTTTTAATAAATATAACAGAACTTTGAGCAAAAATTATTCTGTGCGCACTGATTTGCGAGGTAGTTCAGTTGGCTAGATCAATTTTGAACGACACGTCTTCTTATGCAAACTGATTCGTAGACCCGGGGGAGTTGTGACGGCAGAGAGGCAAACATCAGCTCCCCGGTACCAGCCGAGAGGTCATGAATGGATCAGTTTATCATTTCTTGCAGAGGCGGCTGGTGACGTTTTTGACTGCGGGGAGGGGAACCTTTGTAAAAAAAAATAGTGAGTCACCACCAGAAACAAAATTATTGTAATTAACATCAAATAATAGTAAAATTGAACCTTTTGCTTTTTATTACAAATAAAATTATATTTCCATAATTTCCCAAGAACGTGGGTAGAAATATACTAAAAGTGTTGTTAATATCAAAAACTTACCTTGTAAAGTACATATATTTCAACAGTGTTCGAAATTGAAATTATTTATAACCCTAAAATTATTACAATCCACGTTCTTAAACTTAAATACTAAATCAATAGTATTATTACATGCGTGCTTGCGTACACAGAGTATCTACAACACCACGTTTACAAAGTACGTCACAAACACTCTCTTACACAGAATATACAGCCTAATAAAGAATAAATTACTAGAACACCACGTTTACATACAGAATACGACAAAAACACCATAACTATATAAAACAGCAGAGAAAATATATGCACTTAAACAGCAACCGAGACGTTTTTAACAACTCACCGCTTCTCTATGAATAGAACCACGAAATCAGTCAGTGGGAAAAGCCCTACTCGACATGGCTGCCACTTCATTTAATAGCGTAAATGTGTACAAACGTGACAGCCTTTCTTGGACGCTGAGCTGCGCCGACCCAGTGAATGAATTTCTGGGTTATCTCCGTCTCTGTCACATACATGCTGCCATTGTTCTCGCCAGCCTTGTTGCAGCCGACGATGTTCACACTATGTTGTGCGGATGTGTGAAATAAATGAAAATTTTGTTAGCCTCGCAACGAGGTGTTTGTACACTGCGCATCTCTAAGCCACTGTTCAATTATCTTCAGGTTTCTACACATCCTCTTCCCGCTCCCCGCAAGGTCACTACTTAACAAAAGCATCCGACTTCAGGACCGTGACGAAAACATAGGCTGATCGGTATTAGTCACCCCAGAAATATCTGTCACATAAGGAAACTACAAATTACAATAGTATGATATTATTGACAAGTTTAATTTACAAATGTAATTGGGTGCTGCTCCCTTTTGCCCGCCATGTACGAGCCGCCTTCGTGTATTTTTAGAACACACTTTATGATTACTTACGTAAGGGTAAATAACATCTGCACAATTTGTTTATTCATTCTACGTCACTTAATATGTTTTTTTATGTTTTCTGTCTTTATATCATCAGTTATAAAAATAACATACTTGTGTCGTTTTGTAAATAGACAATTGAATGTACGTCGCTAATGGACAATTGAATCTACATCGCTACGTCGGCTTTCAGAGTTTCGTATTCGTAATTTTCACATCTGAAAATTTCAGTGTGTAATAGCTATATAGCCTAATCGCTCTTTTATTCCTGCACGCAAATCTCCAGTGGGCAATAATCTTAAAGACTTTCTTCCATCCGCTGGCAGGAGGCCTACTGCTAAACACAAACTGTTTCCCCTTCGTAACTGATGTCATTTGGTTACGGATTTTGTAACAAACACATTATGAAAATATAGATTACTCTGTTCTGTTGCAGCAGACTGTTATTATCTGTCACATACAGTGTACACTGATGTTTTCATGTTAGTTAGTATGATTTATTTTCTAAAAAAAGTTCACCTTTTTACAATGTAAAGTGCTGCGAGAAATGCAAATTGTAGTGGCAATGTGCGTTCATCAGGTTCAAGTCGTTAGCGTACTGCAAACGGACAAGTAGCACCTCCGAGCCATTAACTGTTGTAACACTCTATTAAGGCATAAGTACACACATTACAGTAATTATCCCATTGAACGCAAACTCGCTTCATAAACTTTCTTAAGTGCCGTACTTCGTCTTATGGTTATAAATATTATATTCGTGTTAGTATTCTAATATCGTTTAAGATGCAAAATCACGTTACGCAGCATACTACGTTCTGTTGAATTCAGTGTTAGTAGTAGTGTTACGTTTTTACTATAATTATGTAGAATTGTACTAGAGAATTTTATCACACGTACTTAGTTTCTGATGGTGTTAGAACTGACTTCACATTCATTCAAATGTTAGGTTTTTCGTGTGTACTATTAGTACCTGATCATTCTCCAAAAATGATGCCTAAATTATTCTTCGCAGCTGAAATGAGTAAATTAACTAATTTGAGCTGTGTTTCTTCTGAACTGCTGTCCAAAGGTACGATTTTCCGTGCTGGTAAAGATTCCTGTCGATCAAGAGGGAAGGACAATCGTGTTTGACGAATTTAAATAATTATAGTTAGTAGTTTGTTATTAACTCTGACACAACATTTATTAGATCAGTTTCACATCTAGAAGGGTCCAGATGTGTTGATAGTATACTCGTCCAAAAGCCATTTATCGGACTATCAACACCATGTAGTCGTATGACTAATTTTGCTGTAATATTTGACCAGTGCTAGTCGAGGCAAAAAAACATGATGTATAGGCGTATTTAGTCTGTTGCTGATTACGTTACTACAACAGGATCGAATCGATATTTTTCATGTAAGTCCTCTGCATTTAAGCATTTAGGTAATGTGGTATATACGTACGGTATAAATATTCTACGTATAATCATTTCTTCTTCTTCTTCTTCTTCTTCTTCTTCTTCTTCTTCTTCTTCTTCTTCTTCTTCTTCTTCTTCTTCTTCTTCTTCTTCTTCTTCTTCTTCTTCTTCTTCTTCTTCTTCAAGGATCTCATCCTCGTACTACCCACGTCTCTTCTACCAATGGCTTTATAGTTCATGCCGCTTTCGGCAATCGATCCTCTGTCATCCTTTGCAAATGATCCCACCATTGTCTTCTGTAAGCTGAAATAATTTCATTTATGTCATCTACTTCTAGTTCTGCTCTGATATCCTCATTCCTTGTTCTGTCTTGCAAAGTACAGTTTAAAGTACGTACTTCGAAGAAACTGCATTTCAGCACTCTGAATCTTGCCGCATTCCTTTTTTGTCATGACTCACTCGCATATGTCAATGTGGGTATTGCAATTGTCTTATAAAATTTATTCCTTGTGCTGTGTCGTGTTTTATTTCTAAGATTTATATGAATCATACTACAAATATTCCTAAATGTATTTATTTTCTCTTTTATATCATGTTCAGACTCACACCTTACTGCACATTCCAGATTTTTAAAACGGCTCACTTGCTCTAAAGTGCTATTGTTTATAACTGTCTTAGTCCTCACTGGATATTTGCCTTTAAAGGCCATGGTTTTAGTCTTTTTCACTGAAATTGTCAGTGAATACTCTCTTTTTACTTCTCGTATTAATCATTTCGTCAGTACTAAAATTTTCATTCATGTTTGAATTTCACAAGGTAATAGAGGATTTATGTTTAGGTATATATTACATACATCATATAATATGTAATTAGCCTGTTTGATTAAATAAAGTGTATGTACATATAATGTTTCGCACAGGCGGTCTCCACAATAGAATACTGTCACGGTGCAGCTATTACAGGGTCTATACATCAGTCAGAACGCGTAATGTAGAAAACTCGTTGATACTAGGCAATAGAATAATAGATTCATTAGTTCCATTATGGCAGGTGATTTATTAGCAGTCAGTAGTTTTACTCAGTTCAACTAATACACACATTTTCATGTAAATACGCCCCTAGCCGAACGTGCAAACGTATCCTCTTCGTGTTAGGTTAAATGGGTTACAACTCATAGACTTCTTACGTTTTAACATTTCTTTTTCAGACCGAAGAGTCTGTTTTCACTTCTTCTTTTACACTGCTGCAAGGCTAAAAGAATGAGGAATAGTGTCTGTGTCTTCATATTCTCTTCATTCTTCCTGTTTGACGTTTCTTCTTCTTTGATTAGTGGTTGACTTTGATCAGTTTTTTGGTGATAGTGAGAATTACGTAGATAACTACACTTTCTTGCTTTTAAAGGCATGCGTATTTTGTTGTGCGCGCGTGTGTGTGTGCGTTTTTCACACAAGCGCGCGCGTACATGTTTTGAAGGGCTTGTTGACATAAAGGATTTGTATATTAGAAGTCTTGGTCTTGTAAGAATACTTTTTTATCAATTGTGGTAATAATCACAAGACCGCCTCTTTCTGATAACTAAATTTCACTTCGTAGTTTTTGTAAATTAATTTTGAAGGAGCCTGAGTTTAGAGGCCAGTGCAGGTTGTCTAAAAAATGATGAAAGTTTAAACATTGTCAGTTTGATTTTAAAAATTAGAAGTAGAAACAGAGAAGAGAAAGATGCAGACAGACAGGTAAAATGTCCGTGACAGGAAAGACAAGCTGGGATAGTTCACTCATCACTGAACGCAGGCGTACTACTCGGCTTATACTAATACAGAGAATCGAAGCCATGTAAAGATCAGCTGATAACTGACGAAATTGCTGTTCGGCTATGGATATTTACGTTTCTATTTACGTGCAAGCAGCAGCAGATCCCGGTGTAATCGGTAGATGTCGGTATTTTGACCAGGGCCGTGGGAGGATGGAAGAGTTGCTGTAGGACCAGCGTCTTGGAGGGTTTACGCAGTTTAGATGGGGTGGATGTAGTATGCATATGAACTCTTTGAAGCAGGTGATGCAGTAAATGTATTTGTTACTGCTTTGGGGGGGGGGGAACATCGATGTTTCGAAAGAACAGCATTAAGTTCCAGAATTCGTAAACTTGTTAAAGTAGCATAAACATGGGAATACTGGAGTTGGTTGATACTACTCCCAGTGAAGTAGTTCTTTTAGGGAGAAAATAGTGAGTGAAAGAGAGGTGTTTTTTGGTCAAAAAGAATCAGTCTGCGTGCATCAAGCATTTTTCGTCTTAAAAAAACAGGCAGGAATAGGCAGGCTAACAGTGACCGTGTTTTATTGTAAAAACATAAAACGTAACTGAAAAGCTTAAACTCAATTCGCTTTTATGTAACACCATGTGACTTTCTGCAAGTATATTATAGCAAGTAGCATCCAGACTTGTCGGTATTTAACAGCGGTAGCCAACAGTGTGAATCGCTTTGTAACGGGGAACACTTCTGTGTCAGATCTAAGTGGCAATAAATTAAGTAACAACTGCATATGTTATGTTGCATTCACATTCAGTCTTACACATGCAAGTTTTGTACAAAGGAGTACTTAGTTTATTAGACATGACATAAACAGCAAATTGTACGTTATGTTATAATTTGTTGTCATAAATTTTATGAACGCATTAAACGTATAGTAAGCGTTTTACTGTAAGCTGCTGGAAAGTAGTGTGACGTTAGTGACAAGTGTAGATACGTCTGCAGATACGTCAGTCACAACAGTAACGGTTCCGGCTCAGCTGAGATCCGTCTATCGATACTGACCACCACTATTAAGTCGACAGACATGAAACGATTATCGAATCTGTCTCAGTAATTAAATTACTATATATCGGTAGGCCTACAGATAAATGTATCGGGCAGCTGTGCCGGTGGCCACGCTCTGCACACTGTGGGGTTCAGATTGTGTGTATTCAAATCGAGTGCTTTCCTTACTATATTACGAGTACATTCCGACTTAATGACCGGGATAAAACTTTGTGAGTAGTGTGAAGCGTAAGAAATGGCATTCATTATTTTCCAATAATTTACACAAAACATTTCTTTATACGTAGGCCTATATGATTTCCTTTCAACCCGCAGTTGGCGGGCCTGCAACTTCTTTCGTTCAAGAGATCATCTCCGTCTTGTTGTTGTTTTTTTTCGTCTTCTTCTTCACTTGGGAGTCACAACCCCTTGTGGGTGTTTGCTTTCTCAATAATCACCGTTTTTCGTTCTCTACGTTGTGCCCTTTCCTTGGCCATTCCTCTCCAGTTTCGTACTCCAATTTCCTTCAAGTCTTCCTCCACGTCATCCCTCCATCACTTCCTAGGTCAACTCTTCATTCTTTTCTGCGATGGTTTCCAACCAAAAGTCCTTTTTACAATTCTACTTTCATCCGTCCGTGCAACATGTCCAGTCCATGTGATACGTAGTTATTTAATATGTCTCACTACGTCAGCTCCTCGTATAATTTGGTCGAGTTCATGATTCATCCGGACCCTCCACGTGCCATCAACATTTGTTATTGGTCCATACATCTTTCTTACACAGTTCATTTCTGTACTTCCTTAAACTGTCTTCCTTCGTCCATATAGTTTTTTCTTGGTCATGCTCTCATGCTACTTCCTTCCATCACTTCCCCCAAGCATGGTAATGACCTATCTAGAATATCGCATTGAAGTATCTACTATATTATTTCCACAGTTTTTTCTTCCAGTAACGTTCTGCTTTCCCCCACTCTTCTCAAAACTTCCTCATTCATATTTCCGCACCCCAAGGGATCTTCATTAATCTTCTCCGCGCTAAAAGGCGAAGCCTCAGCCTCTTTCTTTTCTGATTTTCTTAAATTTATTTTCTGCTATCCAAGTTTCAGAGCATAATTGAAAATGCTCCAAATGAAGCATCTTGTAAATTGCTTTTCCCTTTCCAAAGAAACACTTCCTTGGCTTGTAATATTCTCCCCTTTTTATACTGTACACGTGACAACTGATGTTATATAAGGCTCCGTTGTACTTAAAAGTAGTAGCCTGCAGTAGTTTTCTCCTTCAAACCATAAATCAGCCTTCTGTTTCTCGTCTCTTGAACACTTCATGATCTCTGTTTTCTTACTATTATTTCTTACCATATTTATCCCTAACAGTAACGTTAATCTTGTGGATTGATTCCTCTATTTCCTAACAGGACAGTGTCTTGTACTAAACAAATAGTATTCTTATCACCATTTATTCTTATCCTACCCCTGCTAGTTCCTTCCTTTGATCCTGTATGTACAGTTTGAACAAAAGAGGAGATAAGCTGCACCCGTATCTGACGCATTTTGATACTTCGCCTGTGGCCCATCCTAGCCTAACAGAGATTTCTTCCCTGTAAAACTGCAGGGATATTCTTCTATCTCTGTTATCTACCTTTGCATCCCTATCTGGGATCATGTAAACATCATAAATGGTTGTACCACTATACCTTTTTAATCCATTCCATCCAAATCAGTTTTTCATATACTTTCACTAAAGCGATTCATAAAACTACGTGTTTAAATTTAAATTATTCTTAATTTAAAGAATAATTAAATTTTCTTTAAAATTCTTAATGTTTTTCTTAATCCTTATTGCTTGTCTATTCTCACGGGTGTAAGGCGGTTTGTCGAGTTGTGTTACTTCGTAAAAATTGTTTCCACACTTCTATCCATTTCGTATTGTTTATCTGCTGATTCGACTGTGTCTACCAGTTACTCGCCTCTTTTGCCGCAAGTTAATCTTAGTTTATTTTATCTTCCACGTTTTCTATGCCCCCGATTCTCATCTTCAATGGTCATTCTCATACGTTCTTCGAATTATCCATGCCTCACTTACAATCTTAATGCAATGGATTTACCTATATTATTAGAGAGTATAAGATGTATCTTTTTTATCTTTCTATAATAGTAATTTCTTGTCATTCATTCCTCTAGTCGGCATCTCTAATCAAATCCTTTGTCTTTCTTATTTTGCTCATGAGTGTTTTGTTGACTATATTTTGTAATTTCAGTGCTTCTATCTTCTTCCTTCGTTGTTTTTCACCGGCTGTTCACGTCTTGACTTGTGTATAAATGTAGGAACAACTGCTTTTATGATGAATTTCAGTTCTTTTTTTTCATTTAATATTTCTGTACTACGTCTTCTCGAGTGTCAGTGAAACCTATCACAATTGCTCTCCTGAATACCAATATATTTTTAAATGTTTATTTATAGTTCAATGTGCCATCTCGTGTTCCTTTGTTCCTTGTAAAGCTAAATTGATCTCGTGATCTTTCTGTAACCTCTTCACTACTTTCCTTCTATTCTTTATATATACTGAACATTACATATTCCCGATTTTGTTAACAGTTTATATAGTTCACAATTATGGTGTAATTCATGGATAGTTACAATGTAATATATATGATGTGATCCAGTCTTACATACTAATTTAAAACATGTTAATGATGTTACGATGTATGAAACATAAAAACAGTCTCTCAGAATATGAAGGAGAAAACAAAATTGACAGTTACCTGAAACATCTCGTTCTAACGCTGTTCGATATAAACGTATGACAAGACTGTAACTAGTAATCCGTATCCAAGAGTGTGTTATTTCATTGTCGGATGTATAGACGCCATGCAAATTAACATGAATTTTTAAAAATTGAATGAGACAATTCGTAAAAAGTCAAGTACAGTTAGATAAGTGGGCAGCCACTGCATTTAGAAAGCGTATTTAACCGATGTCTATCTCGTCAACGGGGATATTTATAAACTTTATAAATATAAAGCTTTAAGATTTTCGTTCTCGTGATACAATAGGTCGTATTAATCGTGTTCGACACTAGCACATCTATGTGCGCGTATGTATTGGTAATAGTGAAAATGTGGACTTATGGAAATTGTGTGGTATAACTGTATTAGTATTACTGAACAAGGTGTTCATGGGTGGTTAATGTACTTGCTTATTTGTTCTGTGAGCCGTTCCTCGGAAACCGTCGTGTAACAATAGACTGTAATGAACGAATAAACATACCCAAATAAGGGAATATTCGCTCCGATCCCTGGACGCGTCCTGTGTTATCGTATTGCAAGCGGCTGATCTCATCAGTGACAATAAACGTTATGACTCATGGTTATGAAATCTAAACTGGCTTACAGGCAAAGGGTTATAAACGTGACAGTTATTTTCTAGTAAAGTACAATAAAATTGTCCCCGCAGTTAGTCAGTTGTAAAGCATTTACCTTTTAACTTCATTGGCCATAGGCCTGGGAAAACCATCTCGGTGAATTTATAGAAGGTCGGTATTAAAATTTTTCCTACTATTTAAACAGGTGTGTTCTTAAAAACGAGCCAGCGTTAGAGGCTAATTAATGTAATGGAACTGTATAATTTGGTCAGAAGCATTTTGTTTAATAAACAGTTCTGTGTCCTTTTTTAGAGAGACAGTTCTGTAATTACAGTAATGTCTTTCTGCACATTAATACCTGTTGCAACATTCATTATGGGGGGATGAAGTTGATCGCCTGCACGTGGTGCCCCCTGCATAAACTAAACGATCAACAAAGGTTCGCCTAAAGCACGCTGACCAAAATGATACAAAAGAACCTTGCCAAAAACAACGGCCCTTTTCAAGGCCTTGACACGGACCTAAGTATCCTGTATTGGAATGCCGGTGGTCTTAGCAACGATAAATTTTTACAATTTAAACGAAGCATCTGCCAAATTGATGTGGATTTATATGTTATAGTAGAAGCAGGCGCTGCGACTGAATTCTCTGAATTTTACCAAACTACCGGATACTGCAGCCATATTTTACCTCGATCACGACAAGTCGCCTCGGGGATAATTGTTGGAATTAAAAATAATCTCTGCTCTAAATTTGAGATAATCCATGAGATGCAAGACGATGACAAAGTGGAAATAATTCTAGCGCATATATGGAAAGGTAACAAACATTTCACAGTCATAGGATTATACAACCCTCCTGGCAATATTCCATCCCTCGACGCAATTGAATCAACGATCCAAGCAAATAGCATAATCATAGGTGATTTCAACAGCCAATCATCGAGATGGGGATATGACAGGTTAACACCCGCAGGAAGGCGCATAGAACTTTCTTGACGAAAACTTTCTTGACCTGAAAGACCCGCCACCAACCTTCCTGTCGTTTGCTGGACAGACTTCCCGACCAGATCTCGTCCTTACGCACCCTAACATCGCACAGAAGACAAAAGTTCACTTGATGGATGACCCAGGAGGCTGTGGACACCGCTCCATTCTCACCAAATGTGCGACAGGAAAAGCCACATACATTAACAAACGTGTCCCCCGGTGGAACTTTAGAAAAGCCGACTGGAGCGAATACGGCAAGATAACAAATGATATTATACCACACGAAATAAATTGGAATTCACCTGAAACAGCTATAGAGTCCCTGAACGATACTATACTGAAATCTGCGCTATTATGTGTACCAAGGGGTCAAGTGGAGGCTTTTCGACCGTTCTGGAATAAAAGACTTTCATCGCTCAAGAAAACAAGAGACTCTCTGAGAAGGAAAGCAGAGAAATCCAAAGAACTATATGACTGTATCCAACTCCGAAAATCCCAGGCCATACTACGTAAAGAAATTAAGCAATCTAAAAGATCGGCCTTAAAAACCTTCCTATCGGAGCTAGATTTCCGGCGCGATGGAGCAAAAGCACACCGTTTTGTCTCAAGGCTAAATAATGACACTGAAGCCGGAGGACAAGAACCTTTCAAAAACGGACTCAATCTTATCACAGATCCCAAAAAAATAGCTAACACCTTTAGCAAGTACTACGCAAATATAAGCCGAACCCGAAAGACAAGAAACGAACACAGACACCTGAATAAAAAACCTCTAATGCAATGCCTCAACAAAACCGAACAAAAAATTTGCCTAAGCGATTTTAGCCTCTCCGAACTTGAATTTGCACTATCAAACACAAAGGGCAAGAAGGCAGCAGGAGCCGACGCAATCTACCCAGAGCTCCTAAAAAATCTTGGTAACACAGCGAAACTAGCCTTGCTCAATCTCATTAAACTAACGTGGAAAACACGGGTCCCCCAGCAATGGAGGAAAGGGGAGATTATACCTATTACCAAGAAAGGAAAGCCAAGTGATACACCTGAGGGCTACCGCCCTATCACATTAACAAGTGCTTGCTGCAAGGTTGCCGAAAGAATGGTCGTGCGGCGTCTGAACCAGTTCTTTGAAATGAATGCGGTTATTGATGAATGACAAGCAGGGTTCCGAGCGCACCGATGCACCATGGACCAAGTCGTCTACTTTGCACAAAGTGTTAAGGATGGGTACCACAAGAAAATGAAATATCCTCACTGGCAGTAATGGTTGACCTAAAAAACGCGTACGACACTGTCTGGAGACCCATGTTACTTCACAAACTTGCTTTGAGTGGCGTCGCAGGTAACCATTTTAACTGGATAGCGTCCTTCCTGAGTCAAAGACAAATTCGTGTCCGCTATAATAATTGCCTTTCAAAGTACCAAATTCAACGCCAAGGGCTACCCCAAGGTGCCGTTATCAGCTGCAGCCTATTTAACCTTATGGTCAACGACATTCTGGTGGCTGTTCGGTGTGTGCCGGGAGTACAAGCGCTCCTGTATGCCGATGACCTTATCATCTGGGCAACTAGCAGCCATATCATGGGTCTTGAAGCAACTATTAATAGTGCACTTGTTAAACTAGAAGAGTGGGCCAAACTAAATGCCATGACGGTAAATACCACCAAGACGACATACCAACTTTTCTCTCTATCAACAAGGCGGCCTACGGTCAATCTGCGCTACTGTGGATCGGAACTCGAAGAAGTGAACATATCTAAATACCTGGGTGTTAATATAGACACCAGAATGACGTGGAAGCACCATATAGAACAGTCCGCGAACAGTGCGTCTAGGCGCTGCCGGCTACTTAAACGACTCACTGCGACTACATAGGGAGCAAATCAAGATGATCTGACAACTGCGTATAAGAGCTACATTCGGCCGCTATTGGAATATGGCGCAGAAGCAACTATTACTGCCTCCAGTGCAGCATGCCAGATACTGCACTTGGTCCAAAATGCGGCCCTTAGAACGATAACTGGTGCGCCGAAATCAACTCCTATACTTGCCATGGAGTCACAACTGCAGGTCGAACCTATCCAAGTAAGACAGGAAAAGCTGTGCCTCATATCCTGGGAGAGATGTAAAAGAGCCTACCAACAACGGTGGAATAACTATAAAACAGCGGCAGAAAGGCTGAAAACTCAGAAATGCCCGATTGCGATCTATGAAGAACTCCAACGCAAATATGACATTGAACCAAATGAGGCAGCACCATTTAGACGTCACCGTGAATTCTTTAGCCAACTCCCAAATGAATCTCTTTAGCCAACCTGAATCTCGTCGACCATAATAAGACAAAAACAGAGTCGAATGAAGCCGAGCTTCGTCAAGCAGCCTTACACACTGTACAAAAACGTTTTCCCGCTGAGCAGTGGATACGAATCTACACAGACGGATCCTCTATACCATCTACAGGGGCAACAGGGGCTGGTTTCTACAGCTCTCTATTTGAAGGCCACCTCGCTGTAGGAGGCCGCCTAAGCAACTATGACGGAGAGGTAGCAGCCATAAAAGCAGCATCTATTGAGCTTACCAAGATCTCACCACCTAACAAAGCCGTCTTCCTCATAGACTCAACTGCAGCGAATCAAAACGTGACCTCAAATGGTGACACAGACTGCTCCCTGACAATTGAGTGTAGGCGAGAACTGCAGAACCTTGTACAATTGGGCTGGCAGATTGAACTGCAATGGGTACCCAGCCATGTCAACATCATGGGAAATGAAAAAGCCGACATCCTCGCCAAAATGGGCGCAGCACTACCTCAGCCGAAGACCCCCAGCTCATATGCATCTGCGAAAGCAAGAATAAACTGCTCAATAAGCCTATGGCTAAAAGAAAAACAATTAATTGCCTGTGTGGGAAAAAGATGGGCAACATTGGTTACGGACGGCCCCATCAACAGAACTCTACCCCGAGCAACTAGTGTTGCTCTTTTTAGAACCACAACCGGTCATGACTGGCCTCCCACCTGCACCGCATCGGCGTGTTGTCGTCTCCTGAATGTGTTCTCTGTGGATACGCTTCCATGAATGCGGATCACCTAATTACATGTCCAGCCTTGCTCTCAGACACGCAAGTCCAAGACGAAGATGATACGGCAAGGCTCTCACGTCTCTACTGGTTAGCGCGCCGCCTAATGGCCCAACAGCCAAGGGTGGGCGTTGGCTAGAAAGTAAGTACATTCATTATGGGGAACAATAAAAGAAGAAAATTTTGATTTTACAAAAAGGTGACTCAAAAATAATGCAATACTTTTAATTTCTTAAATTTTGTTAACAATTGAAGATGTACAGTCTCTCTACAGACTATTTTCTATACTTTATCGCTTTTTCAGTCTAGGTGTAGTAAAATGAGATAAGAAATTCCTAACCAAAACTGAATTTCAAACTATTACCTTCTAACTTATGTCATTTTGTGGACTAAAGGGCAAAAATTACAGAGTTTTAATGAGATTTCCATTACCTGCTACATTTTATCAGATAAACTTGCGTTATTTAATTTTTTTTTGTAAAAAACTCATCTGCGTCATAAATATATTCCTGATATTGTCAATCCATTTTCAGTTCACTGAAGAAATTTTTCCGAAAATTTTCTAACACGTTAAAAAATGGTAATGTAGTACAAGCTTAATAATTTTTCGTGGGTGAGGTATTGCTCGCCACTGTGTACGTGATAGAGATATTTACGTGTTAAACTACTGTTTACCGGTTTCCTCGTTTCCTTTGTATGAACGTGTGGCATTCATTTACATAACTCGTAAAACTTCCATGTAGCTTCCAAACAGCTGGCAGTCGTAACGTTGTGTTACGTTACTGGACGTAGTGATGGTAATCAATTCAATTCCACAACTCCTCTTGGCCAAGTTTTATTCTTCCTTCGTTGATTTGTCATATTTTTAAATGGATCTGTTATACAATTGACTGTCCTTTACGCCGTGATACGCCCCGATTTATATCAAGTGATTTTTTTTTTTTACAGTCCATTATGTGTGTATGAAAGTATACACACACATTGGCAAATGTGCCGAGCTAACTCTCCGGTCCGGTACGTGAGTACGTTTCTAGTTTAAACATTGAGCGTACTACATATATTAAGAATTTTTACATAGGAATCAACCAAAAGAAAAAAACGTTGCCGAAGCAGTCAGTGATTTAACGTTGAAAGTCAATTGTACTTTGGGTGGTGATTATAAAGTTGTATTGGCGGTTGCGTGTGGGTGCAGCAAGGCCGTGATTCTTCACTTGTCGATGCGTACACACGCCGGAGTATGTTGCGTGCAGGAAACAAGGTGTACGGACGACTCTGATTTATGGTGAAGGTGTGGAGCACTGAATACGAATTGTCGCAGTAACTCAGCATTGCGTTTTGGCTAACGATCGCAACGCAGCGCACTTGTTATTTACTGTACTTTTTATTTCAATGTCAAGACGAGTTGTGTTGTGTATCAGTGAAATTATTTGTTTCCTAATGGTCAGTCCATACATTTCATATGGAAATTTCATATCGATAATTTTATTATACGTTGATGTTAGACATCTATTTTTATCCATTTAATTATACTTTTAGTAATAAATTGTAAATGCGATCAGAATTTAAAAAAATGACTCTCACGTGTGAAATATATATCGTTAAATCACTTTGGCTACTTATGAGAATATCTCGAGCAATTTCCCAGCTAACAAGTGAAAACAGAACCTGTACTGCTACCCTATCTTTCCAATGTAGCCTGTCTTTTTTTTTGTTTGTTATGTTTCTCATATGATCTTACTTTCACAGTTATTTTATTAACAATTTACTAGTGTCGCAAATTAATTAGTCTCTAGTTTTCTCCAAGTATTATTATTATTATTTATACTTAACACGTACTATGGTTAACCTATTTTAATAGCTGTTGCTTAAACGCTCATACCAGTAATGGAGGGAAGAAGAAAGTAATACGCTTGCACCAGTTTAGATGCAGTGGATGGCAATTAACAACGTGGATCGTACTGTGAATGCACAGATATAACACCGGAACAGAAGTTTCCCTTTTCTAGAATATTCCTCGCTCAGTGGAAGACTTGGTGTGGCCGTTAACAAGTTCTGCAGTGTCAAAGTCTAAACGAGACAAGGCCGTAGCCAGAGTCTTGGGGGCCCTGGGGTTGAAAGTTTATCTGGAGCTTCCTGCATTTTTGGTAAACCAATATGTATTTAAATGCGCGCAGAACTACTCAAACTACAGATTTAACCTTATGCGAATATTTTCATCGTCCCGTCATTCGTCCCGCACAGCCCTCGAACTTGTAGTATTTTCACACATGATAAGATTACAACACACAGTATCCATTCTGAATGCATTTAAAATTAATTACCATTAATTTACAGTGCGAAAGGGAATGCCATTAAAAACAATATAATCGTTACGGCATGTTGGTAAGCTATATGAAGTGTTGCTTGTGTTACAGAGGGACGATGATCTGATTCGGGCAGTGAAGCTGACGTCGAGGGAGCGGCGTTTCATCAAGTTCGCGTCCGTTGAGTACGACGGTCAGCTGTACATGACTCCTCAGGACTTCCTCGAGTCGTTCGTCGACCAGGAACCACGCCGTAAGTATTCTGTGTTAACATAATGATTATAACACACCCGCATGCGCTTGTTTTTGTGGGTATCGATGCTACCAGAGTCTTTTGTCTAACGAATGTTGTGTAAAATTATAAAATAGATCCTGTATTCTCAGTTAACTAATCTTACAGGTTTCGAAGGAGACTTTAGAAAGTAGCCCCGCGTCACTAAGAACATTTATGATTTTAATTTTAGTAGATGTTTACTATTTAGTTAATTAAGAAATTATCCATTTAGTTTTTTCAGGAAAAATCGTTATTTTTTTTAATATTATTACACAGAAGTTTAACAAGCATATCTTATATTTTATATCTTACATCATTTCACAACTTAAAAAAAGTATTAATTTTTATCAATAATTCAACTGTTATGCAAAAAAAGTTCACAATTTGCAGAAGTGTTAGTAACAAACTTTTGTGTAACGCGTGCACGCGTGTAACGCGTGCCGGTGTCGGTATATTCAAAATTACATCTAAAAACCGGGATGTTAGGCCGTGGTCGGTTGCTGTGAAACGCCATCACGTCGGCAGCGTTTCGATTACCTTTCGGGAATCTTCCTAAGGCCGACAAGGAGAATCCCGGCCTGACGAAGATTACCGACGGGGAATCGGAACGTTACCGACTTGATGGCGTTTCACAGCAACCGACCACGGCCTAACAGTCCGGTTTTAGATGTAATTCTGAATAGGCCTATACAGTATGTTAATAATACAACTAGTAAAGTTAACATCCGTATTACTTAACAGTTGTTAACCACCGATGTTTGTAACCTCTTTTGGAATTTTCATAATGCTCTCTGACCTTCATCAGTTGCAGACAAACTTAATTTTCCGAAGATCGGTGAATCACGTGTCAGTCGTAAACCAGGATTCTAATATTGTAATTGCAAACAGTTGTTCGTTCATTAATTTTGTTGAATATTAAGTCTTTGCTTGACTCAGTCCGTTTCGAGAAACTGTCAGTGAACAAAAATATAAATTTGGTGGAAAGAGCTGTACAAAAGAAAATTACTTTTTTTCATCACCGGACGTTGAATATTACTACGGTCCAAACACTTGGAAAATGAATAAATTAAATCCGGTAAGTGACTGTTCTCGTGGGATTTGTTATGTACAATCAACTGAGACATAAAGACTTGAAATTCCGGGTGTTCTTTCGTCGGAGCAAATTTTAAACAGTCTCAGAAAATCAAATAGGTAATAAATACAGCGATTAAAAACAAACCCAATGGACTCGACGTGTAACAGACCAGACTGATTGCACAACCTCACAGACTGAAAATTAGCTCCTATGTGAGAAGATCTTTCAAAAGGTAGTGTAGTGACTCGTATGACAAATTCTGTCTGATGCATTTAGCCAAGTAAATCTTACCCATAACTACAAAGTTTTTAGTGCAGTCTCAGACTGCCCAATACAGTCAAACAGCTGTGACGATGACGTATGTGTTGTGCGTGCGCAGTTGTGCGTGTGTTTCTCAACAGACGTATTTAGCAAGGAGTAAATTAACTCGTTATGTGTTCCGACGTGTGTGTTCCATCGATAAATTGGTGGCACCCACAGGAGGACATTTGTGTCCGGGTCGGCTATGCAAATACACAATGTTCCGGCTACTTGATTGTCTGCCCACATGCGAGAGCACTAAGAACTACCATAAATATGTACTTGCCCCTGTATAATTGACATTAACTGCTCTGAGTCGTTACCGTTCCAGTGGCTTCTGCAGTGTAGTTGTCGCGTATTATAATACCGCGAACACGTCTTTATGCGATTTTGAGCACCATTATTGAAGGTCGCATAATCCGACTGCCTGCCTAATGTAACTGTTATTTTTATTTAACTGTTATAGCAGCATTTACATATTCGTTAAATAAATACTTTTCAGTGTCTAAATGTTTCCAGAAGTGTGAAAGCAAAAGGTGCAGCATAAACGTCAATCAAAAGTTACCGGGAGTCGGTGAACCGCGAAATTTACAGACCCATTTTTATATGTTCGTGTTTACAGATAAAACATGATTGCATTGCATGTTACCTTTTTTTTGTTCGGAAGCAGTCGTTTCACGTATGAAATATGACAACGAGAGGAATAAACTGTTAATAAAAAAATGTACCTTCCATCAAAACGAACAGTCTGACACATGTTTATGTATGCAAATTCAAATTGAAACTGAAATGAAACTCTTATCTGAGATTGTCTCCAGAGCGTAAACAATGGCAGCTACAACGGGCTATTGTTGTATCCCGAGTCACCAATTGTGAACAACATCGGAACAGATGTTAGATAAAGCCAACTAGTCACTACCGGCCGTGCACCTTCCTTATAAGATTTGTCTCCCTGCGACTGTTTGTACGGTAGGATCGATTCATCTGTGACATATGTATGTTATACTTAAGTAAGCCTATCTACTTTTGTTTTCGCTATCGTTTTATTTAATAATTCGATACTTCTTCTGACGGTGCAGTATTTTCTGTAGATATTATTCAGATCACCACTATGATCATAAACGTTACACAATAAATATCGGTATGGAGAACCATACATGACTTCCATATTCTAAGATTTATATTTAAAATCATTTTCGAAATGAAATATTACCATAGAAACTACTTCTTTCTACTTACTGCTTCAGCCTTAACCACAGTACTGTGGTCACTAACGTATACCACCTCACGTTATCGCACTCGATTTTCACTGATGATGGAAGTCGATGGCATTGCCGAAATGTCTGGTTTTGTAGAAAACATTGGACTACGGCCAAATATCCCGGGAAGGAATTTTAACAAAAACTACTTCTTTGTTGCCGATAACGTTAGTAGAGGGAAAATGAGGATTCAAACCCACAAAGGAATGCCGCCTTTCTTAAAAAACACTAAAAAACATGATCTCAGAGATGACGCCGCCACCGCTGGACCCGCAGCATCCCGATGGACCACAGCACCGCGAATAAATTTTTTTATTTTTTTTATTTTATTTTTTTATTTTTTTAATTAAATTGATTTGGTGGGATGATGTTCAATGGACCACCAGCATCCGTGAATATAATTTTTTTATTTTTTTAAGAAAGCTGATTTGCATATCAGTGGGTGGTGTTGGGTGGGAGGTTTTTTTTTTTTTTTTTTTTTTTCATATCAGTGGGTGGGGGGTGGTTCCAACTCGAAGCATTATAGTGTATACTAAAATATATGATCAGGTGTACCAACCTTTGCATGAGTTCAAATTTGTTGTGTGTTATAATGTATATTAAATCTATATGATCAGGTGTACCAACCTCTGTAGTATTATTATAGTGTATAGATATTTTATATGAGCAGGGTTGTCAACATTTTCTGCGGTGGGGGGAGGGAAATGTGCGTGTATAGAGCAGATCTGCCAACATTTCTTTCTCTTCTGTGGTGGGAAATTCAAACTATATATGATCATAATTGTTACTCTCTCTCTCTCTCACACGGTGTGTATGTCTCTCTCTCTCTCTCTCTCTCTCTCTCTCTCTCTCTCTCTCTCTCTCTCGTTGTCAAACGTTATGCTCACCGACATTATAGTGTATATTAAAATATATGGTTAGGTGTACCAACCTTTACATGAGTTCAAATTTGTCGCGTGTTATAATGTATATTAAATCTATATGATCAGATGTACCAACCTCTGTATTATTCGTCCTCTCTCTCTCCCTCTCTCTCTCTCTCTCTCTCACACGTTGTGTATGTCTCTCTCGTTGTCAAACGTTATGCTCAAACTGTGGTCAGTACCGAGCGCATGTATATGAAATTAGAAAGTTTATATTTATTCGACAAATATTAACGTCCTCTCTCTCTCTCTCTCTCTCTCTCTCTCTCACTCTCAATTGTTTCAACTGTGTCAACAAATAGTAACGTCCTCTCTCTCTCTCTCTCTCTCTCTCTCTCTCTCTCTCTCTCTCTCTCTCTCTCTCTCTCTCTCTCTCTCTCTCTCTCTCTCTATCTCTCACTCTCACACGTTTCAACTATGCAAGGTTTCATACCCTTTCTCCTGTCTCCCTCTCGTACATTGAGTAGTCGGTGTGATGAATAAATAATTTTAGCCCTCTCTCGTTGTCAAAACGTCGTCTTCATTTTCAATGTATTAAATAATTAATTAATAGTTTTATAATGCAGTCAGTGTGATTGATCCTTGTTAGAAATATATATATTTGGCGTCAATGAACTACTTACCTGTTATGTTGTTACAGACAATACTTCTGTTTTAAGGTTGCAGTTTACACACATAGGTTCAGTAGTGTATAGCGAAATAAATTAAAATTATACACACACATGAAAACGGCGGCTGAAATTCATACAAATCTTCTGATGTAACAGTTCACAAAAAATAAATTAATTGTACACATGTTCAGAGGTGTAGAGTGAAATAAAATAAAGTCATAATTTGTTTAAATGATTAAATATATTTTAACATTCACAATATAAAATTCACAATTAAATAAATACATTAGAAATTGATATTTTTCGAAAGTTTATATATAATTGTGTGTCGTACTTGTAGAAGAAGCAACCTGCAACATAACAATACAACAACAACATTAAAATCATGTTAAATATCACACACACAGATGCACACGCAACGCGCGCACATACAGACGCATACGCAACGTAATCACACACATACACACACACACACACACATACGCACACGCATACGTAACGTAACCAAACACGCAACGCGCCCACACACAGACGCAAACGCAACGTACACACGTTTGGGTTACACCACACGTGCACGCACACACACACACAGACGTACACGCACACATACGCAACGCGCCCACACACAGACGCAAACACAACGTAATCATATACATACATACAACGTGTACACGTTTGGTTTGAATCATGTAGGACCAATAAACAGATAACAGATTTAAATATGCTATAGTCATTGTAAGACGTTACAATCATTGAAGTGTTTAATAAGTAAATTGTATGTATGTATATATCACTGAATAATAATAATATAATCGTTTGCTGCAACAGGTAAAGCAGTTACAAATAATTACATATAGGTTCAGAGGCGTATAGTGAAATAAATTAAAAATCCATTCATCAAAACTTTGTAAATTAGAATCTGCACTACATTCAAACATACGCACACACACAATGATAAAAAAATTGTTTATTAAAAGTAGTTTGTTACCTTAACGAGATACAATTTCCACATGCGCTGTCTGGTTCTTCATTCCTCGAAACACAAGATGTAGGTCGCTGGGATTTATATGACGGAGTTCTTCATCTGTAAAGACGTCAGCATACCTCTTAGGTAGATATACACGATAGCGGCGCTCACAATCTTCCAACGTTACAAGCACAGACTTCCCATATCGCGTGTCCACATGCAACATGTTAACGATCGGATACTGTTTGTCCACTGTTAATTCTGCACAACGTTTGTACTCAATAGCAGAAACTGCGTTGAATTTTGTGATAAACGACATTATTTATGAGAAGTGAAGACGTCTGTATCAAGCGAGGTGGAACCATACAATGTCAGAATATTCGCTACAAAGAAGACTAGTGAAAGTAATGGTGGTGATGTGGTCATCAGGAAAGTTCACTTTCATCGCCTGAAGCTTTGCATGTACATACACACAGGCAGAATTAGCGCTGTTACAAAATATATATATTAGGAAAGTCCACAGAAATAGTTATCGCCAGATCCGTTCTAAATAAGTTAATGTCTTTTCAAATAGTATTCTCTGCACTACAGTCAAACATACGCACACACAGTGATAAAAAAATTGTGTATTAAAAGTAGTTTGTTACCTTAACAAGTACTGTTATCCTACGCCGTTTTTCCTCATGCCGCGAAACACGAGATGTAGATCGCTGGGGTTTTATAAATTGTTTATTAAGTCTTTTAGAAATGGTCTTATACTTGAGCTTGGCCTGTTGACTATTGCTTTTAATTTTGTAATTTCTACAGGTGTTAACCGTTTCGGAGAAAAAAACCATTTATGGAGAAGATCCTCCTCCTCTTGTTTTGATATGGTATTTATTCTATGATCCATCCTTCTTGTTCCTATAATAATAACAGTACCTGCTTCATTATCATATACATTATGTGCTGTATATAAATATATACATAAGGCTTTCAACACACACATCATAAATCCGGAACAGGAAAGGTATTATAACAAATATTACGAAAACAAGTACGTATGGTCACGTACATAGATCAACGTTTAAACAAATTACGAACTAATATCGTTACAATAATAATAGTACATAAACTTACGTTTACTATCGTCCGAACTGAAGTATGGAGAGGCAATAACTATAGATATCACAGTAAGAATTTTTGTTGTTGTTTTTAACAGGTGGTGTTTTTGCATGTACATACATGCAGAATTATGACTGTTACATAATATATATTAGGAAAGTCGTCCGAAATAGTTATCGCCTGCAGGCATATACAAGTTTACTAACGAAATTAACAAATACTGAAAACAAAGGAACTGTTATACATATATATATATACATAGTTTTTACTTAACCGCATGTATTATGTTAGTGTATCTTAAACCATGAACAACGCACGCAAGAATATTGCGCAAGAGCTACACAGAGCGGCGAGAAGGAATTTCGTTAGACGCGCAGTTGAACTGAAGGGTATGCACGATTTGTACCAAGCGGATCTTGTGGAAATGATACCATACGCTCGAGTGAACAAAGGGTACAAGTATATGATGACTGTAATCAATGCGTTTACCAAGTACGCGTACGCTGTACCATTGAAAACGAAGACCGGGAAAGAAGTGACGAACGCGTTGAAGCCTATACTAGCCGCTAACCGAATGAAGTATTTACAGACAGACAACGGGAAGGAGTATTACAACAGCACAGTACAAGCGTTGCTAAAAAAGTATAATGTGAAACATTACTCAACCTATAGTGAGAAAAAAGCTTCCATAGTGGAACGTTTTAATCGCACACTGAAGACCCACATGTATCGAGCTTTCAGCGAACAAGGACACTACCGCTGGTTGGATCTACTACCTACATTACTGAAATCGTACAACAATACAACACACAGAACCATTGGTATGAAACCTAGTGAAGTGAATGACGCCAACGAACATATAGTGTTGGAACGAATAAGGAAGAACACAGCGCCTAAAATCAGTCCAACGAAACCACCCAAATTTAAAGTCGGTGACCGTGTTCGTATAAGTAAGCACAAAATGACGTTCACCAAAGGTTATACGCCGAATTGGACTAACGAAATATTCACTGTGGATCAAGTACAATCCACGACCATCCCAGTCACTTATCTGCTAAAAGACCATCTAAACAAAGTGTTGAAAGGTGGTTTTTACGAGCACGAGATTAGTAAGTCCAAAGTCGGCGACGTATACCTAGTGGAAAAGGTGTTACAACGCAAAGGTGACAGAGTGCGTGTTCGTTGGCTTGGTTTCGATGGTAAACACGATGCATGGATACATAAGAAAGATCTAATATAAAAAAGGTGACAGCACGTAATGAAAACAGTATGCTTTCGGTATTCACAAAGATGAAGATTGTACAGCAAGCAAACAAATTACCAATAAAGGATATGGACTTTTTGGCTGGTGACGAAGACAGTGCTAAACGTAAACATGGCCCGCTATTACCGAACAGTATTCGCTGTATCGTTACAGGCCCAAGTTCCTGTGGGAAATCAAATGTGCTTTTCAACCTACTGTTTGATGCCAACGGACTACGTTTCCGCAACGTATACGTGTTTTCAAAATCATTATTTCAACCAAAATACAGAATGCTAGAAACAGTGATGAAATCACTCGCTGATGAAGGTTTAGGTTATCATGCATACAGCGAGAACGAAGAAGTCCCGCTACCGAGTGAAATCACTGGTCTCGACTCTGTTATCGTATTCGATGACGTATCGTGTGAAAGACAAAACAATATTCGAAAGTATTTTGCTATGGGGAGACATAGCGGTGTGGACACATTCTATCTATGCCAGACATATAGCCAGATACCGAAACAATTGGTACGTGACAACGCTAACTTGTTGATATTGTTCAAACAAGACGATCTAAATTTACGACATGCATACAATGATCACGTTAACATAGATATGAAATATGATGCTTTCAAAGACGTCTGCATGGAAGCGTGGAAGGATCGTTATGGATTTCTAGTCATAGACAAAGACTCGTCAATAAATGAAGGTAGATATAGAATCGGCTTTGATCGATTCATAATTGTTTCCGGCGAGGTATAAAAGTGGTTGCACTGTAGTAATGTCATCAGTCCTCTTGCTAACACAGATGGCGATGAATAAGGAGGAACGACTTGTGTATGATATAGATACGATAAGTGACAACATAAGGAAAAAATATCATGCATTACAACACGGTATCAGAGAAAGCGACGAGAAGTTTAGAAAAAATTACAAACCGATTCTGGAACCGTTAGAAGCTATTTCACGAAAGTTAAGTGGTGATATAATGGAGGAGGAGGAGGAGGAGGAGGAGGAGGAGGAGGAGGAGGAGGAGGAGAAGAAGCAGCAGATAAAACAAGAAGAGCCTACACAACACGTAATAACAGAAAACGAAGATGACATGGAGAGTCAACACATAATAACAGAAAACGAAAGTGACGTGCAGAGTCATAGCGCTTCTCATTTCAGTGACGAGAACGCATGGAACCCTAACACTTCACATTTCAGTGACGATTCATTAGCAAACAAATATGTGCGTTTGTGCGAATCGACGGACTGTAAACGGATTATAGATCGTATGTATGGTGTTCGATACGAAAGCGGTAAATTTATGATAGGCGATTCAAATGTAAAAATCGATGATAACGACAACTTTCATGTCAAAGGAAAAATTTACGAGGGTACGCCTGGTCTGTATGAACTTTTGTTTATGAAACTACCGAAAAAATACAATAAGGACGATATGAGGAAATATAAGTCCATACTACTAGCAACCAACGGACACAAACAAAAATATAAACACAATACACGAATAAACAGTAACAGTGGCGTCAAGTACCGACTAGTAATATCTAAATTGTTTGCATCGAGTGCACGAAAACGTACAGGGAGTGGGTATATGGAGATGAAACCGAACACTACAATCGATTACGTGCATTGGGATGATCCTAACGAGTTAGTTAATAGATTGAGACTGTTAATGGCTTCTCAAAATAGTGGACATACTGGTCATAGGAATGAAATCATGTCGATATTGGAGGAATTACGTGAAGCCGGCATTATCATATAAAAGCAGACGCACCGTTCTACAACCACCAGTTCTTCTTCATAAATATGAGTGTAGACAAGTTCGGTAGACACGACAGCGCTGTAAGAGTGCGAAAAGAAACTCATCGAAGTCTGCGTGAGGATATCGGTTTAGGAGTGACTAACGACGGTCACTTTGATGTAAAAAACAAAAAGATACGCAACTTGGGTGATCCTGAAGAGCTGCACGATGTTGTTTCTTTACAGTACGTAAAGGACGCATGCTTACAGTACAAGAACGACGACGCTACCGTAGACGCAAAAGATCATCGAATAATAATGCTAAACGATCCGCTTAAATCAAGAGATGCAGCCACAAAACGATACGTAGACGAGAAGAGTTTGAAAAAAGATCGTGCAGGTAACGTAATCGTTAATGACTGCCGACTAACACGTGTGCAAGCGCCTGTTGACTTCAAAGACGCAGTGAATTTGGAATTTTTACATGCACACACAATCAGTTTGCAAAGCGATGCTTTCTACGCTGCCGGAAGAAAAATTACGAATATAGCGAACGGTGTCAATGACAAAGACGCAGTCACTGTACGACAAATGCACGAATTAAAATTACATATAAAGACCGAATTGTACAAGGTCACTCAGGTATTTCACGCTCATATAATCAATCTAATAAAGTTTGTCTATAAATATCAAGACAGCGCGACACAGCGTTCAGTTCTGGCTGAATATATTGAAGAGGTGGGACGTTTAATAGACGTTCTCGATACGGAAACGGAAATCAAGGATTGGAGATCTGTTTACAAGAATGCACGTACTTCGTAAGAAAAGAATGGGGCGCGGTGTAATTGGAAAAATACTTAAAAACACTGTGCCCGCTATCGTTTCGTCAGTACCTACTTTGATTAATCGAGCGGTGGATGCATTACCGGTAGAATTACACCTACCCGGCTATCGATTCTGTGGACCCGGAACAAAACTCAAAGAGAGATTGGCACGTGGCGAGCGTGGAATCAACGAGTTGGACGAAGCCTGTCGCGAACACGATATCGCCTACGCAAGGTACACAGACAACAGTCGAAGACGTATAGCTGATCGCGTTCTTGCCGACAAAGCGTGGGAACGAGTGAAAGGTTGGAATTCCGGTGTTAGTGAAAGAGCGTATGCTGCAGCTGTAGCCGCTGCAATGAAAGCGAAATCAGCAGTGGGTGGAGGGGGTTCGCGTAGTGGTTGTAGAAAAAAGAAGAAGGGTTCAGGAATTAAACATCAATCCGTGGGCAAACGCAAAACAGTCTCAAGACATAAACGTAACAATACAAAAATAGCGTCAGGTCTATACCTACGTCCTTACAGACAAAAAAACTAATTTGCATACCAGTGCGTGCATTGTCCGATAGTGATTTGTATGTGTACGCAAAACTTTTGAAAATACCTTATTTCAGAGGTGTTTTTATGCGTAACACTTTACCGCGCAGACGACCATGGAAGAATGAGAGTGCAGTTGTTAATCTGGACAGTGCAGAAGGACTCGGTACGCACTGGGTTTGCTACAAGAAGCGAAACAATCGAGTTTACTACTATGATGCGTATGGTAATATGCGACCACCTCTTGAGCTGACAGTATTTTGGAACCGACACTGCCATTTACTACAATTACGAGCGTGAACAGTCGTCACACACAGTCATCTGTGGGCATTTATGTTTGGACTTCTTAACGCGTGAGTGATCAGTAAGCGACAAGATGTCTTCGCTGTCGGTCACCTTAACAGGTACGAATGCTGCTGCTCTTGTATGTGACTTTTTCCCACCTCTCGAACTAACAAACGGGGAATGGTATGTAGGTCTATTGGACTTTACTACATACAACAGTATACCGAACGTGGTTGAGAGGAAAAACAATGTGTTTCCAGTACTACGAGACGGAACAACGTGGGACTTGATAACTTTACCTACAGGTGCTTATGAAATCGGTGACATAGAAGCCTTCCTCAAAAAGCAGTTAGGAGACTCACAGATTAGTCTACGTCCTAACAATAATACACTGAAATGTGAACTGACTTGTGCACTGGATATTGACTTTCAACAAACAGTGTACGGTATTGGTGATATGTTGGGTTTCAAGGAAAAGCGTCTGCTTGAAGCGAATAAAACTCATACGTCTGACGCTACAGTTAACATTATAAAAGTGAACAGTATATTGATAAGGTGTAATATAGCGCACGGATCATACAAGAACGGTAAAAACGAGCACACTCTGCACTCATTCTATCCGTCAGTCGAGCCAGGATTCAAAATAATTGAATCACCTACAAACGTCATATACCTACCTGTGAATGTGAGTCGTTTGGACAACATAACATTATCTTTACACGACCAGGACGGTGACGTAATAGATTTTCGCGGCGAAGTCATCACTGTGCGTTTACATCTAAAACGACTATAGACATGGGCTTATACTTTGTTTCTTCGCCACCGCTGCTACCACAGTCGTCGACAATAAAAGAAGAAGAAGAAGAAAGATCGGCTAGGAAACGCATCAGTACTCGTTCGAAACTGAAACGATTAACATCAGTTAACCGTCGTTTTCTGATTTCATTGGGTTTTGTTGTAAACAAGTAACATGGCGAGTGGAATATTATCTGTGGAGCAGCAACCGTTCTTTGAAGACAGTATCACACACTTTTCATTTCATTCACACGCACCGTACGCAACAACAAGATATGGAAACAATGATGAAATACGTGTGCCGATACAACAACAGGACGTCTTTACACTACCGTCGGAAAGTTTCCTCTACATCGAAGGCAAGTTGGTTAAAAACCCTAGTGTGGCTGCAGATACTGCGTTGAATGTGGAACTGGTGAACAATGCTATAGCATTTCTCTTTGAAGAGATTCGTTACGAGTTGGCCGGTGTGGTAGTGGACCATACTCGAAACGTCGGTGTTACGTCAACTATTAAAACTTTTCTATCACTCAACAACAACACACGTGACGCAATGAAAAACGCAGGTTGGGTGGCGCCGACCACAAACGTATTAAAAGTGAATGATGACGGGGAATTCAACTTTTGTATTCCACTGAAAATGCTAATGGGATTCGCAGAAGACTATACACGCATCGTGCTGAACGTGAAACAAGAACTTATACTCCTACGCACATCTACCGACATAAACGCTATGGTTTTAACAAGTGGACAAACGACTGCTAATTGTGTTCTTGAACTAGATAAAGTTTACTGGAAAATGCCTTATGTACATGTAGCTAATGCGTACAGATTACCACTGTTACGACTCATAGAGAATGACCACCCGATAACTATGCCTTTTAGGACCTGGGAGTTGCATGAGTATCCTGCCTTACCACAGACTAAAAGGCAGAATTGGATTGTCAAGACCTCGAGTCAGCTAGAAAAACCACGCTTTGTTGTGTTAGCGTTTCAGACAGCAAGAAAGAATGTACTGACGGCACACGCTGATGAATTTGATCATTGTAATGTAATCAATGCGAGACTGTTTCTAAACGACAAGTATTATCCTTACGATAATTTAAACTTGGATATTGGGAAAGTCCGTTTTGCATTATTGTACAATATGTACGTCAGTTTTCAAAGTTCGTATTACCACCGTTTAGACGTCAGCCCAGTACTGACACCAGAATTATTCAAATCAAAAGCCCCGCTGCTTGTATTCGATTGTAGCAAACAGGACGATGCGCTTAAGTCTTCAGCAGTAGATGTACGTTTAGAATTTGAATCGTCAATGAATTTTCCTGCACAGACGACTGCCTACTGTATGATATTACATGATACGCTTGTAGAATATACACCATTGTCCAACGCAGTACATAGACGTGTTTAAGTCTTATTTTATACACATTTTGTAAATACTAGTTTTAAATATATATATATTTTTCATATTTGTAACATTATAATATTGGAGCTGTGTGTGTATGTATTTTTAATTGTAAAACTAGTTTAGATATATTTTAATACGTGTAACAATATAATATTGAGTTGTGTATGTATTTTTAATTGTAAAACTAGTTTAATATAATCTTGGAGCTGTGTATGTATTTTAATAAATGTATATAGTACACACTTTATTATTATTATTATTTGTATAACCCACCCGCCATAATGTATACTTACTTGCAACAAACATACTAGTGAGCGTTGTCCACACACGTACCCTTAAATGCTAGACGTTGTATGCACACTGAAGGCTCGCACGCTTACAATTCAGCCACACTGACTGCATTATAAACTATTAATTAATTATTTGATACATGAAAAATGAAGACGTCGTTTGACAACAAGAGAGAGAGAGCTAAAATTATTTATGAATTTCAACCACCGTTTTCATGTGTGTGTATAATTTTAATTTATTTCGCTATACACCACTGAACCTAGAGAGAGAGAGCTAAAATTATTCATATTTCTAACAAGGATCAATCACACTGACTGCATTAATTAATTATTTAATACATTGAAAATGAAGACGACGTTTTGACAACGAAAGAGAGATAGTGCTAAAATTATTTATTCATCACACCGACTACTCAATGTACGAGAGGGAGACAGGAGAAAGGGTATGGAACCTTGCATAGTTGAAACGTGTGAGAGTGAGAGAGAGAGAGAGAGAGAGAGAGAGAGAGAGAGAGAGAGAGAGAGAGAGAGAGAGTGAGAGAGAGAGAGAGAGAGAGAGAGAGAGAGGACGTTACTATTTGTTGACACAGTTGAAACAAGTGAGAGTGAGAGAGAGAGAGAGAGAGAGAGAGGACGAATAATACAGAGGTTGGTGCATCTGATCATATAGATTTAATATACATTATAACACACGACAAATTTGAACTCATGTAAAGGTTGGTACACCTAATCATATATTTTAATATACACTATAATGCCGGTGAGTATAACGTTTGACAACGAGAGAGAGAGAGAGAGCGAGAGAGAGAGCGAGAGAGAGTAACAATTATGATCATATATAGTTTGAATTTCCCACCACAGAAGAGAAAAAAATGTTGGCAGATCTGCTCTATACACGCACACAATAATTTAAGATTGGTAACCCTGATCATATATTTCAATATATACACTATATAACACATATTTGAATTTCCCTCTCCCCACCGCAGAAAATGTTGACAACCCTGCTCATATAAAATATCTATACACTATAATAATACTACAGAGGTTGGTACACCTGATCATATAGATTTAATATACATTATAACACACAACAAATTTGAACTCATGCAAAGGTTGGTACACCTGATCATATATTTTAGTATACACTATAATGCTTCGAGTTGGAACCACCCCCCACCCACTGATATGTAATAAAAAAACCTCCCACCCAACACCACCCACTGATATGCAAATCAGCTTTCTTAAAAAAATAAAAATTATATTCACGGATGCTGGTGGTCCATTGAACCTCATCCCACCAAATCAATTTAATTAAAAAAATAAAAAAACCAAATTAAAAAAATAAAAAATTTATTCGCGGAAATTCGCGGTGCTGTGGTCCATCGGGATGCTGCGGGTCCAGCGGTGGCGGCGTCATCTCTGAGATCATGTTTTTTAGTGTTTTTTAAGAAAGGCGGCATTCCTTTGTGGGTTTGAATCCTCATTTTCCCTCTACTAACGTTGTACACATATACATCAGTGGCGAAGTTACATGGAGGCAATTGAGGCAATGCCTACCCTAACAAATTCTGTAGAATAAAAATTATAAATACGTATGAACTACATAACGTAAAGATTATACATTGTTACTGGGACTGTCAAATTTATTAAACCGAAACGTGCTTTATTGAGCGACCGCTAGATGGTGACAGGTGAGATTCGGCATAGTTCGTTTAAAGCGAATGAGGCAACCTGAACTTGCCTCAGCGTTTTTTGTATACATCGTATGTAAGCAATGTAGTGGTGTGATAGGGAAGTGTAGGGAGGGGGGATTGTCCCGCGCTGTACACATAGAGCGTTGAGGCATGCCTCACTTCTGTGGTCCAAACAGTTAAGTTAAAGCGCCTGTGTTGTTTCTAAGTGTTTATTTTATGCGGTTATTAAAAGTGTCACTGTTATTCCGCTGAACTAACAGATGATCAAGATTGTTATTTGAATTATTTGTAACATTAAACATATATATAGAAACTAATCAAGTTTAAAAATTTGAAGTTCAATCAGTTGTATTATTGTGTATGACTAATACAAGGATTGTTCAATAGACACACGTATAGAGCTGTAAAGCATTTTTTATTCAACGATTTTAAAAGAAGTCTCCAATAACATTAAGACATGAGTTCCACTGTTGCGCTAACCTGTAGATTCCCTGCTAGTAAAATTCTTACGGCTGTTTGTGGAACCATTCGGTTACAGCAACTCTACCTCAGCGTCCGATTTGACCCACCGTCCTTTTAGTGATTCCTTAAAAAAAATTTAAGATAAGATTTTTGCCTACCCATTCATTAACTACTAGCTTCGCCAGTAAGCAAATTGATGTCCATTTTTTCGGCTTGCACGCGTTATGTTGGTGTGGGTTTCGGCACTTTCCATTTAAAAAGCGTGCAAACGTAAGAAAATAAACATGAGTGAGGCCAGAAATAACGTGAATTGTGTGTTTGTGTCTTACCTGCCTTTTTATTGCCGTATTAAATAAAAAATATTATATTACATTAAAATTAAAAAATTTTAATTTTATTGCCTGGCAACAAAATTATTTTATTTTTAACAATTACCATTGTTTCAAAAAGTTTAAATAAATTTGCAAGTACTTTACTCTTGTTAAAACGTAAAAGGTTGCAGGTAAACTACCCCTTCCCCTTAACCGATCTTCACCAAAATCGAAAGCCCTTGAGACCTCTACAATTCAGGGATGTATGCAAAAAATTATTTGATTCTGTTTGAATTTGCGGCTGTTATCGTTTGCCATAGAAAATACGCTTGATAAAAAAACGGTGCAGGTAAACTACCCCTTCCCCTTAACAGATCTTCACCAAAAACAATAGGTCTTGAGTACTCTACAAATCAGGGCTGTATGCAAAACATTATTTGATTCTGTTTGAATTTGCGGCTGTTATCGTTTGCCATAGAAAATACCCTTGTTAAAAAAATGTTGCAAGTAAACTACCCCTTTCCCTCAACCGATCTTCACCAAAAACAATAGGTCTTGAGAACTCTACAATTTAGGGCTGTATGCAAATAATCGTTTGATTCTGTTTGAATTTGCGGCTGTTATCGTTTGCCATAGGAAATACCCTTGTTAAAACATAAAACGTTACAGGTAAACTACCCCTTTCCCTTAACCGATCTTCACCAAAAACAATAGGTCGTGAAAACTCTACAATTCAGGGCTGCATACGAAACATTATTTAAGTCTGTTTGAATTTGCGGCTGTTATCGTTTGCAAAAAAAAAAAATTTCCCTTGAAAAAAAAAAACCGTTGCAGGTAAACTACCCCTTCCCCTCAACCGATCTTCACCAAAAACAATAGGTCGCGAGTACTCTACAAATCAGGGCTGTATGCAAAAAATTATTTGATTCTGATTGAATTTGCGGCAGTTATCGTTTGCCATAGAAAATACGCTTGATAAAAAACGTTGCAGGTAAACTACCCCTTCCCCTCAACCGATCTTCACCAAAAACAATAGGTCTTGAGTACTCTACAAATCAGGGCTGTATGCAGAAAATTATTTGATTCTGTTTGAATTTGCGGCTGTTATCGTTTGCCATAGAAAATACCCTTGTTAAAAAACGTTGTAGGTAAACTACCCCTTTCCCTTAACCGATCTTCACCAAAAACAATAGGTCTTGAGAACTCTACAATTTAGGGCTGTATGCAAATAATCTTTTGATTCTGTTTGAATTTGCGGCTGTTATCGTTTGCCATATGAAATACCCTTGTTAAAACATAAAACGTTACAAGTAAACTACCCCTTTCCCTTAACCGATCTTCACCAAAAACAAAAGGTCTTGAGAACTCTACAATTCAGGGCTGTATACGAAACATTATTTGATTCTGTTTGAATTTGCGGCTGTTATCGTTTGCCAAAAAAAAAATTTCCCTTGATAAAAAAAAACCGTTGCCGATAAACTACCCCTTTCCATCAACCGATCTTCACCAAAAACAATAGGTCGCGAGTCCTCTACAAATCAGGGCTGTATGCAAAAAATTATTTGATTCTGTTTGAATTTGCGGCAGTTATCGTTTGCCATAGAAAAAAATCTACAGACACACAGACACACACACACACACACACACACACACACACTTTTCGGAAAACGACTTTTTTTCATGTTTTGAGTGTAGTAGAATCAGAATCTGCAATAATCTCGAACACGATTTTTTTTGCCATCACCATACTTCCATTCCTTAAGGAAATATGGAAGTAATAATATACGAATTATAATTAATAAATAATAATTACGATGTATATTACATATGTATTTTTAGCCCCCTGATCGACTGAGGTGGAGATAAGTTCTGTAGTAACTTGTAGGGTAATAATAAGCTGGTACAGTGTATATATGCTGTTTGATGAAAGAAGCAATATGTCGTTTGGTTAAAGAAGCAAACTGCTCTACTTGTCTTACTCCATCTTCAATACCCTGGAAAGGTGCATGTTGTTGTTGTTGTTAATATTATTATTATTACCATTACTACCACTAATATCATAACTACAGGTATATCTGACCCAGTTGCTCAGTGGCCACGGCAATTTTAATGCCTATCTCCATAGAACGGGAAAGGTGCAAAGCCCAGCATGCCAATACGGAGACTCTCCCCATGAAGATGCCTCACATACGTTTTTTTGAAGTGCTGCAGATTCGCAAGGCAGAGGATGGCACTGGAAATGGAGCTCGGGGAGTTCACATCCGAGAGCGTAGTTGCGCTTATGCTTCGTGGTAAGGCGTAATGGGACTGCATCATGCATTTATTCAGGGGGTGCATTTATTAAAAAAGACAGGCCCAATTTGCATCCAACTGACTGTAGAAGATGAAGAACAACTTGAAGGAGCCCGATAAGGGCGCAGTAGGCTCCATCCTGAAATAATAAGCTTAGTGGTTCCAGGATGGATGCGAATGCCTGAATTAGAGGTGGATTTTTTAGTGGGTGAGGGCCCCACACACCAGAGGAAGCACGGTCTCCTCTAACGGTGTATAATAAAGAGCATTTTTCACCCTCTCTCTGTATATAAAACTATCAGAGTGCCTGTACTGCCGAGAACCGCGGACGTTGTCAGCCATACCTTCTTCGTCTGCGACAGATGGAAGCAACACAGAAGATCGTTGCAAGAGAATATTAGGCAGGAGATCTCCCCGGATAACATCGAAGCGATGCTTAGAGAGGAAGACACGTGGAACAAATTCTTCGAGCGAAGAAGATAGACTTGAACAACATAATATAGAAGAAAATAACAAACCGGACGTGAGCCCTAGGTCTGAAGAAAAATCGGTCTAACCCGAAGTAATTTGCCAAACAGTTCCAGATTATTGCCCTAGAAGAGGAAAGGGAGATGATTGTTTTATTGGGTCGGATATACACAGACCCCTGAAGTGTGCATCCTTTTGGACTTTGGCATCGGTGAAGACGATTGGGATCGTGACGCAGCCTACACTGAAAGGTGCTGAGGGAGAAGAGAGAACAAGATTTAATATAGTCTGAACCAGTGGCGTAACTCTTTTTTTCTGCCCCTCCCCCCCACAGGAATTCTTTGCGGGCCCCCCTACTATTCATGCCATTGTTCCCTCTTATACACGAACGCCTCCTTATAGCCGTGGCAGCTACTAAAATTACACTGGGGTACCAAAAACAACTTTTTTTTCCCCAAAGACTTTATTGGCTGATCTATATAGTATTTTTTGGCTGAATTCAAAAATGCCAACCTTTTTTCTCTATCACGTAAGGGTTTCGTGTGACAGCTAGGTAAATATTTTACATTAGTAACATTTACAGTAAAGAAATTAATCAATGTTCAACGTACCTAAAAGGTGTTAGTTGAAGATTTTCTGGAGTACTTTGCACCAGGAACATCCCTTTTGAGAGTCCAGCAGTAATCTGCTAACATGTTTGAGCTCCACTTCCCTTGATACCTTTTTTCCATGCTTGAAATGTCTTGATGAAAGCGTTCACCGTGTTCATCGCTTACGGCTCCCAGGTTTTCCGGAAAGAAATCCAAGTGAGAGTGAAGAAAGTGGATCTTGAGAGACATATTGCAGCCTAAATGTTCATATGCTTTCAGCAGCTGATTTACTAGATCCCTGTAGTTGTCAGACTTGTTGTTGCCTAAAAATTGCGTCACTACATTCTTGAAAGAAATCCATGCACGTTTTTCTAGGTCATTCAACCGTCCTTCAAAATTTTCATCTTTTATTAGTTTTCTTATTTGTGGTCCTACGAAAATTCCTTCTTTAATTTTTGCATTACTAATTCTGGGGAACTTTTCCTTTAAATACATAAAACCTCTTCCATTTCTGTCCATTGCCTTCACGAAATTTTTCATCAAACCTAATTTGATATGAAGAGATGGAAGATAGATCTTTTAGGGATCAACTAAATGAGCGTTCATAACATTTTCTTCACCAGATGTGAGAGATTTACGTGAAGGCAATATCTTCTTTTTGAAATGAATTTTGCGATCTCTGCTGTCCCACTCACATACATTTTGCTGCTAGGTTTAAGCAGTATCACCTTAACGTCTCCACATATGTTCCAATTGAATTTTTCATACATTATCTTGTCTAGAATAATCTTCATATTTTCATAAGTTTCTTTCATATTAATAGCATGTGCTAGTGGAACTGATGGAAATTTGTTTCCATTGTGAAGAAGGACAGCTTTTAGGCTAGCTTTAGACGAATCAATAAACAAACACCATTCCTCTGGGTTATGAGAATGTCCTAGAGTATCCATCACTGATAAAATATCATTACAGTACACAAAATCCCCTTCTTGAGAAAAAAATTTCTTGAAATCCTCTTGACGATTTCGAAAGTAGCATACCTTAGTTCCGCGATCAAGAAGGTTCCACCCTTTTAGTCGTGATCCCAAACGTTCTGCCTGATTTTTGGATAAATGCAAATCACGCACTAAATCATTTAGGTCTCCTTGTGTCAATAAATGAGGCTCGTTAGAAACTTCAAAACTTGAATCATGTCGATCAGAGTGATCTTCATTCTGATCCTCTTCAGAGCTTGGATTTTCATTTATATCGATTGATACCGGGTGATTTGGTATTGGGAGATCATCACTGTGGAGAACAGGTCGAATCGCTGAAGGTATATTGGGATATTTCAAAGTGTGTTTCGACTTACTTGTTATTCCTGTTGTATTTGTTAAATAAAAATAACAGTCGGAAGAATGATCTTTTGGCTCTCTCCACACCATTGGAACTGCAAATGGCATATGGCGAGAGCCGTTTGCCCACCCCGTTAAAAGCCTTGAACAAGTAACACAACAAATATGGGGGGCCCAACTCTTGTCCTGATCTCCTACCTTGCAACCAAAATAAAGTTGATAGCACTTTGTTATTAAAGGGGTAAAGTTCCGCCTTTGAAGTTTAAAAGTCAACTCACCACACACACAACAAAACGTGTCCGGATGGTTTAGGCACTTGCGCGGCATTTTTGAGTTTCACACAAATAAAAGCTACTAATACAGAACAATAACACAGTGTTTAAGATAAGATAAACAATACGAGTTGTTTATAAAAGAATACACTTGCACGCCTATGTATGTTCGTAAACTAAGCACAACATAACATCCAAGCACACTTCTGCACAAATGTTCACCACAGCCACACATATTACATCACAGCAAGATTCAACGAATAACAAACGTTTAAAAAATAATCTACCAGAGTGCAGCATGTATAACTTCGCAACTAACGTTGTATATCGGCAATACTGAGGCAGCGAAAGTTGAAAACGTACATATACGTGATTACTGAATTTGGTCCCTCAGAGAAAAAACGTATATATTGTAACGATACATATCCTCACCGTACATGAAAGAACTATGATAAGATAAGAAAACCATCAATGACCAGTACTAGTATACCTAATAAATAAAAAGATATATAAATAAATGTGTATTAAGCATAACATTCAGTCCACAAACTAAAACAAAACAGTGAATGAAGAAAAAATAAATGATAAAGAATGAAAAAATAGTAATTATGAAGAAAGTTAGAAAAAAAGAAAAACATAGTAACGTGATAAACCCAATGAACCCAATAGATATGGTAAGTGAGAGGACAAACAAACCAACGGTAAAACTCGATAGAGTAAAATGAAGATATAATGAATAAGCAACAAGACTATGAAATAACTAGCAACTATACAAGAGTGAGTTGAAGACCACAGTAACTACAGAGTAACATAAATGTGTAGTGAAACTAAAATAAACCCAACGAAAGAGACTGAACTAAAAACCTGGTAACCACCAGGGACAATATAAATAAAAATATTAAACAAATAAAAATAAATAAATAAAAAAACAATAATAATAAAAGAGCTAGGATCAGACAGTAGTTAAATTGATAGAAAATACAATGCAACAGAATAAATAAGATTAGAAATATGTGTATTATTGTAAGGAAAAAAGTGTAAAAACCTATATTAAGGGGGAGTGAAATGATTAGTGCCAAAAAAGGAAAATAGTGATGATCAGAGATCATGTAATAAACCAGTGGGGAGTGAGAAAGTGAATTAGTGGTCTTGCATATAAACTAATTCGTATGAAGAACCAGTAGATATAATCAATAATTGTTCAAAAGTTTTCTATATATGGTGAAGCCATAATTTTGTTATGTTATAATTATTTGTTCAAATGTTTATTAATTGTTCAAGAACAGTAGTTGTAAACTGTTAAAATGTGTTAATATCATGTACAGAGTAAAATAGTATATTATGTAAAAATTATTGTGAAAGAATGGCAAAATACTAAGCCTATAGGTCAAAAGAAATGAGCTAACTTTAAAACAGAACTAAAATATATGATATAGTCCTAACCAGACCAAATACTACTAAGTAGAAGCCTGACCTTAATGAAACAGGGTAGGTACTGATAAAATTATATGTAAAAACCCATAATTGTAATAACCAGATGGATAGGAAAAGTAATAATAGCACATAAGACAAGCCATTGAACTGACATGTTGTCAATATTATTGTTGTTATAAAGATATTATTAATAGGTATTTAAAACTGTGATGTTATATGTAATGAAGAGGTATCAACAATTATTATTAGTAGTAAGGACAACCCTATTATAACATATTAAAATAGTAAAGAAGGCAATAAGAAATGTTAAGAAAAAATATGTAAAAGCCTAAAAAACTTAAATTTATAAAGGTGCTAAAATATGTGATACTGGGCCGAAATGGGCCACATAAGGTATCAAAATACTTCAATTTTACTAAACAATAACACCGTATAAATCAAATTTAACTTAATCTAAAAATAAACAGGGAATAATTTGAGGTGACAGATACAAATTTCAAAGATTTTAAATAATTAACGTCACGTGACCAGGGGTCGGGAAATAAGGACCAATCAGAGCTCACAAAAGCTTGGTCATAATCGTTGACTAAACGGAAAAATTCGTTTACTCTATTGTTAACTTTCAAACCGAACAGATCAACTTCATGTAGCAGAGAGTCACATTTTTTTATGAATAACCAAAAGCAAAATATAAAGAGATGCAAAAAACAAAATAAGAAAATAAGGAAAACCATTAAAAAATTAAACGAGAAAACAATACTAATAGAAGAAACCGAAAATCGAATGAAAAAATGATGATTTACTCAAACTAACACATCCCAAGTATGAAAAGCGTAACGGCGAGTTGGTGAGATTGGATAACCTAATAACGAAATAATCACACCTTTACACAACACGAGATTCACCAAAAACACTGTTAAACCAGACACTTGTGAACTTCAACAAAACTTTATTCAACAACATTGTGGACATAAAATTATTAAAACTCTATTTAATTTAAAGAAATTAGTCGAAGCAGATTTTAGGGCCACTTAGATACAGGCCGACGGCCATTTTGAATGACAATTCCGCCATTTTCGATTGACTTTTGGGACGGCACCGAGAATACACTTGAACTCAGACATTATTTTAATTTTATTAGTTACAGTATTAAGAATGTTGTTTAACAAATTGTAATGTATTGTATTTTATCCTGAAGCATTTTCTGATCTTTCCTAACAGCTCAAAGAATCCACTACCTGATAAAGAAATAATATTATAATTGATTTTAAACATTGTTGTTCGAGTCGATACGGCCAATATCCCGTTCGATTCATGAACCGATAAACTGACCCAGGTTTTTAAACATTATCAAATAAACTAATTTGTTAACCGAAAGGCATTTTATTTTTTGAGAGTGAATTAAGATAAAGGATTTTCAGCGACAAGGAAGAAGAGAAATACGGCGAGAGTGAAGAACATGAGAAATTAGGAGACAAAACCAGATAACCTACAAGACTGAGTCGAATCAGTAATCGATTGTGGAAAAACAACACAATCTATTCTATTTTTAAAGATCAATTATTTTGGCAACATTTCAAAACAGTACGCACGCGAACACCGCTTTAATAACCGTAAACTCTATGACGACCTGTCAATAAATTGTTTATTTATTTTATTAGTAAATAAATAATAAAATCAAATAATAAAAATAATTCAATAAATAATAAATTTATTCCAAACTAATCAATTTTAAAGAAAAGAAAGACTCGCTTCATAAATAAATTTAACATATTGTACCAAACCACGTGTGACAAATAAACACACGAAACAACGATATTTTACAATATACGTGATTACTGATCAAAGGGTTAACCGAAGTCTATATGTCACATGTAGCTTTTGTTTTCATTTCCTCAAATAAATAAACAATACGTGCTCCAAGTCAATACTCTTTTACTGTAGTAATATTTATTGGAAAATAATACAATTTCCAACATAGAAAATTGAAAAAAAAAACGTTATTCTTATATCTATAAAACTATACGTGATAGCAAAACTGGATTCCTCGTATACATAAGAATCACATAAAATTTTGTCTGGGACAAAACATGTGTTGACCAGTGTTATATAACGTAAACAGAATACGTTCTCCTCGAGGCTGTTTAATTACTCTTCTTCTAAGCTTAGGCCAGTTCCATCGGTTATTTCTAAAAATGCTAAAAAGCTTTCGTTAATTTTTAAATCGTGGCCTTCCTGCTTCTTCGTCATAAATTGAGACAAACCTGTTTATTTGACCCAGTTTATCTTTTCTGTTAATGTGTACTATATATTATTACAAAGAAAAACTGAGCAGATTAAATCTGTTTAAAAATAATATTTTCAAAATTTTTAGATAAAAGCTGAACGAGTTCATTTTGGAACACATATAAGTACGTCCCCCTGTTCTTCGGACCACTGATTATCTCTTGCAAGAATCGATCGTACTTACTCAAAAGATCGATAGTTACCAAAACGTTTCCGCTATTGGGCTGGTCTGTTTTCTCTGTATGGCCTCTAAATGCTAAATTTGAAGCTGCCAGTGCCATAGTAACATTTCTACAACGCAATCCAGTACTTTGGCCTATTTATTAATTTCCTTTTGCAGCTCATAATGAATAACGATGCAGGCCTAGACTGGAATATCCGCTCTATTTTGCAGTTAACCAAATAATGTGTACTCTCAAAATATATCATTAGGTGGTGGTAAAATAACAGTAAAAAATTAATGTATTTTTTTTTATGTTAAATACGTACCGGTACGGGGAAATGTGGTTTTACTTAAGTTCGTTCTTAAAAAATTAAGGGAAATGTTTGCGCAGGCCCTCCTAGTCCTCAGGCCCTGCGGGCTCAGCTGTTACTCCACTGGTCTGATCTTACAGAGAGTATGGAATATAAGTTGGTAGCCTGATGGGCTTAACAGAGTCACCATCTCCAAGTAATGCGAGAAGCGGTTCCGAGGAGGGGTTATGCATAAGCGGGAGAGTTTTTAGTCGGTTAGAGTATGATGCACCAGTGGATGACCAACCAGGCCCTTGACGGTGCATGATGCATTTTCCTTAAAAAAAAAATTATAACTATTACTATAATACAGTGTATAATATAGTTTTTAACCGTTTGTTTCCATTTACATTCATAATTGAAGCATAGACGTAATAAATCGTAAAGCATTATTTATTCACAAAACTGCAGGGTAACTTGAAATTTTCTCATAACTGAACTGAAAATGTATGCCGCTTAATAATTTAAAGAAATTAACTTATATCTTTTCAGAATAATTAAATTAATGTGAACAGTTTTAGATTAACACATGAGACAGAATTTCAAAGAAACAATCATAACTAACGCGTAACGGCTTTCTCCTCGCTTCTGGCTGGATGTAATGACTGTGGTTTGGACGGTAAAAGTAGCTGCAGCTGTCGAGGTCTGGCATTAATATTAACGGCGCAGTTCTGCAGCGTGTGTCGCATCAAGTAGGCCTACAACACACATCTGTTTTGTTTTTATTCATTTAGACTTGTGCGGTAAAGACATTAGCGAATATAACAGACGATACAAATGTTTTAGGATAATGTTAATTGGTAAATGATTAGACTGTAACTCGATTAATTGGTAATTCGATAATGTTAATCGAATTAGGCATTCGATTCCGATACACTAGAAGAACATCGATAATCTAATCCGAAGGTCAAAAAGCAGAACTATCAATAAACGGAACAACATCACAGGCAGACATGTCCGCATTGAAAATTATTGTTTTATTTTAAATACGTCCGATTTTTTGTACTACGAATCAGATAATAATGAATCGTATACAGTTTGGTTTACTGTAACAATTCCATAAGTCATCTGGCATTCTTGGCATTATGATGTCAAGTTATGGTATTCAAATTCATCATCTGCAAGGATTAAACCAAGGATGGTTTGTTCCGGTCTCAAAACAGGCAAAGATTAGAGCTGGTCACTCCAGCGCTTCCTCGGACGTCCCACACCTCTCTGTCCCCTCGGCTTATAGTTCCATAGTTGTTTAAGGATGCGGCAGTAATCCATTTGGGAAAGAAATTACCACCAATTTAGCCGTTACTGCGCAATCCTGTCTAGTATACTCGTAATATTCAGTTCCTGCCGTATATCTGTGTTTCTTCTATGATAATGGAGAGTATACCCTGCCAGGTGGCTGAGAAATCTCATTTCAGCCGCTTGGATGCGACTGGCCTGGCCTTTCGTTGAAGTCCAATTCTCAGACCCATAAAGAAGTGTGGAAAGGCCCATCACTTTGTAGAATTTTAGGCGTGTTTCATCACTTGCTGACTTACGAGTTCGCCTGATGGTCCCGCACATAAGGTTGAACTTATGCAACTTATTCACAATGTCGTTGCTTATATTATAAGACACACTTAGCCCAGGTACTCAAAATTGGTGACTTGATCCAGGACAGTACCATCTACAAAAATTGTTGCCCGTACGGGATCAGTTTCACGAAAAGCCATCACCGTGGTCTAAGTATGGATATTTGTAAACCAGAGTCTTTGCGGATTCGATTTAACAAATGTATACCCATCTGCAACCTGTTTTCCGAGTCTGACAGACTAGCCTGATCGTCCGCAAACAACAAAGTGTCAGTTGCAGAGTGGCTAGTTTTGTATGGCATCGCCAATATATAAATTAAAAGGGAAGGTGGTAATGGACACGCTTGTCGTACTCACAATTGATTAGGCCAACTCTAGGAGCTGTTATCGGTTTCCCTGCTTCGATTAAGATTTTATTCTCCACATAAAGACTCTGCATAGTTCTAATTAGATGTTGTGGGATCCCTTTCTGTGTCATTATTGTCCATAGTTTGCTCCGATTCACCCTGTCAAACGCCTTCTCGTAGTCGATATTCTAATTGTATACCAATAAAAGTACGTTAGTATATCTTTTATAATTTATTGCTGTACCGCATACCAGTTCATTTTTAAGCTTGTGTACTGTACTGTTATTATAAAAATTATGGTCGAAAATCTGGACAGATCAATAATTCGCACTGTTCTTCAACGTAACTAGTGCGGATTATCGATTTTCTCTCCTGTACATATTTCTGTGTTCGTACGCGCGTGTACTGCGTACGACAGATGGGTTACGTAAGATTCCTCCGTAATACTCTTAGAACTATTTCGTAATTATTACATATTAATGTAACAGAGCGGACGTATCATGATCGATAACGGGTCGAAACCCATGTTTTAGAATTAATTAGCGTGTCAGTTATTAGTTGTTGTTTTCTGACATTATCTGTGTGTGTGACAGCTCGACTCAAAAGGCGTGTGCTGACAGACAAGGAGTATGAGGCCATCAAGGACGCTACGCCGCTGCTTCACAAAGGATCCACACGCATGTTCCGCGATCTCCGAGACAAAGGTAAGTCATATTATATTATATTACTGTTATTGTTTACATTCAATGGCTGCGATACTGTTGGAAACCGAGTGTTTATAACGGCAGGCGCCAGACAGCACCTCAGTGCAGAATTTCACCAGTTATTCCCTCTATTAAAATTAGTTCCTTGATGTGAAGGAAACTGATCGATTTTGTGTACGCTGACATTAGAGAGTGCGTGTCCTATTTAAACTGGTAGGACCCTCTTGTAGAATAGTGTCTCCGTTTGGACTAATACCTTTCGTACAGAAAGAGTTAATAACTTTTATCGTATAAATTATCTTACCACTGAAGGAATACCAAACGGCTTCTGTTAATGGAAAGCTGTGAAAGCAGTGGTTTGAGCTCACAATAAATAATGGCTGAAATGTTACACACTTGCTTATCTGTATAAATTTGAATATAAATTTTTATGATTAGATAATGTACAATTACACTGTATTTGGGCAATTTATTGTTCTTTCTCGTGATACACCGGTGATCTCTAACGTTTGTTTTTTCTTTGTATTAATTACTGTTATTGTCAGACAGTGTTCTGTTAGTATTAAAAGAGTATGACTGACCATTGCAGCTAAAATAATTATATAAAGTAGTTCGACAATGTTTGGATAATCATCACATATTCATATTTATTAATTTATATAAAGGTAAGATAATGATTTGTCAGATTTCACTACACTGAGTATGGTGGTGTACAAAAAATAACGTGGACTTCGTGTAATTTTGTAAGTACGCCTAGTGGTTGCTCAACTTAATACACTTGCTAGATTTAGTTTCCCACGAGTTTTCAAAATAATGCCACCGTTTGTTTTCGCAGAACATGTCCACATGTAAAAAACCCCTTCATTGAAAAATGCAAATTTAAAGAATCAAAGTAGAATAAAGAACGTATTAAACTTTATCAAAGGATTGTGTGTCAATAACTGTAATAAAATAAATGGCGGATACAATATAATTTTTGTACTCCGTAACCATAAAAAATCGGTTTAAAACTTATTAAGCATAACTCTGTAACATGCAAAGAGTTCCCCATATGTGTGATGTATTAGTAAGTACGCAGTTTAATTAAATCTGAATAATTCCTGTAAGCCCCGGTTGCTGTTGACATAACATAACCTATCTTGTAGCCATTTATGCATAGCCTACAGTTCGCCAGTTTCTGAGACTTTGCAATTACTGGCCCGGCAAACATTAGTTTGCGTAGCCTAACCCCTGTCCCTTTCGATCATTCACAGCAGTTTAACAAATTTTACAAATTAAAAAGTTCTCTCGTCGCCAATCTTTATGCAAGGCGTGTTCGAAAAGTCGGAAAAGTTTTTCTTTCATAAAATGTAT